>VXBU01013300.1:162895-180244 GCA_013400315.1 Bombycilla garrulus | reverse complement strand
TCGAGGGGCAGTTCACGCCGACGTGGGGGCCCGCCAAGGCCGAGCGCGACTTCGTGCGGCGGCACTTCCCCTCCAACGACTCGGAGCGCTTCTCCGCCCCGCGGCTGCCCACCGAGGGCGCGTACGCCGCCCTCATCGCCGTGGCGACGAACGGGACCTCGGTCCTGGACCCGGCGGCGTGGGCAGAGGTGCTGCGGCTGAACGCGACCGTGCACGACGCCGAGTACGAGCGGCTCTGCGCCCGCACCGCCGGCGGCTGCGCCAGCCCCAACCCGCTGCTGTCGCGGTGGGGCGATGCGGGACCGCCCGGCCCGGGGAGCCTCGGCTTCCCCGTCAGCGACGGCGCCTTCCTGGGGGCCGCGCTGGGCGGCGTGGAGACGGACGTGGGGCGGGTGCGCGGGGCGCGGGCCCTGAAGCTGGTGTATTACCTGCGGGAGGACGGCCTCGAGGCGCAGGACAGCCGGCGGTGGCTGGAGAGCTTCCTGCGGGACATCTCGTCCAAAGTGGCGGAGTTGCACCTCGCCTCCATTCAGGTAATGGGGGGAGCCGCCGAGCCCGAAATGACCGGGCAGCCCCGTCACGGAAACGGAGAGGGAGAGGCCCAAGGAGCATATTAGGGAAAAGAAAAGGGAGAGGGAAAAAGAGAGGAAGAGGGAGAGGAAAAGGGACGGTGGCGGGAGAAGGCAGGCAGCCTGTGAGGACCAAGGCAGTGCTCCTCTGCCAACTTGGTGTTAGGCCTTGCTTGTGTGTGTGCAGAAAGACCAAGAAGAAGAGGAAAGTGTTTCATCGTTTCTTTCCTTGTTCTTTTAATGGCAGGTCACTTACTTTACCTCGCTGTCCAGACAACAGGAGTTTGAAGGAAATGCCAAGAGTGTGATTCCGCTCTTCTCCATAACTTATTTCTTAACAATAAGCTTTGCAATCATCTCTTGCCTCAGGTAAAATGTCTCTAAGCTATGGCTCAATGAGCAGTGATCTTTACTCTTCTTTACCTCTCTCAGTTGGTTTCTGCTCTTGCCAAGTGAAGGCATTCTTGAAGTTACAGAATTTCTGACATTTTATAGACAAAATGTATTTATTTGCTTTTTATTGTCTACCTATGTCTATTTCCCAGCTGCTTAGATTGCAGATGAAAACTTGAACAAGTGTTCAGTACTTAGATAAGGTTCAGGTGGATGAGCAGTAGCTTCATAGATTCCTGCAAGTCTGGGTACAGCCTTAATTGCTTGTTAGTAGAATCAGAGCCTTAGCTGCTGTCCACAGAGATCTTAACCTGCCCTTTCTTTGTGCTGACGGAAAGTGAACCATTGCATATTCAACAGCCGTACAGCAGTGTTTGTGTCCTGTACTTCCAAAATAAAATTTTCTTGCAGGGTGAGCAGCCTGGTTTAGTGCTTGCATCAAGCATCACACCTATTAGAGCATTTCCTGTGGAATGCTTGAGCCAGCCCGCTGGGGCATCTTGGCAAAAGGCTGGTGGCCAACCTGCCTGTGAGAAAGTTTCTCTACATGGCATGTACTGCCTGAAAGGTGCTTCCATTGATATGCTACAGCAAGAACTCCAGTATAAAATCAAAGAACTTCTAGAAACTCAGCATTTTTTTGGGTCACCCAATGTCTAGCCTCACTGGTAGAGTTTACGTATCTTTATTTTGCCATTTCTTGTTACTGATGCAAAGATCAGTACACATCTTTACTCTTCTGAATATAGTTGCACAGGGGTAATAATGTGTATAACACCTCCTAGAGAAATTAATTTTGTGTAATGCTGACACCTGGGAACCCTCCTAGCAGCTTTTATCAGGAGTTATTCTGAGACAGGGTATCACTGGTATCTGTGTACTTGTCATGCAAAACAACTTGGTGAAATATTTGACACATAACTAAGATATTCCTTGAAATATTTTCAGACTGAGTTGTATAAGAAATAATATCTGGCTTGCAAGCTGTGGAGTGCTTTCTTCTGGCTTAGCTGTATTAAGCAGCTTTGGATTGATGCTCTTCTGTGGAGTGCCATTTGTGGTCACTGTAGCAAATGCACCGTTCCTGATCCTGGGTAAGTAGAAAAAGTGAGTTGTATTCAGATACAAAGACCAGAGGGAAGTTAAAACAAAAGACAAAAAGTCTTTTATGATGTGAATGTCAGATAATACAGCATTGTCTCCTGAAGTGAGTGGAGGAGATACCCAGAGGTGCAGCTGCCTCAGAGCACCTACAGGCAGGTAAGCCCCTCAGCTCAGCTCAGTGTGCCCACAGTGGGACTGGAGATGGGTTCTAGTGCAAGGGCAGCTTTTCCCAGAAGACAAGGCCTGATCTAGATCTACTGGTGCAGCAGGAAGACTGTAAATGAGAGAGGGTAAGGTTAGCACTTCTGGCATTGTTCTAATGTCCCTGGAAATGCAGCCAGGGTGATTAATCCTCTGCAGTATAACATTTGTGTACTAGCCAGTTTCATTTAGGTACACAACTGAAGTGATGTGCCATTTGTGCAAGCTGCTCCCCCGAAAAAAACCCAAGGAAGTTGGTATCATTGCATCCTTGTTACACAGACTGCTTAACAGCCAGTGCTGAACTTTCCAAACACTGATAATGTTGCTGCAATTAGATAATGTTGCTGCAAACAAATTACTGCTTTTAAAATCCTGACTGGTCTATATGATACATTCATCTGGTGTTTTCTTGGGCTCAGTCTCATGCTGAGGAAAATACATGAAGCTCCCAGGTTGACAGGCTGTGCATCATCCTAAGCTGTCCAATGCAAATGCTCCTTTGGGCAGGCATTGTTTGTTTCCTGCATAATTCTAATGCATTTTTTATTTACTTTTGTTTGCTCATCAATTGCAGTGGCTCTGACTATCAAAAAGACCCTTTTGTATCCCTGGGAAAAGGCTTAAACCAGCCTCCTCATATCTTCAGAAATAAAACAAACAAAATTTCAGTACATCAGAGGATTTGCTTTGAAGGCTGCTTGCTTTCCAAAGCAGCCAGGCTTGCCGCCATCCATTAGTACCTTCTGATTTTCTGCTTAATTCATCTTTGCATGTTTGCTGGAAATTGCCTGTTCAGGTAGCAGGTAGTGATTTAATCTCTTTTTCTGTGCTTGGCTGAATCTCACTCTGCTATTTGCACAGCCTTGCTTTCCTTTTTGTGTGATTAATTTTCAGTGAATAGAAGAGCCCTTGACAACATGGCAAAATACTCAAAGGTGTGAGATCATAATCTTGAGAGTTAGCAGAAGTGAGAGAAGCCCATTGGCTCTTCATTTTTGAACTTCAGCTCACTTACTCTGGCATCTTAGCAAAAACTCAAGCCCAGCATCCAAAACCTGGCGGGTTTTCCCAGGGAGTGCATCCATATAAATGTGAACAAAAAAGAATAATAAATCGTGAATAAGTGCTGGAAGATAAACTGGAGAGAAGTGGAGGGCAAAGAACATAAAAAAAGTAAGCCACTGGAAAACTGGAATCACTCTTCTCCTGTGTGGAAGCAACTACTCTTCCTGCCTTCTGAGGGCAGAACAAGAAATTATTGGTCCAAGTCACTACAGTGCTGAAGAAGAGATTGCAGAGATAATGGGAGATGCTTCCACTGATAAGAATAGTTGACTGTCAGAATATGCGATGCTTTGAAATCTGTGTCATCTGCATCAGGGGGCATGCGGACATCAGCTACAAGACACTTGTCAGAGGTGCAGTAGGCGTGCTCAGCCCTTTAGCAGAGTCAGTGAGGGATCAACAATACATCAGGAGGTGCTGAAAGGTAATACATTCAGCTACACACAAAGGATCTGTTTCCCAGATTCTCTTGCAACTTGCATCAGCGCTTGAGCAGTGTTAGTAGCCCAACTTCCTTTTTCAAAATTTTATGCAGAATGAAATGTGATTAATGTTGTAGTTTTGTTGGGTGTTGGTGGAAGCTGCCATTGGCAGTGCAGCGTTAACATCTCTCCTCTTGCAGGGGTTGGCGTTGATGACATGTTCATCATGATTGCCTCCTGGGAACAAAGTTCAAGGAAAAAAGAGAAATCCAGTGTTAAATCTCTGCTGGCTGAGACCTACTCAGAGGCAGCTCTTTCTGTGACCATCACCACTCTCACGGATGTTTTGGCCTTCTTCATTGGCACCTGGACTGCTTTTCCGTCCGTGAGGTCTTTTTGCCTCTATACGGGCACAGCTTTCATCTTCTGCTATGTATATACCTTGACCTTCTTTGGGGCAGTTCTGGTATTAAATCACAAAAGGGAGCAAGGGAACCGGCACTGGCTGACTTTTACGCCTGTGGATGTAGGTAAGGAGAACTCCTGCCTGTACAACGCTTGCTGTCTTGGCAGCTGTTCTAGGCAGCCATCTCAGCCAGAAGGTGAGCATCCAATGAGCATATTCTTTAGGAAGTATTATGGCCCCTTTGTTACAAACAAATGGATCAAGCTGCTCATGGTGTTGCTGTATGGAGCATATTTGGGTAGCAGCATCTATGGGTGTACGCAGATTAGGGAAGGCATCGATCTCCGAAATCTGGCAAATGATGACTCCTATGTTATTCCATACTATGATGACGATGAGAAATACTTTTCGATGTTTGGACCCAGGGTCATGGTTGTCATTACTGAGAGTGTAGATTACTGGAATGAGTCGGTGCGTCTTGGCATTGAGAACTGTGCACAGAATTTAGAGAACATTTCCTATGTAGATAAGAACTACTCAGAGTCATGGCTGAGAGTTTACACAGAATTTGCCGAAAGTGCTTCAATAAATATAAACAATAAGATTGACTTCTTAAATAGCTTAACTATACTGTTCAGAGTTCTTCCCAGTTTTGAGTGGGACATAAGCAAGACTCAGGATGAAATAGAAGCTTCACGTTTCTTCATCCAGACAGTGAACGTGACATCAGCCGTGGATGAGAAGAATCTCCTCAATCAGTTAAGAGAGGCAGCCAAGCAGTGCAGCATCCCACTGAAGGTGTATCACCCAGCCTTCATCTACTACGACCAGTACCTGGTAATAGTGCAGAACACCGTTCAGAACGTTGTTGTGGCCGCCGGGGCGATGCTCGTTGTCTCCCTTCTGCTCATTCCCAACCCGCTGTGCTGCTTGTGGGTGACTTTTGCCATAGCCTCTGTTATAGTTGGTGTTGCTGGTTTCATGGCATTCTGGAATGTCAATCTCGATTCCATATCCATGATCAACCTGGTCATCTGCATTGGGTTTTCAGTCGATTTTTCTGCTCATATTTCCTATGCCTTTGTTACGAGTGGAGAGTCATCAGCCAATAAAAGGGCAGTTGAAGCTCTGTCCCTGCTGGGTTACCCAGTACTACAAGGTGCAGTTTCTACGATATTAGGAGTAGTTGTCCTGGCTGCAGCAAACACCTACATCTTTAGGACATTCTTCAAGATCATGTTCCTTGTTATTTTGTTTGGGGCTCTTCACGGTCTTGTTTTTATTCCGGTGTTTTTAACATTTTTTGGAAACTTTGGCAGATCACCCAATACCATATCTAAGAAACTCGAGCTTGAGAAATTATAAAGGTTGTTTGTGATTAAGTTTAATGTGTTATAATTTATATTTATTATATGTAGATTCAATTGTAATGACTGTCAGGGAATATAAGACGTGAAGGAAATGAAAGACAAAGAAATAAACACAACAGGGAAGCAAAGGCTTCAGAAAAGCCAGGCAAGAAAAATAAAAGAAGAAATTAAAACTTAGAGATTGCATTTGCATTTCTTATTTTTGTGTCAAAATCTACATGTAAATAATTTTTTGTGTTTACTAATGGATTAAAGTTACTACAAACACTGACCACTGCGTCAGCTTAATTTTTGTCAGGACATGTTCACAGTGGGGAAGAGTAACTTTCATTGGACTGCATTTTCCACCTGTTTGCTTTGGTGCTGTAACTCATCCCAACATTGAGCTGGAAGATGATTTTTTGCCCAAGGGGCTCAAATCTGGATGCTTTACAGCAATATTAAAAGACGTCAGAAGTGTCTCAGACTGTGATAACTCATAAGTCTTCAGGAGACAAAATGTGCTTAAGTTTATAATGCAGCATGAGAAACCTGTGGGGAAGACTCACCCCAAGCTGACTCCCATTTTCTATTCAAAGCCTTTTCTTGGTGTCCTGTTTTCTAGCTAAGGTTGAACATCTGGTACCCTTAAGAAGTTTATGTGTAGCTTCTGTTGACTGCAATTTGCAAAGGGATGGGCTGTAGGTTATTGAACTTGCATGGACCTCCTGAGTAACCACCCTGGGAGGAGCTGTGTCATGGTATGACAGAGCAAGGATTCACGAGAGAGAATCACAGCCTGATTTGGGACAAAGTGAAAAAGCCACTCAGGTTTAAGCAGATCAGTTCTAAAACTGTGAACTCATAAATTCTGTTTATCCTGTGATGTGGTGATAGAGCAGAGGAGCTTTCACTGAATAAAGAGCCAAGAATATAGGAAGTGGCCTTGTAACTTGTAGAGACAAGACAGGATGTAAAATACAAAAACTTATTAAACCATTCAGTCCAAATTTGCTACTGTGGAGGGTTTCTTCTGACTGAGCAAGTGTGACAAGGTCTGCCTCTCTTTCCTGCGACTTCTGGCCCATTTCATGACACTCAGTAGACAGGGCAGGATCCTTCTGTTTCCTCCAGAACAGTTTTTGAAAGAGTAGTGAAAGACTGAAAACTCGTATTAATCTTAGAAGTCTGCTCCTGAGCTCAAAGGGCACCAACCACAAAGCAGGATTTCGGGAAAAAAATGCACTAGAGTCCCCACCTCTCCCATTAAATGTTTCACGGTCCATACTGGTGCTCTGATGGCAATTGTTGCAGCCATTTATGCACTGATGATGCTCTCACGTTGGCCAATGCCAGAGGAAGACCTCCTAATAAACACACGAGTCACGGTTTTGGGAAACTGGAAATCTACTTCTGAGGGAAGTAGGGAGCAGCCTGTTGGAAGTACATACTCTCACCTCTCATCGTGTTGTTTGGCAATGTTTTAGCAGCAAAAACAGCTGTCCTTGCTTCTAGCCAAAGTTTCCAAGCAGATCAATAGAGCAGAAAGTTAGGAATGACTTGATTGCTCTAACTTCATGGCCAGTTTAAAGGATTAGATTTAGAAAACTCTTCTCAGATTTCAGCTGACTCAGGTCATCACAGAGTAGGACACAGCCAGAAGGAGCAGGCCACAACTTTCACTGAAGTTTGCATTTTCTTTGTCAAGCCTGCTGGTAGAATTCTGGCATGCCAGAATTCTAATCAGAAATACAGAAAATTCAGAATTATGTCCAAGTTTGAATTTCTTATTTTTGTGTGTCACCCTGCTTGTGACCACTTTCAAGGTATTGAAAAAGCAGTCTATTTAAGCACTTAGCTCTGCCCCATTTTCAACAGCACAAGGCTGTTCCTACTTAAAGGGAACTGAGTTTATTCGCACCCTCTGACAGATTTATCAAGCTGCTTTTCTGTGTTGACCCTGGCTGGACATCATGAGCCCACCAGAGCCACTCTATCACTCCCCTCCTTAGCTGGACAGGGAAAACATGGCAAAAAAGGCCTTGTGGGTTGAGATAAAGGCAGGGAGAGATCACTCACCACTTACTGTCATGGGCTAAACAGTTTTGAGCCAGGAAAATTAGTTTAATGCCAATCAAATTAGAAATAAAGTCAAATCTTAACACCACCTCTTCCCCTGCTCCTCTTCTATCCTGTTTTCAACTTCACTTCTACTTTTCTTTACTTCCTCCCCCTCAAGTGATAAGAGCAGGATGGGGGTGGGACAGGAAGTGGGGTTGTGGTCAGTTCATCACAGGTTGTCTCTGCCACTACTCCTCCTCCTGAGGGCAAGGAGGACTCTCACTCTAACCCTCCTACACCTCCTTCTGACCTTGGTGTCTGCAGAGCTGTTTCTCACATACTCACTCCTCTCTCTCCAGCTGCAGTTGCCCTTGGGCAGAGCTTTTTCCCCTTGGTAAGTGCGCTGTCTCAGAGGCTTTAGCACCAGGGCTGATGGGCTCAGCCTTGGACAGGAGCAGGTTCTCCTAGAGCTGTCTGGCAGTGCACTATTGGACAGAGGGAAGCTTCTGGCATCTCCAAGATGCCACCCAAGTCGCCTCCTCACTACAAAAACCCTGCCACACAAACCCAACCCAGTGCTCTCCTGTCTCTGCCCAGTAATTATGAAAGGAGAAATTCCAGCTCCTAGGGGCTCCCAAGAGCACCAATGATCAAATCCAATGCCTTAACAGAACCAGTTTCTTGGAATGCCTCCATATGTAACACACACAAAACCAACTAGGAATGACAGTGAACTCTTCAGTAACACTTGTGCTGCATTAAGCTGGCCAGAAAGCAAAGATACCCTTTACACTTTATGGCTAATCTTGAAATAATCTGTCATGACCCAATTATATAACACTATTTTTTCCCCTTTTTGACACTATCCTATGCATAGCAAGAAGCTTTTGAATAAGAAAAGTAAGTTGGATTTCAAGGACTTACCCCCCACAAACAAGATCATTCAATACAGGTTTTAGTACCTTCAAACAAGAAAACTTTTTTTGCTTCTCTTTCTAAATGCAAATTCACATTATTTAGCTGGAAAATATCCCTTTCGAGTCCCCCTACTGAAGCAGCAATTGAAAAAGGTATGAATTTCTAGGGAGAACATTCCCTAGAAATCTCATTTAGAGAGAGTGCAATTTTGCCATAATTCTTAAATTTATTTACAATTTTAAATGTTTTATACACCTCAATTTACATACTAGGGAACTTGGTATTACATTTTATAGCAATTTACAGTGAATAAGAAGAAAACCAATGTGCATAATTAAAATTAACCTTTATTACTCCAAAAACAGATGCCAAATATGCAGTATATTTCTGTTTCTGTTGGCATATTTCTGAAATACATGTACAACTGTTAATTAGTCAGCCTAGACATTTCCTATACTGTTTTATAACATTTGGAAGTTTTCCCACGCTGAGTGGGATGCCACTATAGTAAGCTGACAAAAACAGGCAAAAAGAAAGTTGATCTTGTTTTGAAAGGGGAAAAAAAAAAAAAAAAGCATGTGCTCTTACTAAAAAAACTAGGTTATAACCAAGCATGACACTCAGAAAATTCTAAAATACTATGTTCTAGTTTTAGGTGTAGCTACCAGTTTCCATTCATATTTATTGGCACCAGCCCAACTATTTTAGTGTCCAGGTATGGTAACCCTCAACATTAATATGCTAATACATGCCCTCTCTGCAACAAGCTTGTAATCTCACAACAATACAACCGATTGTGCAGAAGGACTATGATCAACGTGTGTTATTCCTAAAAACCACTTCCATGAGATAGAGGAATACTGGCATAATTGCTAGCTATCACTTCCACTTGATTGGAAACTGCTCGTTTTCAAAACCTCTTTTGTATTTTCTAAGAATTTCCCGAGGTTTCTGTAAGGGTTGAAAGAAAAGGTTTTATTTCCCTGCTTTTACCCTAGAACAGAACTGGGAATGTTATTTGAAACAACACATGCTTCAAACAGTTTCTGAATCACTCTTCAGTAAGCAATGTTGTCCTCTTCAAAGAGATTATCTGTTGGATTATCAAACACCCGTACAGAGTATTAATAGAAACTAGTTCTGTAGAATCTCCAGCAGTGTAAAAGCACTGTCATCTGTCTACTGCAGTAATAAAAATTTTAAGAAACCTGTCAGCAGCACATCAGAGGTCACAGGTATTTCTCTTATCCCTGCTATGGTTCTACCAAAATATGGTCCAAGGAGGCTTAGACACATTTAGCCTGTTGTTTTTGCATTAAAATTTCTCTCCCAGCCATACATCTGTGTATTTCAACCCCAAGAGTACTGGAAACATGACCACTAACATTTTTGTCTAGCATGCCACTCACATAATGTAGCTTCTTCATTCTTTTGAGATGTTTTGTTACATTTCTAAATAAGAAGGCTTTGATAGTGGTCTCTAACCTCAGAGTATGAGCAATAGCTACATGACATACTACTGCTTTACATCTCAGTCTGTCACTCTCCGTGACACATCCCAGAGCGCATATTGTGGGGTATCACTTCAAACACACATGTAGCAGCACAGCCCAGGAAGCTGTGCCAACACACATCAGTGTGTCTGCCTGTTTTTCTTCTCAGCTTCAACACATTTGATTGAATCAAAATGAATTCAACCCTGAGATTTATCCTTCTGAATAACTTCTTGTGCGAAGAGTATAAGGAGCAGAGGATGAGGAACTTGCTTTATTTTGTGTCTTATTCTGATGAGACACAACAAATAGATGAGTAACAGAAGCTCACAAGAGACAGACTAATATTAAAGTGACACTAATGCCATACACACATCAGGAAGAGAAAAAAAGGCTATGCTGCGTAAGACTACTGCATTGCTAGATGTACATTCTTCAAATTATCAGTTACGTATCCCAGAAGTTATCATCTTACTTCTAGTTTTTTCCCCTCTAGAACAATTTGGATTTCTTTGGCATCCAAAGTCTCATATTTCAATAAAGCTTCTGCTAAATTCTTGTGTTCTTTTGCATGAGTCTTCAGGATGTTCTTCGCTCGCTCATAGGAGTCCTAATTTGAACAACAGGTAGAAGGAGATTTTAAGACTTTACAACGAAAACAACAGCAAGATTCCACTTTAAAAATTGTTTCCAGGTAAATACATCTTGAGACAAACATTTCAAGTTGTGCCTTACATTTCAAAGCTAGCACAGCTCCTGACTCACACAGCTTTAAAATATAGCTGGCATAATCAATGAAAACCAACCAAACACTTTACGCCAACTGTGCATTTTCCACAAGTAGGGCTAAAAACAAAATTGTGAGACAAATCTTAGAATTGTTACATGTAACTTAGAAAAGACTACTAGATTTGAAAATTTCCTGATTTTTTTGAACAAATTTTTTTGCACTATGAGCAAAGCGACAGCATGCACAGATTGCTTCACAAAGACTGGCTTTTTAAAAGATTTATAAAACTCAAAACACTATGCAGCTTTAGAAAGTTGAAAGCTACCAGCTACTGAAAGTCACCAGTTGCTGCAAGTACATGCATGCTGCCAGCATTAGCAGCTTCAACTTTTAGTTCTACCCTAGTAGTTCCCACAAGGCCAAGTCAGTTCAAAAACAACTACAGCCAAAGTGTTACTCATTTAAATGTTAGGATACAAGTAATTCTCCTGCCTGCACCAAACTAAGTCAGATTACCAGAACAGTGATCAGGAAGTTCAGTGATTATCAAATGTTACAAATGTCCCTAAGCATCTGACACTGATCACTGTGAGAATAGGATACCAAAGGCAACACTGTGATCTGATACAGCTATTCCTGTTATTTTATACTAAACTACTTATCTTGGGAGTTATGAAATGTGAATGCAACATAGAATATCCACATCTGTTCTAAAATAATTTGTATCTATACTTTTTTCTGTGAATTAAATGGGAAAAATACAAATCCTGACCAAATAAAACAAGTGTTAAAGAGTATATTAAAGAGCCCAACACCACCAACTTGATTTACACTACTTTTATATGACAATCACCAACAAGTTTTGATAGATTCAGCATTGCAGCTACATTAACTACTTGGGAATATTTCCATCTACTTTTATATTTTCACCAGTATAAATTACTTAAATGAATTAATCAAGCAAGCAGGTGTTTAATTCATCTCAGAAGTATGAGAGTGGAGGGGGAGAGCCTCTTACCCGTAGAAGTGTCCTCACTTCCTGTTCAATTGCAGACTGGGTTTCAGGGCTGACTTTGCCTGGATCAGTGTAGGTCATAACACCAAGCTAAACAACAACAAAAATATATTTATCTTGCCACTGTTGCAGTCATTCACATAAAACTCTCTACGAGTTTCAACACCCATTGCTTGTGCATGCAAACAAAATCATTAGTCAAATGCCTGCTGAAGTTCTTTAAGAAGAAGCAAAATAAGAAGCATATTCATCAACTACGTAGTTACTGCAGAATTCTGTTTCAATAGGTCACAGTATAGATCCTAATTAGGCACTTTCTTACTTAAAAACAAAAACCAAAATGGCTAAACTACTAATGCTTGATGGACAATCAACGTGCCTAAAGAAGCTTCTCAAGAAAATCTAGGAAACTCACTGCTGTCACCACCTTTGCCCTCCCAGAGCATGCCAAGTGTTAGAATGTCAGAATTATCCTCAATTCCAGAATGTCTGACTTTATCATAACTATTTCCTGAAGATATTAGTCATTTTCAAGGCAATTTTGAAGTGAAAATCCTGTAAGGTAATTTTTTAAACTGTCAAATATACAGGTTTTCCAGCAGAGCTCTCTATAGCAGACCAGGTCATAAAAGGCTTACTCCTTCTGAGAAAACTACTTACCCTTAATCTCAATGATCACTGACAGACAAATAGGCTACAGAACAGAACTTAGTTTGCTCCAAATAAATATTAAAGGATTGATGATACTACCTTCTCACTCATTCCAAATCGAGTCACCATCAGTCTTGCAATTTTAGTAGCATTGTCAAAATCACTGGAAGCACCTAGAGAGCAAACAGATCTAAGTTACATTACTGAAACCACATTAAACATGCCAGTCCACAGCTTTGATCAAAAACGCTTTTAACTACCAGTCAGCTGACCTGTTGTGATGTGATCACTTCCAAATATGAGCTCTTCTGCTACTCTTCCTCCCATACAGACATCCATCTGTGCGAGCAACTGGGATCGAGTTTCACTCCATCTGTCATTTTCCGGGAGCAAAGATACCTGGAAGATACAGAATTGTGGTCAGGTAACAAAAACTGAAGAAGTACTGAAGTAATCTCAAAAATATTCTTGCTTATATCTGAAGCAGATGAAGATTTTTATGTAACACTTAGCATACTCTGGCCTGCCTCTAATATGTGCATTCATCAGGATTGCTTGGAGGTGCTCAGTTGAGCCACTGAAACAGCCTCCTCAGACACTGAGCACCCCATCCATGTGAACAACTTACACCTACTGCCAGAAGAAACAGAACAACCCATTCTATCAGTTTATCCTTATTTCTTACACTTGGACTGAGTACAAAACAACTTGCCCAGAGGTTTCAGACCAATTGTTTTCATTAACTGAACACATTAACTTGAAAAAGCTCAACAGGAAGAGACACAGTAGAAATTTTTTTCTGTTCAAGTGCTTGGTAGATAAAGGCAAAACAGCAAAACTTATGGATACCTGTGCAAAAATCAAGACAGTTACCTGATGAAGTTTAAAAATCCAAACTGGACAAAGAACAACCTGATAAAGGATGTCTATGTTAAAAGTACAGTTGAGCTACTACTTCCCAGTCCTTTATATGTTCTTCAAAATTTTGCTGTTGGGTGCTATTTCAACTGCAGCAGAATCAAACTTACTTATATTTCTCTTTCTTTGTACTTATGAAGTGTTATGCTAGTGCATGGTAATTTATTACAAAATGAAGAAAGAAAGATTTTTATCACAGAGAAAAGATGACCTTGGGTTTTCCAAGAGATTGCTCGTAACTGAGTATTTCAACAGACTACAATATTTATTAACATAATCACAGCAAATAGCATTGTTACAAATTCCTCTACACCACCAAACCAACATAAAAATACAGCTAAATAAAGAAATATTAATAAACGAAATAAAATTTAAAAATACTAAAAAAAGTGGATAAAAAAACCACTCACATGTCCCAGTGTTGTTCCTCGTGTCATGATCGTGGCCTTGTTGATGGGCATTGCATCCTTGGTGTAATAGGCAATGATTGCATGTCCAGACTCATGGTAAGCTGTGATGGTTTTGTTCTTCTCATCAATTTCTACACTTCTACGCTCAGGTCCTTAAACAGAGGAACATTAAATGAACCATTTGTACAGCTGGCCACCACAATCCACACATTGCATGCACTCAGAGCACAAAGCAGCTGAGGAACAGTATGTGATCAAAGGGAACTAACTAATACTTAAGTGCTAAATGTTTATAAGTTAGATTTTAATGTCTAAAAATGGACCCAAACATATTCTACAGACAAGCTGCTTTTAAAGTAATAGATTTAAAATGCAGTCTTAAGTACCTGAGAAAATTCCCTTTCTTCTCTCAAGCATTAGCAGACCAGATTAATAGTGGTTATGTCTAAGATGTTTAAGATTTGTGCTACCACATGAAAAGTTAAACAGAAGTGCCAGGTTTTTGGTCATAGGTAGGGGAAGGATAAAAAAATCAAGCCTGTGTCTCCCTCTGGGCTTAAGTATGACATGCAGCCTTTTTAACTTTAAAAATGGTATGAAATTTTAAAAAGTATCTTGCACATTAGACTTTACGTACTACTCTCTGGTCTCAAAAAGTTCTATTCAGAAATAGCTAATAGGAAACTTTATTTGTTTAAAAAACCCCAAACAAACAAAAAAAATCCTCCCCCAAATCCCACAATAAAAAACCAAACCAAACAAAAACCAAAAACCCACCAAACAAACAAACAAAAGCCACAGCGCAAGAATCCAAAAAGCACCATAAAAACTTCTCTATTTCCCTGTAAAAGCCTTCATCACGCAAGAAAAGCTCTGTGTATTGTAATATACATGTATGTGTTTCATATAAAATCCTACCCATTAGAATTTTGTCCTTGGAGAATTCTAGTTCTTTCATGGTTACCATATCTTTTCCATCAACAGCTGCCTTTAAGGCAGCTTGATTTACAAGATTTTCAAGCTCTGCTCCAGAAAATCCTACTGTGCCTCGTGCAATTATTTCTGGATCAACAGCTGTAAAGGAAGAAAAAAACAAAATAAAACCATTTTGTTTATTAGAGTCCATATTGCTCCTGAAATTTTAAATATTAATAATATTCTATTAAAAATTATGCATTAAACAAACAAAGCCCCACAAACAAACAAAAAATAATTTTAGTAAGAAATTAGGCCTAATTCTCAAGACACTATAAACTCTTAGGGACTAGAGAGAAACACTGCACATGAAACAATTTTTTTTGTGTTCTTTACTGACACACTAAAGCTACAACTGCTGATGGAATAAAGGAGGAATATGAGGGGGCTGATCCAACATAAAAACTGTTACATAAAAAGATACTACAGTGAAATATTTACTTACATGGGTCATACTTGATTTTATTAAGGTACCACTTCAGAATCTCTGTGCGACCTCTTACATCAGGCTTGGGAACAGTAACTTGCATATCAAAACGACCAGGACGTATTAGAGCACTAAAGGAAATGACAGTTTAGTACACTGACTCCAAAATGCTGCAGTAAACTTGCTGATGTATATTAAGGAACAAAAATCCACTGCTGTTTCTAAAGATAATCTACATAGATTATGTCTCATGCACATATGCAAAGAGTATGTTTTTCTTATCTGTTTATAAAAAGACAGATGAAAGATATTTATTGACAACTCATTTTAACGGCTTTTTTTGTGTTCGAAGATTTTGCATTGCGAACAAGGAACAGAGCTTAACAATTTAGATGAAAAACTTCCAGAAATTTCAAATGCTTAGAAGCAGATTAATAATTTCTCCGTATTTAAGTCTGCAACCTATTAAATGACAAAAACTGGTCAATAGACATCCTTTTTAAGAGGGAAAACTCCAGTCCATGACACTTGAAGATTATCACAAGCAACTTGGGTTTTTCTGCAGTGGTTTTTTTACTACATGGCCTGTGAAACAACCAATGAATTATTATACTCACTTGTCTAATGCTTCAGGGAAGTTTGTTGCACCAATAATAACAACACCTTCATTTGGTTTAAAGCTGTGTAGAAAACAAGGTGTGAATTATTTTTTTTCTGCACACAGAATTTACAATTTTGTCAATAACTACTGCTACTGATCTCACTGGCCAGTCAAAAACATGCTTTCAAACTACAACATGTGATCCAAGAATAATCATGTTTAACCCACCAACTGGTTAAAAACATGGTGTAATCTCAGTGTAGAGCTTCTTCCTTTAGATATATAACCAGGCTAAAACAACTGAGAAATTATTTAAAATAAATGGCAGCTATTGTGCAAACACAACTCAAAAGCTTCTATAATCTTTACAATAAGTCCATTAATGCTACTGTTGGCAGTACTAGAAAATAGCCATAAAAGCATATTAAAAGTATATCCTTAAAAGCATTATAAAAAATTACACAAAACTTCAAAGCTGTCAAGAAGAAAAAGTTCACCCACATATCCAAAATACCAGTCAGTCCAGCACCTTCTGTGCCCTCAGAATCCATATATTTACCCATCCATTTCAGCAAGGAGTTGATTAATGGTCTGTCTTGAATAGGGGTGCATTGGAGATTCAATTCTCTTCCCACCAACTGAGTCCAATTCATCAATGAAAATAACACAAGGTGCATTTGCTTTTGCTTCCCCTGACAAAAGAAAAATAGCAGAAGGAGCCTTGAACCACAAAAAGGAACAGACAGTGTATCAGGTAGTTTAGGATTCTACTCTCTATTATTCATGGATTATAAAATGTTCTATTAGACATCACCAAAACTGTCTTGCTTTTAGCCTAAAAAAAGGAAACAGAATCTTGATTCTCTTTAACTCACTGTTTCAAAAGTGTATCTACTCATCATCTTATTCTTATCATGCTACAAGAAATCACCAGTAAAATAAACTACAGAATTATCATATTTTGTATGAACTCCCTACAAGAGCTTATTTTATAGGCTTTATAGGTAGATATTTTGCCTATTAAATAAAAGAAAATAAGATGTGATGGGTCTCAACACTAACTTACTTTAATAGAACTTGCTTGTTATTTTACAACAGTGTTTACACTCAAGTTTACAGGTATTAAAACACGAAATAAAAATGCAGTAATAAATGTGAAGACCATCAATTGTTACATGCATACCACGATGCAATTCATCCCACTCCCCCAGACACATCTGTAACATCAATATTAATGTACAAGTCGGGCATCTACACTTCTGTAGTCAAAGAAATGCATTTTTAAGGTACTACATGTATTATTATATACATACACGTATATAATGTATTATATTTTGCATCCCATCACATTCCATCCATATGAAGGCACATTATTTTACAAATGCAAACTACTTTGTACATTATATATATTTGACCCTATCAATCTTCCATTTAAGAGGGAAGCTGGATCTTCTCCTCCCCAATAATATTTTCACACTTAAAATAGGAAGTCTCTTTGATGAAAATTATAAATCTAAACATTAGTTTTGAAAGTTTTATCGTGCCCTTTATTCTGAGCATGTTGATGGGTCTGAGAAAGGAAATCTCAGCTTATTACCATGCCATGCCATAAAGCTTTAATTCAGAGTAAAAAAAAAA
>VXBU01013300.1:99757-153056 GCA_013400315.1 Bombycilla garrulus | reverse complement strand
CCCAAAGCGCTTCCGGGCCGCCGCCGCCGCCGCACGCAGCCGCCGCCTCGGGGCGGAGGCGGAAAAGGGGAACGGGCGCAGTGGGGGCCGGAGCTGTCCGGGCAGAGGGGCGGGCACGGCCCCGCGGGGAACCCGCTGTCAGCCGGGAGGGCCCGGGCAGAGGGGCGGGCACGGCCCCCCGGGGACCCCGCTGCTCGCCGGGGTTCCCGGGCAGAGGGGCGGGCACGGCCCCGTGGGGAACCCGCTGTCAGCCGGGAGTGCCCGGGCAGAGGGGCGGGCACGGCCCTGTGGGGAACCCGCTGTCAGCCGGGGATGGTGCAGCTGCCAGAGGGACCTGCCCCTACTCGGTGTCATCGCCCCTGGGTGTTGTCCGGAACGCGGGCTCGTTTAACCGGCGCGCAGTGCCAATTCACACACCCAGGCGAGGTATTTCTGATTTTTATTCTAGTTTGCACGAAGCAGGGACATAGGTGGTGACCCCCGAAAGGCTGGTTTACTACTCATAAAACTTCGCATTATATTTTTTAACAGCGACATCAATATTCCTTGGCTACAAATTACATAAATTTTTATTAATTGGACTTAAACCGTGTTGCTAGCTCTAGATCTCGCTTCTCAAGCTCATCAGTCTGTAGGTGCAGCTGTTCCTTCCGTATGAGTCTGGGGTACATTCTCAGTAGGTGGTCAGTGAGTTGGTGGTCAGGTTCTCCCACTGTCAGAATTACCCTTCCCCAGTTATTGCTCAGTCCTGACTTCACTCCTGGTGGCTCGTCCAGACATCCCATTTGTCTTGGGATTGTCTTTCCTTTGCCTTAAAACAGAAGATTAGCCGAGTGTATGATTCTAAAGCACCGGAGGATAGGGAGGTGATTCGAGACAGACAGCACAGCTTCACCAAGGGAAAATCCTCTCTGACGAACCCACTGGCCTTCTATGATGGAGTAACTATATCAGTGAATAAGGGAAGGGCTACAGATGTCATTTATCTGGACTTTCATGAAGCCAATTTTTGAGGGGTTTATTAGCATTTTTTTTCTTTCACCTGACCACTGCTCTTCACTGAAACTGCCAACCCACATCAACTTACACTGCTCTGGATGAGCACAGTCCCACTGCTGCCTCCCCCTGCCTTTGTATACATCTCTTCTGTTTTCCACTAGCACTCTCATGATCAAAGTCATGTAGCTCAACTTGCTGATTTGGCAGAAACCTCACCTGACAACAGCAAAAAAACCTAAAAGGTGATGAACATTTACCTAGATCCACTCCATTAAGCAATTTTCCACGCAGCTGTACAATGGCTCATGCTGCCTCGAGGGAAGGGAGAGAGAGAAGGTGTTACCCTCTCTCCAGTGAGCTCAGGCTGTAGTGGAATACATGCTCCTGATGCACTGTCATTGCTGGCATAACCTGATGTCTGCCCAGGGTGCCAGCACAGGAAGCAACCCCCCTGCTTCTCTCAGCTGGATTTTTCCACTGGCATTGCAGCCATGAGACACACCTAAACTGAGGTTGCAGAGTTAAAGGACAAACATATACAAGGATAAATTGTATTTGATATCATTACAAAAAGCTAAATTTAAACGTGTTTTCTGCACATATTGCTGGGATCTGTGGGATACCAGCTTTCCTTCACAAGTCACAAGCAAGGCCTCTCTGAGCAGGGTCAGCTTGTAAGTGATGTATCTTGGAGCAAAACAATGGCCTAATGACTAATGTGCTGTGTGAAAGGAGACCCACTGTTGTGCACCGACCTCTGCAGTGATAGCTCTTTGCTGATGCACAGACTGCAACAGAACTATTATGATCAGTGTGAACAAAACAGAAACAGCAGTGAATATGTGAAACTAACATAAAAGCAGTAAGGCAAGGGTTAAAAAAATGACCTAGAACACAGCTTAGAGCAGCAGAACTGGCAAACACTGAGGGCGGTGCAGTGTAAACAGAGCAGAAGGCCTGTGCTCTGGGAACAGGAGGATGGCAGCTAGGTCAGAGTACACTGTAAATGCCATCCCTGCCTCTGTTGTCACAAGAGGAAGGCAGAACATAGCCACAGTAAAGAAGCTAATTGTGGAACAACCCTGCCTATGATAAATAGCAGATGAAGTAATCCAGAATTGGTGGGAAGCAACCGATTACATAAATCTAACTCCTGATCAGTATAGACCTGCCCAGGGAGCGGCTTGCCATCATTAGCCCAAAGAATGCCAAGAGACAGTGCAGGATGAATGGCAGTAGTGAGAACTAGACAGGGCATGTTGTCTAGCACACGAGACCTCGTGGCTGTGCCATTTGGATACAGGTCTTGCAGCTATCAAGAATGCAGATGTGAGAGAATTATAGAAAAACAGAATATCCTTGAGCTGGAAGGGACCCATCAGGACCACTGAGTCCAATTCCTATCCCTGCAAAGGACCCTACAACAATCACACCATGTCCAGAGTGTTATCCAAACTTATCT
This sequence comes from Bombycilla garrulus, assembly GCA_013400315.1. Taxonomy (NCBI): domain Eukaryota; kingdom Metazoa; phylum Chordata; class Aves; order Passeriformes; family Bombycillidae; genus Bombycilla; species Bombycilla garrulus. Next base: position 150,595 of record VXBU01013300.1, on the reverse strand, counting down.
TGAACTTAGAAGTGAGTGAAGCATATAAGAAAATTATAATGTGGGCCCAAAGTCGTTGTTTCTTTCAAAACAAATATTATCTTCCAGTTCCTTAATGTCTCACACCAAGCTCCGATGAATTCCAACACCTTCAAGCCTCCCGTGGGAATGGGCGGACAGAACCTGCTCATAGCAAGTTACACCCTAGAGCCAAGCAGGAAAAACCTAGCTGCCCACCCTAGCTGCCCAGCCAGCTCAGAGGCGCGATGCTTGGTCCCGGGGAGGTTGTTCAAACACACGGTTTGTTCTGAGGGCGGCCCAGCGGGCGCTGCTCCCCGGCCAGCTGCGCCATCCCCGCGCGGCTCTCGCGAGAGCTCCGCTGCCGTTGGTGCCGGCGGGGCGGGGCCGCTTTGAATCGCGGCGGGCCCGGGGCCGGGCGCGCCATGGCACCCGAGCGGCCCGGGGGGGAGCGGGGCGATGCCGCCGGCCCCAGCGCCGCCACGGCCGCCGGCCCGACGCGCGTCGAGGTGCCTCGGCCCCCTTCCATCGAGGAGTTCACCATCGTGAAGCCTATCAGCCGCGGCGCCTTCGGGAAGGTGTACCTGGGCCGCAAGGCGGGCCGGCTCTATGCCGTGAAGGTGAGGCGTCGCCGGGGTCGCGGCGCTGCCGCCTGCGCTGCCGAGCGGCCCCGTGCGGGAAAGGCCCGAGGGGCCGGGTCTGAGTCCAGGGCCCTCGGGGAGCGGCCGCTGCTCGGGCACCCGCGGTGCCTTGGGACCCGCTGCCCGCACGGCCGTGCCCCGCTCTCGCCTCGCTGGAGTTTGGTCAGCTCGAGGGTTTGGTCATGGGACCTCTGATCAGGACAGCTGCTTTTATAAATACTTTAAATAAGGGGAACTAACGGCAAAAACCTTGCCAAGCGCCAGAGCGCTGCTGGCTTCTCGCTTGTAAACAGTTGCCGTAACAGCCCCCACAGCTGCTGCGCCTGCCGGTGGGCTAAAGCACCGCCTCCGAGACACAAGATGGGAATAAATTATAAAAAAACGTTCTTGCTGAGCAAGTGTTTTAAAAAAACTCAGCAAAAACCTGTTGCGTTTTCTGTGTTGTTGCGCAAAAGACTAAAATCTAAGCTTTTCGTTAGTAAGAACTTTACCAATTATTTGTACAAACTTGACTTTGTGATTAAAAGGATTATAACAAGCTACTTAGTACATAAAAAATAGGAAATATAAAAACAGTCCTGCAAAATAGGCGTTGCTCTGCCGAGCTATTTGTCTCTACTCAGTTTTATTATGAGCATTTCGAGGCTAAATAATTTGTGTGCTCTGTTTTGTTTTTAGGTGATGAAAAAAGCAGACATGATCAACAAAAATATGGTTCACCAGGTGCAGGCAGAGAGGGATGCATTGGCTCTCAGTAAAAGTCCTTTCATTGTGCACTTATACTACTCACTTCAGTCAGCAAACAACGTCTATTTAGTAAGTAAAAAAAATGGCTGTGGCTTTTTACTGTAGTCTTGAAAACTGAATGTGATCTGTAGTGATGTCTCAGAACATTTTTGAAATGGTATTCCTTACTCAGTTTTGCATCTTTCTCAGAATAGTTGAACAAGGGAAATATTTCTCTTCCTCTGGTGTCTTTGGGCTCTTTCAGCCCATGTTCTACTCTGTTACAGGAGAAATTTTTCTAATAGCTACTCTGTTTTAGAAATATGTAGAAATCTTAGGGAAAGCAAGCAATCATTCTATTCAAGCAGAAGCCAAGTGACTGGAAGATACTCCATGGCTCACTTAAAGGAAATCTGTTTTACTTATTGCCAGTGCTCATATTTTGTTGCAGTTATTGGCCTACATGATGGGATGATAACTGAGTGGCAAAACTGAATGCTGGTCCACACAGAGCACTGTGGAGCACAGCAGCACTCTTGTATGGGTATATATACTGCCTCCACATAAGGATTCAGACTGTCTGCAAAGGGTCTGTCACAATTTGTGTGGATTGCTGTAAGCACACACAGGCAACAACTTGGTAAAATTCTGATACGAGGTTGCTGTGCACTCCTACAATGCACTTTGAGTGTAAACAAAGGCTTCTTTTTCTGGAAGCTCTGAACTGCTGCATGGAGCAGAGGATTTCAGGGTGAAGGGTTTGTAAAAGAGATGCTAGAATCATGTCTGTGTGTGTATATATATATGTTTATATATATGTGGAAGAATACTGTGTATTGGAATATAAGTATTGGTGAGATTTCCTCAGCAAAATCCCATAAACACATTCTTGACATCAGAGAGCGAGTTTCAGAAGCCCTGCTGAGTTCTATTTTATTTTGAATATGACATGGGCCATCATAATGTGTCTGCATAATGGTTTATTGGATATTTGTAGTTTTGTTTTGCACTTTTTTGTGTGTCTTAAATTCACGGTAGCTCTCACTGTTTGCATTTTTGACAATTTGTACTTATTTCACAAAGCTCAGGTCTGAATATAATATTTTGTATAAATTACTGCAAAATAAAGTATTGAGATTGAATTGTATAGAACAGGTAGTCTTCAGCTTCAGGCCCTGAGTTTCACAGGAATGCTTTGCACTTCATTTTCTATACTATGGAAATATACAATATTAGGCTAGTATAATATTCAATATAGAAATATATTATATAATATAATATAGAAATTTTTCTGTAGTTAACTCTCAAAAGATGTAGTCAGCTTTTTAATTAGCTTCTAAAAGTAATGTAGGCAAATAAGCTAATGTTCCGTAGAAGAAAAATGTTTCTTGTCCACTGTTACATGAAACTTTAATTATTTTATCCAAGTGAAAAGTATTGTGTGGGAAAGTAGGTTTGCACAAAGGTACTTTTATTTGCTTCTGCTCCTTGAAATCATGTTTTTCTAGGAGTGAAAGCTATTTTGTATTTTACTTGCAATTTTGAAATGTGTCTTAAATTTAAAATTTAAAATTCTTGAATGACAGGTGATGGAGTACCTCATTGGTGGAGATGTCAAATCTCTTCTCCATATTTATGGATATTTTGATGAAGAAATGGCTGTTAAATATATTTCTGAAGCAGCATTGGCTCTTGACTATCTTCATAGGCATGGAATAATCCACAGGTGAATTTTTTTTTCTTACAAACAAGTATTTGGTAGTTTGGGTTTTTTATTTTTTAATTCTAACATATAACCATCACTGTTTCATTGTGGCAGCTACCACAGCACCTCATTTGCTGGAGCTTCTGGAAGCTCTTTTGGCACGTGGGCACTGCAGCAATGTCGTGAGACAATGGCTAAAGTCAAATCTGTCCACGTGTGCTGAGCACACAAGCCACGCTGCTTTCCCCTGCCACATCACTGCCAGTCCAGTGCTGTATTAGCAGCTGTGGTGGTTCAGGATTCAGGATGGTTCTGGCTACTGCACACGTGTGCCTGTAGGACAAAGGGACACTGGCTGCCTTGATGCTCCCTCACAGTGAGAGCTCTTTTTGCATTCAGCAGTGCTGCAGAGAGCACACATGAAAGCTCCTGCTGGAGCTTTGCTTGTCCCTGTGGGAGCTGCACATTAGTGAATGTTATGATGGTGCTACTGTATGTGAAGGACACTTGTTGAGCCTGCTGAAGCACAAAATATGCTACTCTTGACATGCATGCTGATTTTTACAAAGCCTGAGATGTTTGTGCCATATTTAATGTTAAATATATTTAATTCTTTTGATGTGTTCCTCGAACTGGAATCTTCTACTAGCTAGGAGATGTTACTGTTAAACAGCTCTAACCAATGTTTTATGTTGAGTCTTCTGGTCCGTTAACTTTCTTCATGTTGCTTAGTGCTCTTTTTGCCGACTTCAGCTATGTTCATGTTTTCAGGGATTTGAAGCCAGACAATATGCTCATTTCTAATCAGGGACATATAAAGTTGACAGACTTTGGGCTTTCCAGAGTTACTCTGGACAGAGGTAAGAGTTGTTCCTATCCTTTTGGTTGTATTAAAATGTATTTCTGCATCACATTTCCATATTCTTGAATACTTCACATCCCTTTCAATTAAATAAGTGCAAATGTTGCAGTGAAACCTGATTTCTAATAGGTAAGTACTTATTAGCTACTTGCTAGTAAGGGGTCTGCTCTTTGCATTGCACTTCAGAAGGCAAAATATTTATTCTTTGGAACAGGTGTGTATGAAATGTGATCTAGAGCCCTTTCTTCGGAGGTATATGGATTTCAGAGTTTTCTAAAGTCCTCTTAGAGATTTCATTGGGTGAATGAATAATTCTGTCTTGTTCTTGTTTCTCTTACTACTGCCCTTCAGTTCATGTCTCTTAGTCCTGTAGAAATTAATTTCCTATAAATTAACTGGGACATTCCAGACATTAAATTGAGGGATAAGGGGAGGTGCTACGTCTGTAACAGAAGATTAGATCAGTGCTTTGGCATGTGAATGTTCTCTTTTCAAGGAGAAAACATAGCTGAATAGTTATGACTGTCTGGCACAGGCTGCAGATATTAAGGTGAATAGCCAGTTTCTGAACTGGTTTGTACCTCCTTAGTCAGATAATCCAAGTTTATGCTGCACAGCACCAGTTGTTTTTTTGAGACAGCTGCTGGAGGGTACATCCTTTTTACATAGTTAAAGGAATGTAGAAATTCAGAGCTGTCTGGAATTTGATTCATGGTTTTACTAATATAAAGGGAAATCATAGATTATCTGTATTTTTTATGATATAGTGCTTTAACTGATGTTCTGATGGGAAGGTTATTGTGTCTAGTTGAACATTATATGGAAGCTTTAAAGCTACTTACTGCTAGTGAGCAAAAAAAAAAAAAAGGTATCTGTGCTGGTTTGAGATTGATTGATTGACATTTTGGTGGGCAGGAAAATAGCCACCCCTGGAAGTGAGGTGTGCCTGTGAATTTCCCATGAGCCCAGTGCAACACCAATTGTGGGACAGATTTAAAGACAGGGAAATGAGCCAATCAAAAGTGAAATGCGTCTCAGTAGGATATAATTTGGCACAGGACTGACCGAAAATCAAAATTTGGTAAATAAACCCATGACAGTATCTAAAGTTGAATTTTCACCTATGAAAAATTCTTGTGTAGCTTTTTTGAGATGTCTTTTGGCGTGATGGCAGGTTTGGAATCAAATGTAGTATCCTATTCCACAAGCCATGAGCTGGAACTGCTGCCTAAAAACCAAAGCTGATATCAAAGCAGACAATGTAGTGCTTTTAGCATAGTATGTTGGAAAAGAAATTTGACTTCTCTGTCTATATACATGTATGAATGTAGAAGAAAAAACACCTAGTGTTAAATGAGAATGTACAGGTAAGTCTTCAATTAGACTTGGTGGCTTCATTTGTATATTTGTTGAATATGTCACTCAAGTTTTTTCTTCCTCTTCATGAAACTTAAGTCGAAGTCTGCAACTTTGCCTTAGTTTAATATCAAAATGAAGGCCTGACCTATTTGATTTTTTTTTCTTCTGTAGAGATAAATATGATAGATATCCTTACTACCCCATCAATGCCAAAGCCAAAACAGGACTACTCACGTACTCCAGGACAATTGTTGTCTCTTATCAGTTCTCTGGGCTTTGTAAGTAATTTTCACTGTCTTTGAAGTATACTTCATCCTTTTAGTTCATTTAGTTTATCTCTTAAGTTCAATAGCTGGCATGATAAGGCTGTTCTTGCCTCTCTTCTGCCAGCTGGTAGAATGACTTACATTATGTTTAGAGTACTTTGAAATGCTGATGCAATGACCTTGGATTGTATTTTGAATTACTGACTTTTTAATGGGCATGGCCAAGCTCCAATGCAAACATCATAAAGAATGAGTGAAGTTACACTCTCAGTTGAGTTGGGAAGTTACACTCCTGGATTGAGAATTTATTCAGACTCCATTAACTTTTATCTATGCTTCTTTCTGCTTGTTAGTATACTCCTCCTGTAGGAATGAAAGTGCCAGGGCACAAATTGAATCAATCCTCTGACAGTCTGCCTGGAGTGGTTTCTCCTGTACCTATGGCCCAAAAGGAAAATACTCCTCTTTCAACTAAGTTATTCAAAACACGTGAGTATGCCAGGCCTTGTGCTGAGGAATACTCTGCCTTTAAGGTTGTGATCTTTTCATTTTATATGAGTACTTTAGACCCACTTCATAAAAGGTGTGATTCTCTTGGTGTCTTGCTCTCCACAATTCCTCACTGCTTTACATCTGACATGTTTTCACCTACACTAGTTTGTAGTTGTACCTTCGTACCACCACTTCAGTGGTACAAAAATACTAAAGAGGTTTTGTTTCATTGGGTTTTTTCAAATCATGACCCTTGAATTCAAAATCACCCTTTAAGATTTTACAGAAATAATGCTAGTTCTTGAGATATTTTCACTGAAAATTCGATAAATTCAGCAATGTATGTTTTCATTTAAATTGTCTTATCTTGCTGCTTTCTCATTTCTAACCTGAAACCAGTAAAAAGGCAACTATGCTGCTAATGTTTGTACTGCTTTTACATTCTTGGCAAGTTCCTAATTCAAAAAATGTGTGAATTGACTATGCAGGAAAGATGACAAGAGAAATTGTTATCACATACAGCTTTCCTTAGCTTCCTTTGATGTTAAAGCTCAGCATAGTGTGAAGTCAGTCAGTATATATTGTCTGTTTGTATCAACATTTGAATTTCTTTTTCTCTTAAGATCTGGATAATTCTCAATTAACACCTGTGATGCCAGCAAGGAGTTTAACTCCTACTCTGCTTCAGTCAAGAAACAGGTTTGGTACCTGCAGTGTCAGTAGTCAGTCTCAAACATTTGTGTCCAGTGTGGAATCGGAAAACTGCAGCAGCCCCAGGTGGGAGAAAGATGTAGAGGTCAGGACTGTTTCATCTTCCCACTCTAAATTAAAGTTAGTTTGTACTTGTGTATGCAGTGTTGCAAATGTCTTCTGCTTACTTACTTGCCTCAGTTATTTCAAGTGTTGAGAAGCTTTCCTACAGTAGAAGGAGCAGGGTCTGTAATTTGTGTTGAGTAGGATTTTGGATCAAACCAATATAACCTTTTCCTTTAAACAAATGTTAGTCCTGTGCAATGTAACAGGAGAAACAAATGCTATTGAGCCTGCAGCAAAGGAGTGAAAGAGGAGGCTTCACTGACCATCACTGGTTTAGCCCTGTCCTGCACAAGGTGGGCACTGCTGGGAGCAGTGGCTTTTTGGAAGCTGACCTTATCCCTGTAGCTTTATTTGCTCAGCACTGCTGGTAAAAGAATTTCTTTAAAAGACAGAACTTGGGAAAACAATAAAATCCACTTCAAACTTCTACTAGCTGTTAAACTGAAAAGTTTAAGGCTTTTATTACTGAAGGGTTTTGTATCAACTAGCCTTATACCAATAATTATAGCTGATAATATTTTATCCTAAAATATTTTCTCCTATTTTAATGTGTTAATGAAACTCTGCACAAACACAAACCTGAAAGAAAATGGTGCTGTGCTATGTAGTTCCTTGCCATGATTCCTATTTAGAGCATACAGAACAACTTACATTTAAAACAATTTATTATTCTGTATGTATCTGTTTCTTAGGCCTTGGTTTTAGTATTGTGTTATCAAAACATTAGTAATACCAGATTTTCCTCTTATCATCTCTGAAGTGTAATATACCACAGGGTACTATGATGGGGTTCTTTCCTTTGGACTTTCTTGGAAACTGAACATTTCTGTAGCTTAACTTCTTAAAATAAAATCACAAATACAGCTTCAATGGCTCTATTTTTTCATCCTTCGGCATTTAAAATTATGGCATTTTCTACTGTATTGTAACAAGCTTATTTTATGTTCTTAAAAGAATTGAGATTATGAAGTTATCCTTAATTTGGTTTTGATTTTTTGGGGGGTTTTCACTAGTAGTAGTTAGAATGAGTGACCCTTGCAAATTTGTAATAAAGTATTCCAAATTAAACACTTCTGTAATCATATTTTTCTCGATACTCAAAACTTAATGTGCTTTTTTGCAGCAAAGTGAAGATGAACCTCATTCTACAACATGCAAAACCAGCAACAGTGGGTCACCTCTCCTTTCAAATGTTACATTGTCAAATAGCAAAGGTACTGAAGTTTTAAACAGAAAAGAACTTGAGTCTGCCATTTCTCCCATTGCCAGCAGTGATTCTGGCAGTAGGCAGAAGTTGAGAAGTGAACATTTGGATATAACAGATACTCCCCTGAGCACTCTGGATGTGAAAGGTGTAGCAAGGAAATGTATTTCTGAAAATAAGATTTGGAAAGAAAAAGGCTTTGTAAATAGAAGAGACATGACTTACGAAACAGCAAAGACTTCCAGACTACAGCAGTCACTTGCAAGGCAGAATGAGCCTGTCAAAAAGGAAGAACTGTTTGAAAAGCCAGGTGTAAAAAGAAGTTTTGAATCAGTTGACACTAGTCCTTGTCAGGAATTTAACTATGTTAAAAAAAGCAATGCAGAATATAAGCGTGGCTGTCAGATCTCAGAATTTCCAGCAAACAAAGGGACAGGTTTAACAACAGAAATTCAGTCTTTAATGCTTTGTAATGATGGATGCCTATGTGACGCCTGCAAAAGCAAGGAAGAAGTTACAAGTTTTATCAGTAACCAGGAAACAGTAGAAAGATCACTTACTCCAACTATAGCTAAAAATCTTATGTGTGATCTGGATGCAGACTGCGGAAAGGATGATGAAAAGGAGTACATGAACTCAAGTTTTTTAGGCACTGATGATGAAAAACCTTTAGATGTGTTCAGTGCAGACTCTGACTTACTTCCTGAAGCATCTGCTACAGAAAGCCATCTAGAAAAACAGCTTTTAGATTTGGACAGAAGTGTTAAAGACCTCTCCTGTGAGGAAGCAAAACCTGAAGGTGTGCTAATAACATCACCGGAGTCCCGAGATGCCTCACAGAATGGAGAGGAGGCACACACAGTCCAGGACTGCAAGCTGTTAAATCAGAAAAAGGATACTGACCAGAAACACATGGAAGAAACTTACATTGACACAGTATCTTCTCCTTCAGAAAAGATGATGGAAACACTGAGTCTCTTAAAAAAAAATGCTGTTGTTTTTCGGAGTTATAATAGTCCAATCAATTTATCCAATGTATCTGAGCCATGCAGCATGGCTTCCTTAGAGATAATGGATCTTTCACCTGCTTGCAGTGGCTCTTACCCAGCAGCTATCACTCCATTACAGAAAGGAAGACCATATCAGGTATATCAGGTAGGTAAGGAGGCATATGGAAACTGTGCATGCATTGGACATTAGGGACCTGAAGTTATTTCAGTTGTAAATTTAGGGAAAACTCAAGTAGTTTGAGGTAGTCTGTCAAAATGACCTTTGCTGACAGGGTTTCACTTGCTGCACTTGTGTGGCCAGAATTATAATTTCTGTAAGAATTTATCAGTAGCTTTATGTTCACTGGTTTGCCTTTAGCTCAATATGCATTGTCTGTCCATCTCTGAGAAATCTTTGCTGTTACAGTGAACTGGTTAAAAAAAGCCTGTGCTGTTTTGTCTCATCCTGCTCCAACTGCAATGTTGTATTTTCTGTGAGCAGTTATAGGTTTCCTAATGTAATGGGAATCTTTGATTTTTTCTGTTTTGTTTTGTTATCCTGCACCCTTCCCAAGACAGTCTGTGGATGCTGTTCAGCTGCTGGTAACTGCCATTGTACCTGCTACTTTCCTTTTCCTTTTTATCCTGGTAAAAGTGATGGTGTAATATATTCTGTCAAGTGCCAGTTACAAGCCTTTTACAAAGATTGATGTGAACAGTGATAGCTGCTGGATGTGACACTGGAGGAAGAACTTAGGGAAAACTTTCTCAAAGAGTGAGCATCTTCATGCTTTAAGACTGTTGAGATATAGCAATGGAAGCACATTTCACACATGCTTTCCAGGGAATCTTTTGTTACTCCTTCTTGATTTGAACTCAAGTATAAAGTCTTACACCTGTGACTAAACCTGGAGATGGGAGTTTCTGAGCATGTTTTGTTTGACAGCTGAAATGCTTGTCCCATCTTTTCAGACCCCTCATCGAGGGGATGCTGGCACACCGTACAGGACTCCAAAGAGCGTTCGAAGAGGAGCTGCCCCCGTGGAAGGTGAACGCATCCTGGGGACCCCAGACTACCTGGCACCTGAGCTGCTTCTGACACAGCCTCATGGTAAGACACTGCAGCCATCTGTCACTACCTGAAAGGTGACATCTTTACATTTCTAAATGTCTGCAGAACTGTCAACCCTTCAAGCAGTAGGATTGGGAATTCTTCTAAAATAGCTAGTGCTAAGCTTTTGCCATTGTGGATGGCTGTGTTTGCTTCAGCTGCTCCTTCCATTCATTTACTGCTCTCTCATAACCAGAGGTTTTGGTTGTCCATCACAGCCTTGCTTGCTGTCAGTCGGCATTGGAAGCTGCTTTGGCAGCCTGAAACTCATCCTGAGTGCCCTTAAAGATTCTTTGGGATGGGAAGGGGGGAATTCAGTGAAATTTTAGAGTGGAAGGCTTAAGCCTCCAATTATTTTTAGAATGTCTTCTGTATTTATTGATATTAAAGTGTTATGAGATGCCAGACAATTTTATCAAGTTGCCTTAAAAATCAGTTATTGAGCTGAGTGACCTCATGAAACACTTCAGACATCTGACAAGATCTTCTGTATGAGGGTGCAGTAATAGCCATCAAGTTTTTGGAGGCTGGGTTTTTGGGTTTGTTTTTTTGTTTGTTTTCAAAATACTGTACTAAAATAGCACAACTTTGAAGAGTATAAATTCCTTTATCTCAGATTCAACAAAAAGTCTGAAATAGGTGCATGTAATTTTTGTTAATGCTTCTTGCAAGTTAGCAGAAGATGATCTCTAATACGGTTGTTGATGTAAAATTGCATTTTATTTTCATCTTGAAACTATAGTACTGTTTTGTAGAGCTGCAAGTCTTGGGAAAATTACATGAGAGAGAGACCTTAATTGAGAAGTAGTAATTACTGTCCTGTGGAACAATAAAATGATGCTAATATAAATTAACTCTATGATGAGATTTAACATTTTAAGGATAAAAACTGAAAATGCTAAACATACGTAGTTTTTGTTTTGCACTTCCATTTAGGATTCCTGGTTATCTGGCAGTTGTTAAAATTGGATAATATTTTGGAAATGTAATCAGTGCTACTAAGACAATGTGAAATTTTGTCACAAGATGATTTTTCTATGGTTATTGGGTTCTCAGAACTTCAGTGAAAACTTGAGTTTGGAGTTTGTGTCAGGAAATTACATATCTCCCATTACTTTCAGCAAAGCTAGGGTTTTTGGAGCTCCAGATTTTCCTTCACTAAACATTTTGTGTATTGAGCTGCTTATAAATGTAATTTTAATCCTAAATTAATAATGTTAAAAAAATACTTTATTTTTGTTTATTAGATTTAATATTGCCATCTTTCTTTATTGTGGAATTCTACCTTAGGAAAAACATCTTCATTCCTATGCCTTCAGAAAATCATACTTGATACTCAGTGTTCATATTTGTTATGGGTTTTTTGGCAATAATTGTAATATTGTTACTTCACTGTCTTTTCATATGCAGGGACTCTGATCTCTGGTGAGTTTTCTATATACTGTGCAGAACTAAAGTGTTCGGCATAACTGAACAGTCAAAGTATAACCAGATCACAGTTTCTAAGAACATTGTTTGGATGAACAGTGTTTCTATATAGAAGGACATGTCCAATAAGCCTCCACATAAAAATGTGTGGTGGTCACAGAGTCAGGAAACATCATTCAGTGTGACTAAGCTATCAGAAATCACACATGTAAATATGTACTTCAGAAGGAAAGTATTCAGCATTCTTAGATTGTGTAAGGGGAGGTGAGGCCAGAGACACTTTTTCTCATTTCTGCCTTTCACTTTATTGCAGTCAGTCTGATTTACTTTGCCTGTGGGTGAAGAAGGTTCAGGTGCTCAAGACCTGGTGTTATTGCTTCTTGCTTGAAATCACAGAATATCGCAGTTGGAAGGGACCCAAGGATCATTGAGTCCTGTCCCTGCACAGGAAAGCCCCAAGAGTCACACCCTGTCCCTGAGAGTGTTGTCCAAATGCTTCTTGAACCCTTGCCAGGCCTGGTGCTGTGACCACTTCCCTGGGGAGCCTGTTCCAGTGCCCAGCCACCTTCTGGGTGAAAAAGATTTTCTTGCTATCCCACTTAAACCTCCCCAGCACAGTTCCATGCTGTCCTTGGGTCCTGTTTGGAGGGATATGGTAGGAGTTAATCTAATTTTAGTTAGACTATTTGTGGGAAAAAATGCTGCTGAAACCTGGTTATTACATTGTTCAGGTTGTGATCTTATTAGACTTTGACTGGAGCTGGGAGTATTTTACTGAACATCCAGGTACTCTAACCACAGTGGATGTGAACTCACTGCTTTGATGTGCTTAGCTTGGTGGGGCACTCTTACTGCTGTTGGGAGTTGCTAAAATATGTTAGATTACTGGGTAAATACTTCGATTTTCAGCATTTCTAAACTTAACAGCAGTCTTTGTGAAATGGCTCAAAACATTCATTTGCTTGGAGGTGTCTTAGGGAGTTTTTTATGCCAAAAAGCCAAGAACAATTAGATTTATTTCTTTTCACATTTATTTTTTTAACAGCAATTGTGGCATCTGTTCTTTATAGAGTGAGCATGGCTTCAAGATGCAGAAAGCTTAGAATGCATGCAGTGGTGCCTGGGATTGCTTTGCCTGCTGGTTTCAATGTATATTAACAGGAGAGACTGGCAAAAAGACAAAACCCTGCAATGTGGAAAATGAGAGCTATTTAATAACAAAGCAGAGATAGCTAATAACTGCACATTGCCCCAGTCAATTCAGTGAGATGGAAGGTAATGCCAGCTTCATGTGTGCTGGCTCCTTTCTGCAAGCTGTCTTCATCATGTTCACCGTAATGCAGACAAACAAAAATTAAGTTCAACAGTTTGAAGTTTTAGAGACTTTTTAAAGAATTGAGAGAAGGGCACAGGTGGCAACATGGAGCACTCCTCCAGGCTCTAGTTGTGAGGCATCTATTTCTTATCACAAAACAGTCTCTGGGGGAAGTCAGCTCCTGGATTCTCTGTGTTGGGAGCTGATAATTAGATTGTTACCAAGAGCCCCCTTGGTTTTATCAGTAAACCTCAGTGTTACCTATAATGAATTAAGGAGCTTTAAAAAACCTTTTAATGGTATTTCTAATCTGCATGAATATTAAATACTTGTCTCCTCATAATTTTCAAGAAACTTGCAGAATTTAAACAGTCTTCAGGTTTTACTAATCTTTAAGTCCTTGCAAGTATCATTTGTGTAAGTGTAGTGATGTGGATTTATTTTACCAGGTTCTGCTGTAGACTGGTGGGCCCTTGGAGTTTGTCTGTTCGAGTTTCTAACTGGAATTCCACCTTTTAATGATGAAACACCAACACAGGTCTTCCAAAATATTTTGAAAAGAGGTAATCTGTTTGAGTACTCAGGGTAAGTAGGTATTTCCAATGCTTGTTTTATAGTTTGAGTTACCAACTCAATTGTATCTTTGTCTGTAGATATTCCCTGGCCTGAGGGTGAAGAAAAGCTGTCTGATAATGCCCACAGTGCAATAGATATTCTTCTAACAATTGACACTACTAAGAGAGCTGGACTGAAGGGTTAGTATTAAAATTGTTCTTTGCAATTAGTTGCAGATTTTTAAGTGGTGATCTCCTCCTCCTAAAACTTAGACTAATTAACTTCAATGCCTCACTAGGTTCTATGTATGGTACCACAGCACTTAAGTTTTGGTATTTTCTGTTTTTCTTGTGGGGTTTTTCCTTTTTGAGCAAGGTAGTTCTGTGGCTGGGTTGTTTTGTTGGTTTTTAATTTTTTTAATTGAACTTCTGTTTTGCTTTACTGCTATGTGTTTTTAGTATTTGACGTCTGATGCACTAAAGTTCTCTCTTATCTAATCGGTATTTGGAACTTTTAACCTAAATGACATTGGGAATGTTGATTAGAAGATGATAGTTTGGGAGAGAAATCTCCTACAACAAACACTTCATTTAGAGAGACCAATTTTTTCTAAGGAGTCAGCCTGTCTTTGCTGAATACATAGGAGAATACAAAGTTGGACAATATATACCGTACAAAGTCTACTTTTTTTTTCCCCTTGTAGAAGGGGAACAGTGTAACAGTGACTATGTGTTATTGACAACAATGTTGATAATGGAAAGAAATTTAGAGTGAGATATTTCAGAAATAGAGAAAGAAATTTAATGAGAACTGCTCAAAAAATCACTAGAGAAGGAAATTATTATGGAAAGGCTTACACATAAAGAGACTAAATGCTAGAAGCTGAAATCAAGTCAAATTAAAATAGAGAAGGCACAAGATTATGAATGTAGATTATTATGTCAACAGAAAATCCTGTGGCTTTGATATTTCCCAAAAAGCAATTTGAAGGTGTTTTAGTTAAACACAAGTTATTGTCTTTATTTATGGATTTTAGACTGAAATCTAATTGCCTGTCAAGGGCAGAATTTTAAAATAGATGACATAATGATTTCTTCCTACTTGAGCTACTTAGAAATTCATTCTTTGTCGAGACTTAGAGCTGTATCTGGCCTCTTTGTCCAGTTTATAGTCCACTGAAGTGAAGTTGGATGAGTAGTTTTCAGAACAACTATTAAGTTTTTTTTGTTGTAGCTAAGTTTCCATCACTGTCATCTTCTCTCCCCTTTCCAAAATTTGTGCTCTCCCTTTTGTTGCTACAGCATGAAGCCTTTTGTAGTGGGAAATCCCGGTTATGTTATTGTAGTGTTGTGCTTCTCTGAATTCAGTCTTTGTGGGTAAGAGCAGCTTTAAAGCTGCTTTTGGCTCAGTGGAAGCAGTGTGCAACAGGTTCCCTAAATGGGGGTGGCAGCTACTTGTCCTGCCAACAATTTGATCCTACTAAAATTTGGGGCAATCAAAGCTCAGTTGCAATTTGCACTTTTGTGATCTTCTAAAAAGGAATATCGAGCAAATCTACTGACAGTTATAGATGAGGAACAAAGTGACTATGGGGTTTGGACATAAAGAAGTTTATAATGCTTATGTGAATGTCTGTTTCAGAACTGAAGCATCACCCCCTCTTTCACGGGGTGGACTGGGATAATCTCCAGAATCAAACCATGCCATTTATACCTCAGCCAGATGATGAGACTGACACCTCTTACTTTGAAGCTAGAAACAATGCTCAGCACCTGACTGTGTCTGGATTTAGCTTATAGCATCAAGATAAGTGAACATTTTTCATGGTTTTGCACACTTACAGGTTGTCTTGTAACCCTAGTTCGGTTGAGTAAGTTTCCATGCTGAATTTAGTGTGTTTCAAGTTACCAGTCTATTTTTATTGTAGCCTCCTTTATTCTAAAGTGAAACTACTGTACGAAACTGATATCAAGTGCTACTTTTTATCTCTTTGCACCTTACTAAGAGGCCAGAGCATTGCATTTCTTGGAGCTAATAACTTGTGGCAATACTGGGACTTTTTAATAGCAATTAATTATTCCAATTAGGAAGTGTGGTGTTATTTCCCAGCTGAACATAATAGGGAAAGGATATACAGGAATTATAGATGTATCTAATTAATAACTTAGCTATTGGTGGTTCAGTGTGGCAAGCTGGTTTCGGAGCAGTCCTTTCTGATCAGTGTGAATATATATCCACTGCAAAATATCCACTGGTCATTTCTATTCAAAGGGGAAAATTGAAATCTTAGTGCAGCATTGAAATGTCTTGTCTCCTGTTTGTCTTATTCCCAAGAAGGGATGAGAAGATACAATGGTGTTCCAAGTTAATTTGGCTAGAAGTGGCACATTAGACTGACAGGAGCTCCTCTGGTTATTCTGCCCTAGAGAAAGGAGAAGGGAGAGGATAGTTGGAGCAAGTCTGTTAACAAATGCTCTGCTCAAGTTATTGCATTGTAACCACTTGGGCTGTAGGAAGCTGGACTGAACATACATTTTAGCAGCTACTGGCATTTTATATAGAAAATGCCCAGTGTGTGTCAGATGACAAGTGACAGATAATTTTTTGTTTTCTGACAAGTAGTATTCATACTGAAGCTGCCAAATATTAAAGACCATAAGATATTGTAGGCTAACAGACTGTTCTGTAAACTTACAGTCAGAGCTTGGATTTTAACTAGAATGTAAGATAGAAGTGTATATTCTGTATAAACCTGAATTAGGGGAAAATATATTTAAATTTATCTTTAAATGCAAACTTGTATCTGTTAGTTTTTAGAGGTTTATTTGTAGATAATTCTGTTTAAATAATCTTCAGTATTTTCTTTGCATAGGTGTCTCTAACTTACAGAAGATTTTAATTTTTCAGGTTACTACATGTTAGATAAGGATCACTTGTGCTAGATGGTGTTGCCAGCCAAGGGCCATGTGCCAAAAGCCAAGCGTTTTGCCAGTGATTTTTGCAAGTGCCTTTTGGTTTCATGAAGTGACTCTTTTTGTAGTGGTAGTGAGTTGTCCCTTCATTACCCTGCTTCCTGGAAGGCAAGATTTATTGATGGAGTTCTGAGCAAATAGTGTTTGCTAGGCTTCCTGCTGTCCCCTCAGGTTGCTGGGAAAGGAATTGGAATGGTGAAGAAAAAGGAGGTTTCCTAGAAAGACCTAAAGAGAGCTGATTCATGATAGCTCATAATGACCAATCCCAGCTCTTGGTGTGATAACTCAAATTTGTGAAACAGAATCTTGGCAAGCTGCAAAACATACAGTGAATTTCACTCCCTTTGCTAAGGACTGCAGTTTCAGAAAACTTGTAAATTTTTCAGCCCCACTACAATTGTTACATGATGGAAAAGGTGCAAACAACTTGATGCACTACTGAAGCAGCATTCATAGACAACATTCTCTGAAAGTGATAAGTTCTTTACTGGTTTCCTGTGTACAGTTAGAATATATAAACTGGGATAGGAGGGAACCTTAATCACTGGTATTTTATGCAATTTATTCTTCCATTTCTAGTAATTTAGTTTAAGAAAGCAAGTCTTACAAGAGTTAACTGTGATTACACATGGAAGAAATTATATAACCTGGACACCACAACAGCTCTTTGTCTTCAGTGCTTTACCAATGGTTACACCTCTTCCCATCTGTCAGTCTAACACATTCCCATCAAGGTGGAAGAAACTTTTTGCACTGGTATAATCTTTTCTAACCCCTTGAAATAGTTCTTAATTATCTACAAGGGTCAAGTAAGCTTCTGTAAGAACCTTATCTTAAAAGAAAATTGTGGGGTTTCTACCAGTTGATTAATGCAATACAAACATAGAACAGTACCATACAAACTGTAGAACAGTAAATAGGCCAATTGACAAATCTGTATGCTTATTATAAAGTTATCACTACACTGATGTCCAAAATTTAAATTTCACACAGCCCTGAAAATAGTGCAGAGCCTTGTTCTCTTCCTTATCTTGCATTTATCCTGGTTATAGCAAACATGGAGTTGAATGTCAGATGTTGACTGTCAAGATTTGTGATGTGGTTCTGTTTGTTGTGGGGTGTTTTGGTAGGTGGGGCTTTTATCTTTCTTAGTTTAGTTGTTCCTTGTCAACTCAATCCCATTGGTTTTGCCCCACTCATTGCTTGACTTGAAATACTATAGGTAAAAGTTTAAAAGGTATAATGTAGTAGCTGGAAGAGATATTGTGTGTTTTCTCATTGGTAATGATCTACAAATAATTGTGTTGGCTGGCAAAAGTTTCTGATCCTTAGAAGCTGTGGAATACCACTTGACAAATCCTCCAGCTGTTTCATGGTGCTCCCTGAAGGCCTAAACTTATTTTATGTGCATAACCTACATATAAACTCTGTAACTTCCGGGTTATCTTGGGAGACAGTTTATCAGCCATTAGCACAGTCCTTCTGAAAACTCCTGGAGAGATCAGTATTGCACTTTGTTACGCAGAAGCAGCAGCCTTGGACAGTTATTCCCAGCCCTTATGTGCTGCTGGGCTCACCTACACGTGGGGCACTGTCTGGGGGCCAAGGTGCTGAAGTGCTGCCACGTCTGGTTGAGCTCAGAGGTTCCAGTTTCAGCATGGTTGGGTTTACCCATGGTTACTCTGGCAATAGAATGCACTTTTCCTCTCTACTCCATTCTCCAGAAGTTCACTTTGCACTTCAAAATTCACGCTTCAAAAGTTCACTTTATTGTGTAAATATATAAAATAAAATAGCGCAGTTGTCTTGCTGCTTCTGCATATTGTTTTTCTTTTGTTGTGTTACTTTTGCCCCTGCTGGGAGTGTAGCAGATGGATTTTTACGCACAGAAACCCTGAGTGCTTCCCACTACCTCAGCAAAGGCAGTGATTTAAAGCAAGGAAATACCTTCCAGTACAGGTGTGTGTATGCCCTTCAGTTAGTTCATGAAGTGCTAGCCTCTGCCTGCAGGCTTTAGTACCAGCTACACTGGGTACTAAATGGCAGGAGAGCAAGTCCTGAGCAGGCCTCTAACTCCTGCAGGGTGTGAGTCTCCTCTTCTGCATGACCCTCTGCATGACCAGAACGAGTTAGGAAAGGATGGATTCATCTCCTCAGCACCTGCTGTGCTGCCACAGTACCAGAACAAGAAACTGAGCCCTGAGGATGGAACAGCTGCACTGTGCACACACTTAGAGCTGGCTCTGCTTCCATGCTTTCAGCTGAGCAGCTCTGAGGGTGTGGAATGTCTCACCTGGTTTGATACAGAGCAAGCTTCTGCCTTTCAGGTGACGCTCAATTTGCTGCAGGAAACCAGCTTGATGTTTGCTTCACAAGTGCAGTCTGGGGCTGGCTCTGGCCCTTTCCAGTGCTATGTAGAACTGATTTGGCTCCCATCCCTCCTCCAGGGAGCAGAGAGTCAAACTCTGTATCCCAGGCCTGAGCTCCACCCACGTTCTTATCCAACTGCCTCTACATCAAAGCTGTCTCTCTTTGCACCTGAGCAAATGATAAAAAAACAAAGCAACCAGTTCTCCTTACTTTAAGCTGAAATACCTGCCAGCTATGAACCTGTTCAAATGATGGTGAGTTTGAGACAGGCACAGTTCTGAGTTACAAGTGAATTGTTACTCAAGTGCTGCTGTTTTGCATTACAACTTTCAGGTTGCGACTGATTCTTCATTATTCAGCCAGCAGGCTCTCATGTACACCGCATCTGATATACAGCAGTTAGTAAATACTAAGTTCAAGATAAAATACAAAATATTAAGGGATTGGTTTATTGAAATATGAATAAATAACAAGGATAGTACAAGCCTACATTTATTTCAGGGGGAGGTTAACAGTTAAGTACCTTGGGAATGTCTGTCCCATCTCTAGAGCCCGACCCCTACAGGTGCCAAGGTTCTGAGCTGTGGGAGGCACTCCAGGCTGGTGGGTCCTGGCAGAAGACATGCTGCTTCAGGAGACTGAGGTTTCTATGTGACCTTCAAGCTCAAGTGTCCTTCCTGTATGATTCCTACCCCTTATGGTAAGAAATCAATCACTTCAGGGATTTTAAGCTCAGTGCCTTCAGGTCCCAGCAGAACTTCGCTTCCAGGATAAGCTTTGTTCAAACCTGAGTTTTCAGTACATCTCACGCCAAAACTCTGGCACATGAAACCATCTGCTTGTTACAGCAGTCTTCAAACAGGTTACAGCTATTTTAATTTTTAATTCAGCTTTACAATAAGAAAATCAGAAGAGGGGAAAAGTAACTAAAAAAATCTGCACATAACTAAAAAACAAGATTAAAATTTCTCTGGTAAAACCAACATTAAATTCTGTGATTACATTTTTATACAGTATAGCTTATATGAAAAATGTTTTCCAAACTATAAAAGATTTTCAGGAAGGACCAAAAAAACTTTCCTTAAAAATTATTTGTAGGATGTAGTCCTGATGGAAAATGAAAGCACATAAATAATGGTGAAATTTCTGAAGATTCAAGAGCTTAACCATGGATTATGTTGTGATATAATTCTTCATAGCAAACTGTAAGTTTTCTGTCAAATCTAATTTTAGTGCATTTGCATTTTCCAGAGATTTAGACAGTTTTATATATTAATTTATTGTAAAATCAAGTGTAAAGCATGCTTTTGCTAAGCAAACCTCACAAGGTTGCACCTCTATCTGTATATGGGTTAATAAATATTCTGTGGGGAAGAGAAACATATCAGCTCCAAAATTAGCTGAAAAGGTTTTTATTCTGAGAGGAAGTAGAAGGATGAGGCACACCAGAATTTATGTTTCATGATGTGACTTGGGGAAAATCCACAACAGATTAAATCTTACTTTAATTTAACATTAACTGCCAGCAGAAAACTTACAGTGCACTGAGCTTTTTAAAAGCTTAGAGCTAGACTTACTGAGCTAGTTTTCATCTCATTTTAAAGCACCTTGTGCCTAAACTATGCATTTCAGTTAAAATAAGCTGTTGTCAACAAGAATACAGATACGAAAGTTAAAAAGATAAGGTGCAGCCTCTTTACATGGATCCCTTGTACCACATGCTGTTTCCAAACTTGTATTTGACATTCCTTCTGTTATTAATGGCTCTAACTTTCAGGATATATACAAATTCCCAAATCATCTTTACAATTTTACAGGATAAGTGAAGGATTCAACTTTATTTATGACCAATTTATATGGAAATTACCCCACACTAGTTTAGCAGCAAAAATAAGTTGAATTCCTCAGAGCTATATTGTATTTTACCAACAGCTTACAATGTATTGAATTTATACTTTTTTAGAGCTTTCACCTGGCAATGTGTAATGCTGTGGAAAAACAGGCAGGGCTCTGGAGATTGTAAAATTATTTCAACCTTAAAGTGACAGTTTTACATATTTTTCACTTATTTTACAGAGATGTTATTCTCTTCATCAACTGACCTCAGCAAGGCCTGTAATTACTGAAGGCCCATCCACAAGCACATTCCAAAAGAATTATTGTTCATATGGTTTTAAGGATGGAATTATTAAATTTATTTGTAACCTAGGAGCTGTGAATCATTCAAGTTTCAGTAATATTAGTCCTTAAATGTTTAGCTCAAAGGTAGTACAAAATATTACTGGAACATAAGGAAGATCATCCCAAATGCTGAGATTTTATGAGAATTCAGACTTCCTTTGCTTTCCAGGGCCATCTTCTTCTAGAAGTCCTTAAGCATTGTCATGGATTCTCAGTTCAGTTTTCTAGAAGAGGAAACAAATAAATTAATTTAATGTACTTTCACATATGAGACGATTTTTCATTTGCTTAAACAAACAAATAATTAAGGTTGCTTATGAAAGGCTTCCATTCCAATAAAACACAATGAGACTTCCAGACACCTGAAAATTTGCCCTCTTACACTAAGGGCTAGGAAATTTACTAAGCTGGAGTTCCTCAGAAAAATCACTGACCCTGTGTCAGTGGTGTGCTAGCTTGGCAGGGCAGCACTTAAGAATTGCTTTCTCCATGACTCCATAATACTTACAATTAGAGGGTTCTAAAATCCTGAGCTGAACCTAGACAACTTTTATTATTATGAAAACATATTTCTATCTAGATTTAGGGCCCTTAGGATTCAGGTTTTTAAGCCTTCTTGGTGAAGGCTCCAGTATGAGTACCCAGATTTTCAGCATTAAGTTCCCCATAAAAGAACAGGGGACAGGTTAAGAGGTGCTGATATGGAGCTGAGCTACCCCTGCCCAGGGACCAGAGCTAAACACAAAGCTCTTGGGCACAGAAGGTTGACCCTCTCTCTACCAATTACATGGAATTTGCTACACTGTGCAGAAGAGTTTTGAAGTCATGGCTCCACAGCTGCAGCATGAGAGGACTTTGCTTGGTAGCAGAGACTCGTGGTTTCTGCTGCAGGGACAGTTCATGTACTTTAAAACTAAAAGTACACAGGGTCACTGCAGGCACTGTGAACAGCTATTGCCTAAGAGCTCACACACCTTAACAGAGCACAACCTGAAACTGGCCATGGGACAGGAGAAAAGGACTCGTTGTGCAATTCCATTTTCTCACTGAGTGTACTTGATCAGCTACCTACACATTGTTAAAGGAGACAAAACCCCAGATAGAAACATGCTGCAGAAGTACATAAATCCTAAATTCTGCCTATGAGTAGATTTCTTCAGAAACTGAGAAAAGCTCAAGAAAATTCTTAAGTTGTTTCTGTTATTGAAGTTCATCTCAAAACAATACATGAATGAGTAGACAAAACATGGGGCTATGCTATCTCTGTGTTTCACACTGACACTGGTATTACCACTGGTACAAATCCTGGTATCCAAAACTCAAAAAGAATGTTGAAAAACTGAAGCATTTGGCAATGAGCCACAAGAATCATTCTAAGACTGGAAAACAATTTTAAAATGAGAATCCAGTTGCTCCATTTGTTATGTTCAAGCAAGAGATCATGACATGACCTAGTGCTAGCAAAAGAGTAACCATGGAAAACACATCACAGGCTCTCTGTCAGCTGCATAAAGATAGAGGAAAATCCAGTGGATGCAAACTGGAGCTAGACAAATCCAGACTAAAACTAATCTACCACGCGTTTATTCATCAAAGCACTGAATCAATAGGTCAATATACTAGAAAAATTGCTGGAAAGGGTGCTTTTCTAAAAACTGATTTCTGTCTGAACCTGTGGCTGGATTGAGGGTGCTACAGAGATCAGAAGAGATGATCAAAAAAGATTTTCAAGAACAGCACACTGTTCAGAGAGAGGGAGAGAGAACACAACCATGCAAGAGCAATTAGCAGAACACTGAAGTTCACAGAAGCTTCAAGTAAAATACTAAAAAAACCCCCAGTTTTTATTTAAAACACCCCAACTTTGTCCTCGCTGACAAGGGGAAATTTCCATTTGCTGGTGCAGAGAATGAGCAAAATGTGCATAACTGCGTGGAAGCCTCAGCAGTGCAATCTCTGGTTTCATCAGACAGTGCAGCAACACCAATGCTGCTGCTGCCAGCTCTGAGCCAGGGGAGCTCCCTGGCAGATTTGCAGCCTTTGTGGGCGCTGTATTGTTTACAAAGCCACGGGCTGGGCCCAAAGAGCGGTGATCAGTGACAGCAGTGTAGTTGGAGGCCAGTAATTAGTGGTGAATGCCGGGGGTCCCCACTGGGGCCAATCCTGTTTAACACCTTTAGCAATGGCCTGGATGACAGAGCAGAGTGCACCCTCAGCAAAGCTGCGGATTACACACAACTGGGAGTGGCTGAAATGCCAGAGGGTGGTGCTGCCATCCAGAGGGACTGCAGCTGGCTGGAAAAATGGGATGACAGGAACCTTTTGAAATACAAGAAAGGGGAAATGCTTGGTCTGGCACTGTTTCGAGAAATGGCTCCAGGCATCAGTATGTGCCAGCAGGGAGGCAGCTTGGCAGAAAAGGATCTGGGCATCCTGGTGGACACCACGCTGAACATGAGCCAGCAACGTGCCCTTGTAACAACAGCCAGTGGTGTTACAGGCTTCCCTTCCAACATCCCTTCCAACAGGGTGAGCGAGGTGATCCTTCCTCTCTTCAGCACTGGAGAGGCCACACCTGGAGTGCTCTGTCTGCTTCTGGCTACATGTGAGACATGGACAAACTGGACAGAGTCCAACAAAGGGCCACCAAGATGATTAAAGGACTGGAGTGTTTCTGACGAGAGAGGAACACTGGCACAGGTGGCCCAGGGAGGGGGTGGAGTTTCCCTCCTTGGAGATAATCAAAAGCTGCCTGTACACAGTCCTGGGCAACCAGCTTCTAAGCTGGCTGAGCAAGGATGTTGAACCAGATGACCTGCAGAGCCTTCCTTCACCCTCAACCACTCTATGTTTCTGTGATTTACCACAGGAGAGAAAACTATACTAGCAAACACTAAAAAGCTAGAGCAAATTCAGCTAATTCTCCTAAGATCCACACACATGCAAACTCTGCAGTGTGATAGAGGAAAAAGATGTAAAAGCCAAGAGCATACTCAGCTAACAAAATGAGGTGTGAGGCTGAAGTAAGCACACGGTGACTAGAGAACGCTCACTTGATCTTCTGATGCTTAGAGAGCTGAGAAAAGGTGAGATCAGAGTACAAATGTCCTTCAGCTGAAGCAAGTCAAGGTAGATATTACAAAAAGTAAGGTATCATAGTAAGATGCTAGTAGGTGTTAAATATAGGTGACAGATGGCAGTCTACAAAGGATGTGATAGGAAAAAAAATTCTCATGGTACAATCGGACTAGGAAGTCTAGAAGCAGTGAAATTGGCTCAAGAGAATTTGAGGAGTGAGAGGATCAAAGAATGATATGGAGACACTTCCAAGCTATCCAGCCTCACCCACTTGTGTATGCTCAAAATTATTTATCCTGCATCACATTTCACAGATTTAACAAAAATTGCCACATATAAAGCATACTACATATAAAGTCAAATTAACCAATACTTTTTCATACTGACAAAATTTTCAAGGCAAAGAATTTTCTGCCTAAATTACATGATAATATTACCTATTGGTTTAAACAGGTGACACACAGTGTATATATTCTACTGAATGCACATCTTTACCTTCGCTTTCTTTGGTGATACACGTGTACCAACCACTGGGCAATAAATGGCCATACAATAGCAAAAGCTAAAATACCAGGAGAAATTTCAAAGGGCCACCATGATGGTTTCTAAGGAAAACAGAAAAAAAGTCCAGTCAGCAATCTGTGTGCACATATTGAATACCACCTGTATACTTCTCATCTCTTTAAATGCTACAGTACCAAAGAAAATAATAGTAAGATCAGAAGAAAGATTAATCTATCACATCATTTATTTCAGATTATTTCTTATCTCCTAGTCAAGGAAGAGACAATACAAAAAGCACATACCAAGACGTAGAGAGAAAATATTCAACTTAATCTTTTTTCACAGTTCACACTTTTTACACATCATAAAAACAGTATTTTACCTTGACAGAAGAGGTGGGCTGGTAATTTGACTGTAGTGTTGCAGATTTTGCCTTTAAATACAAACAAAAGCTGGTAAGTATAAAAAAGGAAACTCCAATTAAAATTTTTCTTCTTCACAAAATAAGAACATGAAGTTTTTCATCTTGTGATGGCTTTGCAATCTGTATATATTACAGTCTGTTGCACAGAACCACCACCATGTGACCCCACATAACTGCTAACTTATATCTCGTGTTTCCACTACTCTTTATAGTAATTTTATAATTTCTCTGTGTCTTAGAAAATGAACGGGTTTCACTTACTGGACGTCTTTACAGTTTTTGATGGCTCCCCTGCTCAACTTGTCATTGCAACTTTCTCAACTCTGGTCAAGTCCCAGTTCCAACTGAGAGCAGAAATCGCAGCAGCTTAACCTGCCTGCTTGCATGTCTCAACACCAGTCTATGCTAAGGTCAAAACCACGGTGTTAGTTTGCCCTGAGCAACAGCTACAGGCATGTCTAACAGCATAAAGGAAAGAGAATACTCCGTTCCACGTCTTCCAGGCAATCCTGAAAATGGAAGTACCAAAATCTTTTCAAGACTATTCCCATACACTATTGTGGTGCTTCCACAAAAGCAAAGCAGCTGGTTTTCTAGGTCCTTCTTAATTTATGTAAGCATGAAACAGAAGCTTCTGTTCTCCTTAGGTAAGGACAGCAAGCCCAGTATGAACTGCTGGGGAACATTCTTCTACTTCTTATATTGCTCAGGCAAAGATAGAAAATCAGTCTGTATTTAACCAAACATTAGATTCTTGAATAGATTCTTCATGCAGCAAAATTATGGTTTTAATAAATCTTTTTCTGTGGCTGCCTTAGATTTGGAGTATGTGCATCCCACAGGATACTGCTTATACAGCTTGCTCATTCTCATGCAGATGAAAATACATCAGCAAGTCAAACAAAACCAAACATTTTCAGGTTGCTGGTTCAACTATATTCACAATTACTATACACAATTTACTATTACACAATCACTATATTCACTATTGATACTGAAGGAAAAGGAAACACTGTTATCAATAATAGCTACACTTGCTTAAGAGGTCTATTGGCTGGATGAGGACATAATGTGCAATTCCAATAAAACTGGATTACTTCACAAGAAAAGCAAGCTATGAACGATCAAGTCTTTTGCTATCTGAAAAAATGGAATCTGAAGTCCTGCCTGGGAACATTTAGATCTGAAAGATGAAGGTAATTTCTCACTTTCTTTGAAAATGCTTTGAATTCTTTGGGATCGTGCACTACTAACATTGACTATGGATGGAGTCTCCATATAGAGCCCATGTAATGTGTATCTTTAACTATGGCTAAGGTCAGTCTGATCAGAAATTAGTGAAATAACATATGGTTAATTTCTAGGTCAGAAATGCATGGTTTTGCTTACATGTACCAGAGTTCTGAATTGTGCTCCTGAGAGCAGGTACCAATAGAAAATTTTAAGTTGGACTCAACTACAGAATGTAACTGAGATGTCTTAACAGTTTAAGAAAATATTATCAAAATTTTAATCTGCAAAAGCACAAAAATATCCAAGGACATTTAAGAAAAGGTGATCAAATAACTCCAAAGAATAGTACCTGAGATGCTGCAACAGCCTCCAGCATATGCAGCCTCTGCAGGACATTCTGCATGTCCTCCTGCAGCCGCATCAGCACCACTGCAATCTGCTCATTGAGGCTCCCCTGGGGGCCTCTGTCGGAGCCCCAGCGCTCGCCGTCCCCTCCACTGCCCATCTGGCCACCCTGGGACCCGTCTCCTAATGGCTGAAGCCTGTGCCCTGTTTGGAGGGAGGAGAAACAGAAACACAACACACAGAATGGGCTACAGCTCTACTGAAAATGTCTAACAGTTTGTTTGCTCCCTCAGTTTTCACCCAGGAGTGTGGTACTCTTCCCCACGGGCTATATTCAGACAGTTCAGCAGCACTGGGAGGTCAGTGAAATGTCATCTAAGATGTTTCCCTACAGCCTTAGTGTGACAGTATCATTCAAATTCCTAGAACTGCAAGAACATTTAGAAAAAGCTATTAATACACAACCAGTCAAGTTCAGCAGTAAATTCTGCCCTAGCAAAAAGTAAGATCTGTCTTTGTATGTGTTTTAAGTTTGGCAAAATCTCCAGCTGGAAAACAAAGATCACTGGAATACAGTGATGAGAAAAGATAATTATTTGAAATCTACAATACTCCTTCAAACTAGATACAACTACCACTAGCCTGTCATGTTTCTGCCTGTAAGTAGCAAACTTCAATAAAACAAGAAGCTAGAGGAGATAGTTAACTACATAGAGGAGATAGTTAACTACAGGGTTTTTTTATAATAGTTCTCAACATAAATATTTTATTTGGATTTTCTATTTAATTTTTTCATCTGATTACTTATGGGTGCTATAAACAAGGCATGCTATGTATAAATAAAATTCTGCCTTTTTTTTTGTTTGTACAAGAAAATCTGATTTTATCCTTGACTTTACAGATCATACCACTGGAATATGCTGCTGCTTGTAGGTGACAGTATTAAAAGTATTATAGAATTAAGAAGTGCAGAGGTCCAACTTAAACTGAACATCTGGGCTATTATGTGATTATGAATCATTAAGTTTTAAGAATCATAATGGATAGTTTCAGAATCACTCAAAGGTGTGGCTAACATTCCAATTATATACAAAACAATGTGTCACTGATATCTCTCCATAGTTTCAAATACACCACCACGGAGATATAAATGCATATGTATTTAACAATAGGTATGTAACTTTTAAAGAAACACCTCTCACACACAGACTGGTTTTGAGGATTACATTTCTAAAAACCCAAGTACCATAAGCAGCAGCTGGAATATAAGTTACCCCCTGTAATAGGCCTTTTGTTATCTATTTTTATTGTGAAGAGCAGAAGCACTACACACATGACTGTTCCACTGGACAGTGCTGACATCAGTACTTCTCAGACATCAGTAATTTATGGTAGTAAGGAGAGTGGGGAACACAAATGCAGGGTCACAGTACCTCTCCCTCTTCTGACACTGTAGAAATCTGCTTTTTCTCCACCTTTTTTCTCCTTGTGAGGACCCCCATTACTGGCTTTGCCATCTTCTCCTCCACATTTGACTTCACCTTGTTCTGCAGCTACTCCCTCTCCAGTATTTCCAGGCTGGGGATTCCCATAATTCATGCAAGTGCTCCTTGGAAAATCCGTATTTTCTAACAGAAGACTGTGATCTACATCCAAGAAATGGGATGAATGCTTTAAAGATCCTTTAGCTGATGTGATGATCTCCAAGGGCTACAAATTAACATTAGCAAGTAATTAAATTCTGTAAAATATGACAGTTAAACATTAAAAAGGAAAAAAAAATCATCTTTACTTTCACATTAAGAAAATACTTTGCCCAGAATTAAGACTTTTTCTTTTAAGGAGAGCACTTTTTGTCCTGTAGAATATACTTACTATTGTCTAAATGTCATTTCCAGATTGAGAAAGCATTTCAGGCAAATCTCACAACAGTGACACCACAAGAATTTCTTTAGTCATTTCCAACATAGACTAATACCCAATAATTACTAAAATAAAACATTAAGGTCTAAAACCATTCAGTTTTCCCATGTAAAACTGGCTTTGCTTCCTAGACAATGAAACAGCCTCTTCCCTTGAATTTGGGAGCCATGGTCAGAAGGCCCATGCTTGTCAGCAACCTTGGGCAGGCAATGTTTGCACTCAGAGCAAAGAGAGCACACAGCTTATCATCACCCTGCTCCAAACAGCTTGACTGCACCTGTACCTCACACCAAACAAAGGAAAGGCAGAGTATTTTATCGACTTCTCACTCAAAAATGGTGGTACTGCAGGAAGACAGTAAAAAAAGATGACACAGGTGCTGTTCAGGTTCTGCACTGGGAACGTCTTAGTGCGTGGTTCAAGCAGCCCTTGGCACAGGGCAAGGACAGGGCCTCGCACACAGATATGCTGAAGCACATTGCAGACCTCAGTTAGCCAAAAAAGAACTTCACAGAGAAACCAAAATAACCAAAAGGAGGGCCAGAGAAATGGAAACTGCTGCTCAAATTTGTAAAATAGTTCTGGATCATCAGAACTAAAGGGCAGAGTGCTGGCTACATTTTCTCCAAGAAACAGCTGTATGTTTTTCTTTAAGTGAACATTTTCTAGTTTGAACTGATTCAGCTGTAGTTTTACTTGTGTATTTCTTTTCATATACCTAAACATTCGTTATTCTGTGCAAAACTAGAACCTCACTCATGCAGGTTGGGACACTGACAAGTTATCCACCCACGTCAATTAAAGGATCTCAAACAAGCTTGAATGATACACAAGATTGGGAAATCAGCTAGATAAGACAGATTGCAGCACTTCTATCAAATTACATTGCCTAACATGCTTCATCACTGGGCAGAATTTTGATTTGTTAAAATATATACTCAGGAAAGAGCCAGACAGGAGAATGATGCAATATTCAAGTGCCTACTGGCCTTTCTGATTCCAGGCACCATTCACACATTTCTCTCATGAATCAGGGAACCAAGTGTCTAAGTACAACTACAAAGCCCACACTTAGCCTGAGCCTCTGAAGGAGGTCTAGGTCAGAAACCCAACAAAGACTATGAGTAGTAATCAGCAGGAGCACAAATCCAGTCAAAACTATGGCAGCACAGTTGGTGCTCACCTTCTATAGGGAAGTCAGAGGTGTACATTGAAGATAATACAAAAGAACACAGAAATCCTTGTAATCTCCCACTTCTTTAGACCTACACCACTTGCAGGCACTGGCCCACTTGCTAACGCTTATTCTTTATTTATTCTAAGAAACAAATGCAGAAGTCATCAGGCCAGGAAAAAAAAACAAGCAAAAAGTGAACCATTGCAAAGATACTTCCAGTTTCTTAAAAATAGCTGAATTCTGGTCCCTACATGTTATGAGACCCTACATTAATTTGTGGACATAGACCTTAGTTTCTTTATACTGTTTTTCCTTTTTTGAGAATTGTTTCTTTGTACTGAAGTTTTTGAAGCCTTCTCCTCACATAAATTCTGAAGGCTTCAAAGCTTTTAGATCAGCAGTAACCAAGTTGTAAAATGCTGACAATGAAAGGAACAAACCCCTATAGTTCAAACAGAAGGACAGCATGCATGAGCCATGTCATTCACCTCTGCATGTCCATGTTCACTTGACTGAGAGGAACCTACTAAAAAATAAGCAGCATACCATCTTCAAAAGACACCCAGGAATACTAAACCCCTACCTCTTCTAGTCCAAGCTGCTCCATAGAGTCACAATAAACTTCACTGTCTGAATCACTGGTTAAGTGCTGAGCTGCTGAGATCTCGTCAGCATTCTCTTCACTTGCACCTGCAGGGAAAGAGGGATAGCACATATGCTTTGTAAATGTGAGCCAGTTGAGGCAACCCTGGCAAAGACTAGAGCAGTGAGTTAAAACGTGTAAGTGAGCATCAATTCGTGACCCTTCTATCTACAAATGTCATCCTAAACTTAGATTCTGAATAAAGATGTTAGATTAACTTAGGAATTACAGAAAACCTTTACTAGCGGGAGAACTATACTTCATATTGACACTTCTGCATTATAAATTTTAATTCTGCCTTTTTCATTACTCTCTTCTTCCTAAGCTCAGCATAAAGCAGTTTTGGTTAAAGTTACATTAGTATTAAAAGTATATATTCATACCCCACTTTCAACAAACTGGCATTTATAGAATGTTCAGCTTTTCAGAATGATAAACCAGATACAAGTGATTTTTGTTTTACTACAAATTCACTTTCAAAGGCAAATAGTATTTGCGTAAGTAGCATAACGATACTGTAAGAAAACACTTCTATTTCTGTGGGTTTAGGCCTCTCTGTCTCTTTTTCTGCAGGAAATTCGTCCCTCTTTCTGTAGGAGATACTAAAAAAGACCTAATTTTTAACTGGAATTAATAATTTGTTTTAGTATTCTGTCTTCAGATTTCTGCAACTGAAAGACACAGTTGCTAGTCTCTGAATCCTGGGATTAAGCTTTCAAGAGAAGGATATTATTCATGAAAAACATGTGCAAATGAAAACATGGTCTTGGAAGGACAATACCTTGGTGAGCAGCATTATGAGCTATTTCTAGGCTTGGCTCCATTTTATTTGTTTCTTCCTCTGGGTTCAAGCCATTCAAGGCAGATTTGGTCTGGATGCCATTCTGCATATCTGGGATAAAGCTGTCCTTGTAACAGCCATTACTAACAATACCTTCCAAATCCTTAGCAGCTGCTGAATTGGGTTTCAGATTCTTATAATCTGTAAAAGAAAAGAAAACTTTGCAAAGGGAAAGCTCTATACCAAATAGCTCCAACCATATTTCTTCAAGCAGCTAGTTTGCTAATGGACTGTAGGTATAATGTATCTGCAGAACAAAACATGTAAATGCTTTTATATTCCCATTTGTGTTCTTGTAAAAAGCATAAAAAGCAGATACTTAAAACATAGGTAAGCAAATCTGAAGTAGGTGTCTCTTCTAAACTAAATAATAATCCTAATGTCCTTAAAGGACATCTGTATGGAATTCTGAGTATGTAATTTCATTTGGCTTTCACTAGATGCTGTTATTTCAGCATACAGTTCTTTATGAACCCTCTAAATGAATCTCACTGAAAGTTCTGTTTTATTTTCTCTGAAGAAAAAAAAAGAAATTTTCAATTCTACTCTTACAGGCCATGTAGCCATTCATAGCTCTTACAAAAAAGCACTGGCAACAAAACCCAAAACAATGCAGGGTTACAGATATTTAGATAACCTTTTGGCAGAACTTGCTAGGCAAGTCAAAAATCACATGGCATAGCTCGCAAATTTGTACTAGTTTTGATTCTTACAGCCTAGGTTGAAACACAGACATCTTTCACATTCACATGTATTTGCATCTAATTCCCTTGAAAAAGTACAGCATTCACGTTACTTTGGTATTTTCTGCCACTCAGGTGGTTAAGAACAACTCTGAGAGACACAATGGTCCAGAAAACTTACCCTTTCCATTTATCTGCAGTTCTTTTTCTTCCTCTTCACGAAGCCCTTCTTCTTCTTCTGATTCTGCTCCACTATCACTGCTTTCAGCTTTTCCGTTTACAGCTTTTATATTTGGAGTGGAATTCATAACATTACTAAGGTCTAAGAAAAAAAGCAAAGAGATAGATTTTAAAGCAAACAAACGTACACCACCACTGCCACCCCCAAAACTATCAGTCGCAGCTCTACAGAAGTATGTCCATTTTAGAAGATGTACCAAATAATGGCAGCTTACTTCTGTAAGCTCTTTATTAATTGGTTTAATGTTTCTCTTTTGTGGCCTGTTACAGAGTGCCTGACTGCTGGTGCAGATATTCTCAATGACTCTGAGGCAGCCCCCAGGGAAGAGACTGAAGCCACTTTCAAAAGGAGTCTCAGACCAAGCCTGTTACTCTATTTAAGTTACAGCTGCAGCTGGGACTGATGTGGCTGTGTTCTTTTAAACCCAAAAGCCACTGTTTTAACAGAATTTCCCTTTTGGGCTGAAATGCTTCAAACCTGCTTACATTCCAAAGGCAAATCTTGAAACATATTCAATTATGTGAACAACAGAATTCTGAATAAGGTAAATACAATATTCCACACGTCTTCTGCTGTAATTTAGGCAGATGCAAAATATGGTAAGAAGACTCACATTTACACAGATCTTTACCTAACAAATGACACATGGAAATAAATTCTCTGGTTTCAGTGAAAAACTTGATGAGATATACACACTGAACATTTATTTTTCATAAATATTAAAAAACCAAATATTTAAATAGACAAAGTAACTAACAAAACCTTGTTTTCCACATCTTTGATCATTCCAAGGATCACAATTTACTGTAACTGTACAAAAACTGAAAGGTAAAGATTCTTTAAAAATATGAAGCATATAAAGGACAATTCTGCCACTTCCTATAAAAAATATTATGGTCAAGTACATCCTGATGATCATTTAAGCCTCCTGTGTTAGGATAGAATACAAAAGGTACAAAGAGGGACAGTTTCTGTAAGACGTTTGCACAGTTTACATGTTGGCTCCAAGGTTGAAATCTAACTGTTTTATTGTCCTCATAGCATTTCTTTTGCATAATTTCTACATTCCCTTGTCGGAACCTTGAAAGATTTATTCTCACATTTAAGCTTAACATTTAAATAATATCCAATTGCACTGGAGTTGCCAAACCAGCTTCACTACTTTCTCTGCTGCATGGTAATTTAAAGTTAAGGCTTTTTTCTACTTTAACCTTCCAATGAAGAGCCTTCCCACATTTCTCTAGTTTCCAAGCTTATTCACAGCATTTAAAAAAAAGAAAAAAAGGTAAAATAATTTATTGTATATCAACAATGACTGTTAAATATTACATCCACCTTAGTTTTATTGCAAGGTAACGTTTCTGTGGGCACCCTGCATCACTGCTTCCTATCTTAAGATTAAAAAAACCTACTTTATTGTAAAATGAGAATTGGAAAAGCAATTGTCTGTCTTGTACACTACAAGAATATAAGCACCTGTTCATTTTCTCCTCGTAGAACACTACTAATCTGCATGGAAATTTGCTTCACAAAAGAGAAATCCCAACACAGTCCCATTTTTTTCCTCACAAGTGAGTTTCATGAATTGCAAATCCCAGTTCTCAAGATGTTTCTCTGAGAAGAAGCAGCGTAAGAAGGATAAGGCAGCAATTATGTCCTCACAGCATGAGCATTAAGCACAGACAGATCACCCTTCCCTTTAACAACAAGGGGATGGGGACACAGTCATCCATGTGTCCTACCCAGCTGTGGGAGTAAACAAGAAAGACAAGACCAGGAGGAACACTGAGCTGTGAAGGCAAATTGAAACTGTAAAGCTCCTCACCCTTCCAAAGATACTGAAAAAAGCCCCAGCCACACTGTAAGGTTTCTTCCCTAAGATTTACCTCTTTTCTTTTAGAAAGGAATGATTTTGAACATTCAAGCACTCTCTTTCTTCACTTATTTATAGTGAGGAGATTATTCATTTAGGGAAACTTCTCAGTGATATATCACATACATTTAAATCAAGAGGAGGAACTGAGAGAATATATCAACAGTTACACATTTATGGTATCACATCACAGGACACCTGAATAACCGAAATCCATCAGGATCGTATTTCTTCCACAACTTCATTCTCAGCAACAGTGCTCCCAAAGACCGTAAAGAGGCACTGCTTTGATGCAGACTCTTAGAACACAGTACACAGTCTGGCCACCTGAAATGCCAGGCCTAATTGTGTGCTTCTCCTCAGAACCCTTACAGTACTATCCTCATCAGGTCCATCCCCAACTGCTTTTACTACATGGTAAACCCACGGTTGGCTGCCATTCCTGTTGCTGTGAGTATCTGCTATGGAACCAGACATGATGGTCAATCATCAATTTAATCCTGGGGGTGACAGGTTTAAAGACTAAGCAGAACCAACTAGCAGTGACTTCTACATCCCCTGCTAGTAGGTTAATGGCTGTTCCCTGAGGAATGTATCTTCTCAATGTGAATGATACAAGTTAAGCAAACTTTAAAACTTCACTTGGTTTGTGCTAATCCCACCCAGCTATCCCTCACTCATTTATTTAATTTACTCACTTCAACTGCATGCAAAATGCTAGTAGCTTTTTCTGTTGCCCTACTTAAGATACTATAGAATTCCTCTAGGTTTATTATCTTCATCTCACTACATACAACATCAAACTGTGAGATTTGTGACAATTTTTAAAACTAAAGCTGTACTGCTTTTTAGCCATCGAAGGAGTTCTATTCTGTAAAGGCCTGGGGTGTGGGTTTGAGGGTTTTAATGCTGAATAGTAGGAGCTGTATAACAGTAACAACTTGAAATAGAAAGGATTTAAAAATAAAAAAAAAAGGCAAGATGGAAAGGATGTGAAGAACAGACATGCAGCTTCTCTACAAGCTTTCACTAGATGTTTATTTCCTAGTATCAGCTTTATTGAGAGATTTCCTACAAGCAATTGTAAATATGAAGTAAGTATGTGATTTTTAACTCTCCACATACTTCAAGGCCACTTTTGTTACCCAGATGGGAATACAGAGCTTAAATGCCTCTGTAGATCCGCCCCAGCTTGAGGGTCATTTTACAAAGAGAGCCTTGCCTAGCAGGTTTTTCTCAAATGCCTTGTATTTTTGTTTTATAAACAGGCATGCAATTTTTAAACAAAATTAACACGCACTGCTGGATCTGTACTGATGGTTAGCTCAGTACACCACAGTATCATCCTCAGACAAGTTCTACAGCCTCTCACATGCTTTAAAATACCAGTGAGCAGGAGCCAGTCTACATGAAAGATGTGATAAAACATTTAGGTAGCTGTGTACACCCTCACTGTTTAATAAAAATTACATGTTTTCATGAAATACCATAACTTTATTATCTGCTCAATAGCACCAAAATCTTAACCACTATAAAATTACTTCCATGATCTACATTTGTATCACCTTGTATAGGGATTTCCCTGCAACCTGTGTTTATGATGTTAGGTCCCAAGGAGTCTATATGCTGTACGAAATTGTTTTCATCATCAGGTAATTGTAATTATGTTCTAGCCATCACCCCTTGATGTTTCATACTTGTTACTGATCCAAGCAGGCTCCCTGCTTCCATTCCAAGTTTGTGCAACCATGTTCTGCCGTTTCCAATACACTTGGTTACACAAATCCCCACCTCATTTTGAAACTGATGTACCAAAATACGGCAAGGAGTGACTGCATGAGACACGAGGGGCACACGCAAGCATCTGGGAGCAATAAGCTCTTCAGTTACAACAAGAGTTTCTACTCTCTCATTTCCTTGCATTCTTTTTAATATAGGACACTACAAAGAAAATTTCCAAGGGCCCAGGCTGCTCTGTAACATATGTTCTACACGATTCAAACAAGCAGCCATCACAAATAAAAAGAGATTGTAGAAGAGTCTGTCAGTAATACAGACTGAAATATCTAAAAATCATTACTTAACTACCATAGTTTTATTTATTTTAAATGTAAGTGCATTAGGTGCAAGTTCTCTGAAAAATGTACACCTTAAGCACACATATTGGGGCAGCCACATCTTTGGTCTTCCTAAACTTTACTGTAACAGAAAAAGGCTCTCATTTTTATTTTTCTTTTAATATATTCCAAAAGACTACAGTCTTGTTTTGTCAGCATTCCTCTTTCTGCTTATGTGCTTTTCAAGCTGTTGCAATCCAAGAAATGCCTCTGTATTTAATAAAACAATTTAATCAACAATACTCACATCTTTATTTACCATTAATAAACATTAAAACAATAGATGAGAACAAACACAGAAAACAGCAACCACTGAGACATTTATATTGACTTGCAAGTACAGTATTTAGGATTACTGACTAGTCATCCCAGACCTTTACATTTAGGAGTTTACATCTCCATCCATATTGGCAGTACCTCTTCCCAAGGATTTTCAGAATATGTGCCACATAAATAAGGATACCAAGTTTTGGGGTTGACTTGGATACATTTCCCTCCTCCCTGATGCTCCTGAGCCTTCTGCAGTAGAGACAACGTGCCTGGGATTTCCTGGCAGAGAGAAGCCCAGGCAGAGCAGCAGCTGCTCCACAGACATTCCCAGCACTGGCAGGGAGTTCCACAAAGGCCCCGGATGTTGAGGGCCACCAAGCACACACAGCTTGGGTACACGGTGCCTGTGCAGCAAGACCAGTGGATCCAGGCTGTGCCAGCTTTCTGTCAGCACCTCAGCCAACATGTGAGAATGAACATGAAGAACAGCTGCTTCTTAGATGTTGTAACTTGAAAGCACAGTAACATCATTCCAGGATCCAGGATGTCCCCAAGCCTGGTACTACTTCCCTCTGGGAGGAGCAAAATTTTCTAAGCTCTTTTCCGTGCAAAAGAGATAAAGTCATCATTTGGAACTTGCACTTTGCATGCCAGCTAGGAAGGAGCATTTATTACACTCTTGAGTTTTGTCCCAGAAAATACAAAACATGAGCACAGTGAACTCAGAACCCTATAAAGAAAACTGAATTATGCTTGAAAACAACACAAGACACATAGCTGAGTCACATATTGTAACCCAAATCAAAAATTGTTTTGCCCTGTACTAGAAAAAAATAAAAAAGAAGTAACATTAAGGCCATATTCTCCTGCCATCTGCACCAAGCCTACCATCTGAACTGCCTTTTACAAAGCCCGTATCTCAGCCTCAGAGGTAAAACAAATGGTTTTTCCATGCATCTTAAAGGCTATAATTAATTATTTTTGCTATATAAAGTAAAACATGAAACACCAGTCCGTGTCCACTGGGCACTTTTCTGACAACAATCAGGATACAAATATGTACATCTGCCCTTCCCCAGCCCCCCAAACCTCTGTCCACTGCTTCTTTGCAGTTTGTCTTTGTAGAACAGAGCTGTGAGAAATATAGATTCCAGTTCTTTCATCACAAGATCTTAACTACAATAAGACAGCTAGAATATAAAACACTAGGATTTTATAGCAAGTGGGTACATCTTCTAAATTATGGAACTTGAAGAGCTTTGGACATTTACTTTTCCTTTTGTGAGAAAATCTTGTTTGGCTGGAAGGAAAAAATCCAAGTTCAACAACCAATTATGCACCAAAACTGTTACTGTTGACTCAATCCAGCATGAATCACAATACAGACAGGCTTTCTTTCCCTGGAAGAAATCTTCTCATAGCTCCCTCCACTTACAAAGACACAATTTTTAATCTTACATTTTCACATCTGCATACTTTGCTGCTCACCCTGCGGCATTATATTTTCTGATCACTCTGTATGAGAAGGGAGCTGTTGAAACACTCAGGCTCAGAGCTACACTGATGCTCTGTCCTGATTTCCAGCACTTTTAGACAGCACTGACATAAAGCCACCAGCTTGAAGTCGAGTCCCAAATGAGGCTGAGATCTGGTGTGTAAAGCTTAAAGCAGGTATCGATTGCAACAGGACAAGCCATGGCTCGCTGAGACACTGATTCCACATGTCACTGAGACTTTCCACTGACTGGCACTTGCTGGCCCAGCCCTTAATCTACAATAATCCCATCCTGCAGCAAATGGTGGAGAGAATGTTCTAGACACTTCTGAAGGCTAAATTACTGAGATTCTTAACAAAAAATAATTGCATAGTAAATTTCACACTAGCCTTTCGGAATATAATTTGTAACTTTGATTATACCTGTTAATTTATAATTGGAAACTAGAAGGGGAGAAAAGTTTAAAGGATGGGATTTTAAAAACCTCACTCACCCACACACCCAGCAGCTCCTCCTGCTTCAATGCAACTCCTCATTGTGGTGCAGCCACTAACAGAACCTAATAATGCACTGCAGTTCAGAGCAACAGATTTTAGTTCTTTTCCCCCTTCTTATGAATGACTAAGAAGATTCACCAACACTGAGTTCTGTAAAAATCCTAGTGAAGGAAGGCAGAAGGGAAGGAAATCTGTTAAGCAAGTATCTTTATAGTCAAACACCCATAAAGAAGTCAAACAGCCATGAAAAAGTGAGCTTATGAAGCAAAACAGAGGCTGTTTCAGAGGCAAGGCTCACACATGAGCAGAAAGAGACACTAAATGCCCCATCAGAAAGCAAAGATGTTGAAAACAACCTGAGAAGGTCTTTGAGAAAACAAAACTATTTGAAAAGATAAACTAGACATATGCAATCTAAAGAAATATAGTTGGAAACATATTGTATCTTAAGAGTAAGAAAAGTATTTCTACCTGGAAAATAGTAATTAGGAACAGGGTTACTTTTTTCAAAGCTGAGAGGTTTCTATGTCCTGTACTACCTACTGTCCTTGAAATACAAATGTTTACAGGTATTTGCTTGTTCTAAAAGCACACAGACCTCAGTGAGTATTGTCTTTTAAACCTAGTTCCCATATTGAATGCAGAAAGACACCAAGCAAATTGTTAAACAGCTGTGTCTGCCTGTGAGCCCGGCCAGCTTCTGCCATTCACACAAGCAGTGCCCTGCATGTGTTCCTCCCTAACAGCCCGTGCTGCCATCAGCACTGCCCCCAACCAGAACATGCAACACTACACAGCAGCTTCAACAGACCTTCATCTGGTGCAACTGCAACACAGCTGGGAGAAAAGCTTTTGGGAGAGAAACACTCCTTAGGAAGCCAAGGTTAAGAGTACTATAATGCAGAAACTTCTTACAGCCTCTGCAGTACCTAATTTCTTGTTACTGTAGGCAACATTTGGCTTTCACAAAGGTTTACTAATACCACTACTACTCAGCATGAAGGCAGGGGGTCATCTTCATTTGGTAAGATTTTAAAACAGGTTAAATGCCTTATCACAAAGCAGAAAGATTACACAGAAAAATTCTACTGAACAACTTGTAATAAATTTCCAGATATTTTGCTTAGTTGTTCAGATTCCTTAACTTAGTGTGGGAGCCTGTCAGATAGGGATTTCTTTGCCCCGCTTTGGATTTACTCTCATTCCAAAACCAGAAAATATCCACAAACATTCTCAGGGAAACGTTCTGAAACTCTCAATATTTTCCACCCCGTATTAGATCACTAGGGTGCTAATTCTAGCCCATCTTTGGCTTCTTCAGCTGCGTTGTGGTTTAACGAAGTCTGGTTTTCAGCTGTGCGGGGAGTCAATGGGCATTGGGGGTGGCTCCTTGTGGGGACATGGTGGAACCAATCAGCTGCCTAGTTTTGAAGATTGAGTTGAACATGCCCCTCTGGAAAAACACATTTAAAAATGATCAAAGCCCGAGAAAAGCCCTCCTGGCGTTTGAACAGGTAACTGGCCGGGCTGGGCTCTGCTGCAGTGCTGGCCACGCCGGCCCCACGCGGCCAGGTCGGCTTAGCCGCTGGTCCTTTTTCTGGTGGCGCTGCCAGGCCATGCCGGCCGGGGGCTACACCGGCGCCGGGAGCAACTGGGACCCATGGCAACAACTCCCATGCGGCTGGGACTGCGGCCGGGAGTGGCCCCGAGGCCAGGAGCAGCTGGGCCAGAAGTGGCGGCCACCAGCCCGGTCAGGGAGTGGCCACGTGGCCGGGACTGCGCGGCCGAAATCGGCACGACTGTGGTGGTGCTGCGTGGCCGCGGCTGTCTCGGCATGGCTCACAGTGAACTTTGCGTAGCCCCTTTTAGCTGGCGATGCTGTGGACAGAAGAAAAAAAAGCAGCAGCAGCAGATTTTTTCTCTTTTTCTGGCACCCCGCATGAAGGAAAGTCTTGGGGTAGCGCTGGCAGCCAGCGCGGTGCCGGCGGTGACCGTGTGATCAGCAGTGAAAGACACAGCGATTCCTCGATTGCAGAGCCTGGAGGAGATCAACCTTTCAACGCTGCAGAACTCTAAAAACTGTTTCAATTGATAAAGCTTGAGAACAAACAAACCTGCAAACACCAATTCTCTCCCGAATCAGGAAAAGGAAAGGGTGAAGACGTGTACAGAAAATAACATGGGACACTGAGGTCAGTGAAGGAACAGTTAAATTCCAGATCGGAGGAGACTGAGGAGAGGCCTTAGTTTTGGCCTGAAATTCTCTTGTAAGGCTATGGTGAAGACATAATTGATATATCAGACTTTGTTTTTTCCTGTAATTCATGGAATGCATTGGGAGGATGTAGCATTCTAACTACAGCCATGAGCAGAAGCAGCAGATGTTGCAGCAGCTGTGATCCAATGAGAAGTTTGAACAGAGGGAAATGAAAGATCAGAAAACNATAATTGATATATCAGACTTTGTTTTTTCCTGTAATTCATGGAATGCATTGGGAGGATGTAGCATTCTAACTACAGCCATGAGCAGAAGCAGCAGATGTTGCAGCAGCTGTGATCCAATGAGAAGTTTGAACAGAGGGAAATGAAAGATCAGAAAACTTGTCTCAGGAATAGAAGAAAACCTCTGTTTCCCAGAGATGGATGAAGATAACTTTTTTTTTATGCTAGAACAGCTCATCCTTAAAATAGCACCCCAATAAGTTGACATGGCCTATGAAGGCAGCTGTGGGAAGACTGCAAAAGATGGGAGTGACTTCAAGATTGCAGATTTCCAGGCAGCTGCTATCCATGGAAATTAAAAACCATGAGAGAACTGTTTCTTGTGGAAAAGTCTCCATGGCACAGCAAGAGACTCCTCTTCCTAAGTGAACTGAAATAAAAATACTATTCTAGAGGTGGGAAACTGACTGAAAGTGCCAGGTTTTGTCTCTTTTTGTTGTTAGAGGGAAAGGAAACAAGAGTTGGGGGGAGGAGAAGTGTTCTGAAGGTTTATTTAGATTTTCTTATTATTTTTCTTTTACTTCTGTTGATAAAGTTTTCTTTATACCCTTTGAAGGTCTGAGCCTGCTTTGCTCTCCTGATCCTTACCAGGCAGCAGAAAATAAGTAAATAATTCTAGTGTATGCACTGGTGATTTGGCCAGCACTAGACCCACTACAAGCTATTACACCACAAGAAAGCTTGAATGCCCCTTGTAAAAAAATCACATTTACTGAGCAATGGTGTTTTGAAGCTTCTTTGCCTTTTTAACATTGACTTAGACATCAGATTTCTACTAGCAAGTGCAAAAAAGTCAAAATGCTACTCTTCTAAAGCACTTACCCACCTTATGTGTCCCTCTACTCTTCTAGCAGCTACAAACAAGAGTCTTTAATGCTGCAAGAGTTACTGCTTCCTTTCTGCAGTGCTATTTCAGCTGAGAGCTCACTTTCTTCTTTGATGTCAAGTATTTTATGTACCCAAAAATAATTTGTCAATGACTTTGTTTGTAAAAAAGCACTTCATACCTGTCAGAAAAAGACTACTGACACGGCTTTCCAGAGAAGTCAAGCTTCTCACACAGCTGCAGGGTGACCTTTCCAAACACTACCCAGGTTACATGCTTTCAAAATAACTCTTAGATTTGCTCTGCCTATTGGAGTGAATTCTCTATTCTTTCTTTACCAGCACATTCAAGTCAGGATATTTGTAACCCATGGATCCAGTAAGTTTGTCCTTGTTTTCTAGTAGATGTTACAAGTCATTTATTTCAATGCTGGCATGTCAGATGTCTGTGTTCTTTATTAAGGAGCCACAGGCTCTATTGATTCAGAAAGGCAGTATTTCAATGGTTTGTATTTAACATTTTCAAAGAAACCACGAAGACTAGAAATGCAATTATAAAAGGCTATACTTTTCTGTTGAGGCCAATCTGCTAGAGACAATACA
Source organism: Bombycilla garrulus (assembly GCA_013400315.1). NCBI lineage: Eukaryota > Metazoa > Chordata > Aves > Passeriformes > Bombycillidae > Bombycilla > Bombycilla garrulus. Next base: position 108,331 of record VXBU01013300.1, on the reverse strand, counting down.
CAAGCCATAACTGATGTACACAGAGCTTACAGACAATTCTCTTCCACTAATTCAAGAAACTGTTGATTTTGAGGCAGTGGCATACAATTCTTAAACAATTGGATAATGATCTGCAGACAGAATAAAGTTTGATGAAGAATGGAAGGCAAACTCAGAACAGAACCAGAAGGTGGGAGTACAATACGAAGCAAGGTAGTCAAGAGAAGGATCCCAGTTTTCGGAATATACCAACTGCCTGCCCCTGAAAAACACACCTTCCACAACAGAAGTGACAGACTTTAAGTGGTTTGGGAGTGAGGAAAGAAACAAGACTGGATAAACTCACACAATCAAAACATAACCAAGTGTCAATTTTTATCAGTACTGTCACCAGTCTCTACATCATCTCAGACACAGACTTGGGCACATTGGTTCTCTTCTTCAGAGTGTATCTTAAAGACTGAAGGTAATACTGCTTCTGTGAAACATTTTTATATCTGTACTGTAAACAACAGTAATTATTTCCAGCTTCACTTTTAATCATGAAAGTGGTAAGAGCAGCAAAGAAAGGGCTTCAAAACAAATGCAATGGTGAAGTTGTAACATGCAAGGGATTTGTGAAAATTCTGTCCTAATTGATTGTGGCATAATCAGATGTTGCACCTGTAAGTGGTATGAATGATGACATATCACTAGAATTATTGCAACAATGACAGAACAAGGTAAAGCTGAAATCTGCTATTCTGTTTAACTTACACTGCCTTATGTTAAACTGCCTCTTTAAAAAACAAGTATGCTAGATTTGTTATGGAAACAAGGTACAGTTTAACTTCCACGAGTCTCTGTGTATTTATACAAGTCATTTTTTAAAGAAGTGGCTTCTGGCACTCTGCCACAGACACCAAGTCTAAGTAAATCCTTATTACACAGATCACTGACCTGAATCTACTGACACTCTTACCTGCCCATCAATCCAGCTGTCAGGCAAACCTATTACATCCCACACATGAAGTATACACAACTTCAGTTGAGAAAAAAAGTCACACCCACTTTCAAAATGGCCATGTGAAAACGTCTATCACGACTTTTTCCCAAAAACAATGAAAAATTATTTGTTTCTCTGAGGCTTGATAATAAAACCACGTCACTTTAAGGTAGGGGAAAAAAGGCCACATACAGAAAGCAACTTAAAACAGTTGACTCATACTTCTTAAAAACATTAACCAATTTACTAGTGCAATGGATTTAGTTTTTAAAAAGTTTCAAGTTTTGCCCTGTTGCATTTCAGTTTTTAAATGTCACTTTAAGCCAGATTTAAACAGCTATAAGACTAAAACAACAGCCTTATGAACACATTACCTGTAACATAATAACTGGTATGATCAAAACATTCTCACAATGGTACTGCTAAATAAAAATCAACACACTGATTTTTATGCAGCTGTGACACCACTAGGTTTGCCACCTGTCAGTAATTTAAAATGTTTAAATATTCCCTTCATGAACTTGAGCCTCAGAAGACCTGTATGTATTAGAGAAGCCATGATTTAAAATGCATGAGGTTTGACTGTTAATTTTTTTTTTAATTTTATATTAGGTGACAGAGCTGGATTACTGGAACTGTATTCAGTTTGACAATCTGCATCTGCATCAGAATGTATCAGTACACATTAGTTGTTCATTTTCTTAATGGAAAACACAAACTGGATTTGGTTGGAAGAGTTGTTTTGTTTTAAATACTCTCCTTTCTTCAGGCTTCCTCCAGCATCTCAAAAAGCCAGTGGACAAGGATTAAACATGCAGCTTCCTGGACCTAATCACCTCAAAAGTAAAATAAAACAAACCCCAGCCTAATGAGGTGGCAAGCCCAGAAGTCGTAAGTGTTAGCAGGAAGTTCCTACAGCACCAAAACAATGGAAACAATGGATTTACACATAATTTATGATTCCTACCTTCCAAGTACTTAGAGACTTTCTCCATTCGAACTGCCATACGGTAAACAGAATGAACAGAGAGATGCAACATTTAGCTTTTAAATCATTTTCAGAAAACAACCCCCCAAAACCACTGAGTTGTGATTATTAGTAGCACAAAGAAAGTTATTTGTCCGAACCTGATGTTAGGTCAGATCCTCTGTTCTTTTTATCTTCTACTATTTCATAGAATGGGCCTATTACTTGTAGTAACTCTTCAACTTTGTCCGTCATTGGCATACTCTCAAGAATCTGCACAAGTCCAAAACATGAAGCATCTTATGAAACAGTATTTCAGTGATTCATTCATTCATTTCAACTGATTTTAGGAACTGCTGGTCATTGTAAAACTCAGTAACATTTCACTAAGTCACTAAACTTGTTATTCTGATTTTTTAGAACTTCTTTTTTTAACTACAGGGAAACAACATAAAACTAAGTTATTGAACAAGAATCTTACTAATTTTTTTCAGGTGAAGACAAGATGAGAGAGCTAATTTGCCAACACTAAAACACAGCCTTGACAAAGTATTTATTAGTAGACCTTGGAATCCATTATTTCTGCAGTTTTGAACTAAACCATCTCAAAGTCCAACAGGCTGCTGTTAGCCAATATAATTATTTTATAGACAAGTCTTTCCACAGAGAAAATATAACAGAAATACTTTTTTGTCTTAGAGGATTCTTCATACTGTCAAACCCTGCCACCTTCAATGGAACATAAGGAGCAGATCAGAAGTGCTCTACTGGGTCCTTCTAATCTCAAACAAAAAAATGGGACACAATACAGCAAAACTGAGACAGCCCAAAGACCAGCTTAGAAGAAGAAGAAACTAGAACCATGTTTTGGAGCATTTCTTCATTTTAAATTACAAAACCAATATCTTTCATCATATTATAGGAATGCAAGATCTTAAATCTAAAATAAACAGAAGAGATTCAATAGTTGTATACTATTTTAAAAGTACATGCTATTATTGTCCCATTCTAGTTTACGTCCTTTCAAACAAGCTTTTTGCAATAGCTTTGTTCCTCTTTCATAGTCTACTTTTTTAGTTACCAAATTTCAAAGGTGGCAATAGCTATAGATAAAAACATAGGCTGAAGCAAATTAACAGCAACAGTGCACCTCCTCCTCCTGAAGGGCACCAAGAAAGCAACAGATGAAAGTACAGCTGCCACAGAACATGCTGCTCAAAGGCACCAAGCACACCAGTAGCAAGCAGTAGGAGCAAAAGCTGCAGCGTTATTGCACAGAGCAGGAGCTCCAGGCAGGCTAACACCCAGCAAGTCAACACTGCAAACCAGTCAGGGATACCAAGAGACAACAATTCTATCAACCTGCAGTTTCATTGCTGCTTCTCTGATCTGTTCAGTATATCTAATTCATTCTGTCTTTGTTAGGGAGAAATACTGAGATACACAGAGCTGGATATGAAACAGAGATTGAACAGTTTTGTGATTGGTGATTTTTTTACTCCAATAACATTGAGAGAAACAAGAAGCCTATTCTAGAATAAGGCTTTTATTTGTCATGTATTTATTTCTATAGTCAGCTCCGTAAACTGTTTCATACATGCATTTCTATGATGTCTGCATATTACTGCTTTTCATGTATTCTAATCAGACCTCAATATATTCTGTACTACTTACATCAATTCTCAGAATTTTTTCTAACTGCTAGCTTTTAGGTGAGCACAAAGCTTTGCACCAGCAAAAGTAATCGCTTGCTTATTATAGCCACTAGGCTTGAATTCACATATACTCATGTTTTAAATTAGAAACACCACATAGCATTAACACTTCATGCTAAGATAGTATTTGTAATATATAACAAAACAATAGATATCAAATGTAAACAAATTAGTTTAAGCAGCACTGCAAAATAAATTTCAAAAACGTTACCTGAAACAATCTAACCTTGAATCTGAGCTCAGATGCGTTTTGTTTATTTTAACTAAAAATAATACATTTGGTCATCTCTCACCAGCATATCAAAACCTCACCCAGACACATTCCTCAACTGTGATTTTCAAGGTTACATTAAGGAGGGAACAAATCTCAAAACAAATTTGGAATTTTGTGACAGGGTTATCTGATGCATGTATAGCCCAAACACAATATGCAAATGCCAGGAAATGCCCCATGTCTGGGGGAATATGGCAATCTTTTACACCTTTAAACACAGTCCTGGGATATCAGCATACAAGAGGGTTTTTGCTCCCTCAGACATGGATACCTAGGCAGCAACAGCAGACTGCCCACAGTAAGTCCATGAGGATTAGTACAGTTTGTGCTGATAGAACAACCCAGTGGATCCATTTGAAATGCACTTCCACTGACATTTCAAGTAGAATCAATTGGGATGGAAAAGCTGAAGCTAGTATTCCAAATATGAGAGCTGAAACAGCACCAAAGCAGGGCAAACAGATTCCCAAGTTTCAAAGCTGAGCAAGGCAGAAGTCATTTGCTCTCCAATCCCTACATGTAATCCGCAAAGAAGAGAATATTTGTGGTTCATTAGGGTCAAGGAAGCAGACTTCCTCATAGGTGGCTTACTAGAGTTTTTTAAGAATAAACATTGCAGTTTCACTTTGTTTTAGTGTCATGACCAAACCAGTCACTGCATTGAAAAAACCTGTAAGGTAATCTACTGAAATATCAATATATATTGAATCCAAAATTTTAAATGAAGCACTAAACTTTGTGGCACATATTCAAAGGAATTCTTAAAATTTAGCGGGATTATTAATCACACAAACAGTATTTGGCCTTCTGTGTTTTCCAGAGCTGCTTACTTTTCATTTTAGAGCAGATACAGTAATAGCAGCAGGAACTCAATTACCAAAACTACAGACAGGAAAAAGAACAGTAAATGAGACTCCAGCTCCTTGCCCAGTAAAAATTTTTGTTGTATCACCCATTAAACAGATTCAGAGTTTGATGTCAAGATAGTGGAAAAAAGCAAGTGTATTTGGAATAGAACTTTTTCCCCTTGACTCAAACCTCATTATAATAACAGACTACAATTATACTTTTATTCAGATTGACAGCAAATAATCTCTAAAAGTTTTAGTGAAAAGACTGCAGTGAAAAGGGTTAGTTAGAAAATACATGAAACTTTTAATGCTGTTTACTTTAGTTAATGCTGCAATTCCTACTTAATATGGTAACTGTGACTGTTTACAGGTTACACATCTATTTGAAAACAGAGCACATTACTTAATGCTAATAGTTTCACTGCAACTGTAATATTCATGGAATATTTTTGTAACAAGTACAGAAAATTCAAGTTGCTGAGTTCTTCCTGAAAAATCTAAAATTATTAAGTTTACATACTTAATTATACATTTCTCCAGTCATGTGAGTGAGACCTTTTCTCCTAAAGTCCTTCTGGAAAATTGTTTTAGACTCTTCTCCAGGATAAGGCTCACTTACATCTCTCAGCTCTAAGATCTGAAGCAGTGTGTGGTACAGTTTTTTTTCCTTAATGCCCCCTTTACCATAATGTCAATATTTCACTTTCTGTAGCTCTGTCATTTAAGCTTCATATCCGCTAGAGCTCTCATGTTTCTCTGAAAACAATACAAATTATGTAGCTTTCGAAGGAACTCGTGAAGGAACTGGCTAAACAGCATAGTACTGAAATGTAACAGCTCACATGGGGAATAATTCATTCGGAGCTTTGGCAGGAGTAGTCAGCCAGACCCCCCCTCACAATCTTCTGTTCCTCTATTTCTCTACTCCTCTATTTCTGGAACATTTGGTCTAGAAAATCCCTTCATTAGTAAACATACCTTTTTCATTTCATCAACATAGGCTATCATGGCTTCTTCTTTGGACATGTTTCCCAAGGCACTCCAAGCATCCCTAGAAAAGAAAGTCGCATGCATCTTCAGTATCTTCAGGGTGTACTGGATTTTTTTCAACTTGGCCTTAAGTAGGTCAGTTATATAATGTTCAAAGTTTCTCTGATACAAATAAAATGCAAGAATGATTCACATTATTTTTTTAAGTACAAATATATAATTTGCTAGCATAAACACACAGTGGAAGAAGAAACAACAAACCGAACAGACTGGGGACTGAAGAGTTCCTCACTGACTACCTATAATTTTGTAGGTAAGTAACCCAGTAAGTTGCAAATAAGCCCAGATACAAGACACACACATTATCCTGTTGACTAAGTTGAGTTTAAGATCCTCTGCTGCATAAAACAAACAGGCCCTGACACTTCAGCCAGCAGTTACAAACAGCTGTCACTGAGGCAGAACAAGCTACAAGAAAAATCTGTCCTTTTTGAGTCTGGCAACTGGGGAAAGACACATCAGTCTAGCAGGCAAATAGTTATCACAGCAGCTACTTATGACCTAAATAGAATCTTCCCCTCTCCTACTCTGCAAGACAGAAGACTCTAACCAAATTTTTTCAGTGTTGCACAAGAAATCTGTCAGAACACAGACTACAATAAAATTTTTCTGCAGTCTTGCACATGATTTGACATTCTAAAGTATCTGTCCCACTCACAGAAAACCACCACGGTTGGTGGATCACATTCCAGCTACAACCAACCAGGTGGATGAAAGCTCCCTGCCCTAGTCACCTGCACTCTGGCTTGGGGAGGCTGAGAAGGAAGGAAGGAAGGAGGGGAAAAAAAGTCCTAGGAATAATTTCAGAGATTCCTAAGACCACTGTGACCACAAAGACAGCAATAATATTTGTTCTTCAGGACAAATCATCATTAAAATATTATAAGCAAAACATTCAGATTGGCTTTTCAAAGAGAACTTAGCAATTTGATGAATCAGAAGTCTTCCCAGGCCAAGGCAAACATAGATAGTGGGAAGCCCTGCCACTGAGCAGACAAACCAGAAAGACATAAACCCAACCTCCCCGCCAAGAGCTCAAAGCTGTATTAGTGGTTGCCAGTGAGCATTTATTTACTTCAGGCTCACATCACACACAAAAACTCAAGGTGGAAGAACTCCAGACATTGCTCCATATCACTCATTCTTCAGAGCACCTAAGACTTCATTTTACAACATGGGATAAACTCTGCAGAAGTACCATGATGGTGGTTGCCCAAGAAAAACCTGCCCACCTGCATAATCCAAGGGAATGTTTTCACCTGCAACTCTGAGAAGTGATAAATTATCTGAGTTAGAAAGTTGGAATACAACAAAAAACAAATTCAAACATCAAAGGTAGTAAATGTTCTTTTTATTTAAAAAAGAAAGAGTTTAGAGAGTTTCTTTCTCCAAGTGCTACTCTTCTAAACATCTCCTTGCCAAGCATAAAAAAAGTCCCCAAAACAACAACTCATGGAAAGTTACCATTTGTATCTACCAATTGGATCCCAAAATCCAGGTCGAGGAATGTTACAGGGTCCTTGGGTTGCTTGCTTATAAAAGCTATAGAACTTCAGCATCATTTCATTTGTTGGCTGGAACGAACCTAGTGAAAGCATTTTAAAATACAATTAAATTGTCATCAAGAATTTTAGTATTTTACAAGCTTAATGGTTCTGTGAGAAAACAGCCTGCAGCCTGTTACAGCCTGATTCACAGCAGTACAATGTAAGTCAACAGAGAACATCTTCATCTCATCTACCGAGAACCAGCACCACTGAACCAGCACTGTACAAACAGCAAGTTTCAGATGGAGTTTAAAGGACTATAACCTTTACTACTGCTAAGGTCAAACTCCACAATTAGAATTAAAAAAAGGTAATAAGTAACATAAAGCTAATATCCTTTCACTCAGTTTACAGGGACAGGTTTAGCTCTCAGTAAACAAAGTATCTTGCAAGTCACTTTACTGTTAACAAATGATAACTTACTGAGAGTTTCCAGAACTCAAAAAAATAACCCAAACAAACACAATTAACCCAAAATACAGCCTTCTGCAGTGTTTTTGTTTACTTTAGGTATTTGACAACACTTTCAGTAACTGTCTCACCATACTTCCCGATTTGGTTTTCTATTCTTCCTTTTGGAACACACTTTTGTAGAGGTAAAAAATGTAAATATAAACCTCTAACAGCTGGCAGGGAAGATTCATAACCAATCCATTAAATCAAGTAGCCTGAGTCTGGATTCTAGCCATTAGAAGTTTACAGTGACCTTTACCTCAGAACCCCAAAAGCATCTGATTTTACTTGATACTTTATATATGAATTAATGATGTATGTGATAAACAAATGTTTAAAAAATAATTATAATAACTCTTATCAAAAATATAAGGTGGGTGGCTTTTGGTTTTGGGTTTTTTGGGGGTTTGTTTTAGTTTTTTTTGGGGGGGGGTGTTTTGGTTTAGGTTTTTGGGGTTTTTTTTGGTGCTTTTCCATTTTGTTAACTCTTTCAGCAGAAGGGAACTCAGGGTAACAGCTTTGTTAAAGCAACTTCAGGATTTCAGGGAGGCTGAAATCGCGGGGAGCTGACAGATCCCCGGGTCCGGGCGCCCGACTGAGGAGCTAGCTCCTGGCAGGGCTCGGAAGGCCCCCGAGCGGGCGCTTCCCCCGAGAGGCGGACAGCAGCACTAACGCCGAGCTGTCCAGCGGTTCTCCAGCCGCTGCCGGGCCGGCCCCGCTGCCCTGATCCCCGCTCGGCCGCGGCCTCGCCCC
>VXBU01013300.1:78188-99729 GCA_013400315.1 Bombycilla garrulus | reverse complement strand
TCGCCCCGCCGGGCCCTGCCCGCTCCCGGTACCGCCCGGCCCCGATGGCGCCGCTGCCGCCGGACCCCTCCGCTGCACTCACCATTTTTGGGCAGGCTCTGGATCACCTTCACGGCCGCCTCGAACCTGGTGGCGTGCAGAGAGCCGGTCTCGGCCATGGCCNGCCGGGAGGTGCCGGGCCGTACCCAGCCCCGTTCCGGCCTCGGCCTCCGCCCCCACGCCCTCCCCTCCGGCGGGGCCGGGACAGCCCGCCCAGCACCTCGGACCGGCCTCGCCCCGCACCCCGCCCGGCCTCCCGCTCAGCCCACCCCGACCTCCGCCCCGGCCTCAAGCGCCCATGTTACGTCTCCCACGGCGGCTCCCTGCCCTTCCCTCCTCCCGCACCGCCCCGAGGCCGCGGGGGCACGCCGGGAAACGTAGTTTCTTTGTCTCTGCTTCCTCTTCCTCGTCCTACCCTCTCTCTACCCTGCTTGTATTGCTACAATACAGGAAAATGAAAATTTCAAAACGTGCCGGTTTTACGGACCTCAGTTATCTTCAGGACATCTACTACCTGGCAGCCTGCTGTGCTGCTGCCTGCCCTCCTCACAGCCATCCTCGTATCCACACCTAGTCCCACGCAATTCACGTAAATTAACACTGTAGACACATTTCTTCAAATAGTTTTAATGACTCCTGTTTACATTAAAATTTTAGGCATGCCTAGAACCCAGGGAGCAACTATTTCCATGGTATCCAGAGATGTGGGTGAATACCAGCACAGTACTACCAGTTAGCTCGGTAGCTAAATAAATGAATGGCCTTATTCAAAAGCACTGCGCATCCAGCACTCTGCAAAGTCAAACAAAAGTATGCTAAACCAACTGCTTTTGTAGCAAATGGAATAATTTACCCAGTGAGCAACACGATGAAGTAATGGCCTCATTGAATGGAATTGAGTACAAAAACTTGGCATTCAAGTCACTTCATTTATCTAGTACACAATATATATTTTAAATTCCTCTGAAGGCAGTTGTGTGCTCACAGTGTATGCCCTCTGGTGGGAAAGAAAAGCTCCAGAGAGAGTGAATTAGAGCAGATCAGCCCCGGCTCTGCTGAGTTAGTACATTCTACAAGGTCAGCAGCCAGTTGGCCCTGGGAGAGCTTTGCTGGAGAGAAGCTGACACTTCCAGAGGTGTTCAGATAGCATTCCCAACAGTGGGCAAACAATGAACCCATGTTATGAGCGCTGTTGCACTCCTGAATGTTACAGAATAATTTCTCTGCATTTTTCATTTTGAGTGCTAGATTTCTAAAGTACTTGTGATCTTCATACTAAGATCTATCATCTTTTTTATCCATGAAGGTAGGAATGACAGAAGCTCAGATCAAAGGGAAATGCTTTTTGAAGATGAACGGGGTCTCTGTATTCTTTGAGCATGGAAGGAGTTAATTTCAAAAGTAATACAAAAATTAGGAGCCTTTTGTGAAGCCAGCTGATGTGCAAATTATGTTTATCCGAGTCAATCTATAATGATGTTTGCCTTTTAAGTGATTTAAGAGAAATGCAGTCTGCATTTTTATAATGAATGTTCCCAGACTTTCACTGGAAGTAGGCTTTAGAAGAGATGCAAATGACAACCTATTTAATGGCTGTGTGCAGAAACAGTATTTGCCCTCTTTGAACTGAAGATGTGTGAGGGTGTAAGATCTGCAGATCCAGAATGAGGTTACTGAAGTAACCCAAAATAGTCAGTATCATCATGCTCTGACACAAGCATGAAATAGTAAATGAAAGGCAAATTTTGACCACTGATGAACACTTTGCGAGAACATACCAGAAATGACTAGTTAATTTTAATTATCATATTTAATACTAATTAGCATTATTAATAGATGTCTTTATGTATATTTTGCATTCTCAGTACAGTGACTTCCATGAAGAGTTGACAATATTTAAATGTGGAGTACAGGTAATAAAGGAGACCCTCTCATCTCTCACAGACAGCCAGGAATAGATCTGTATTTTATCTCAAGGAGGACCTAGGCTCCATTCTTTAGGGAACAAAATTATATTGCATGGTTGCAAAATCTAATTATGATGTATGTGTTAAACTGGGCTGTGTTTCTATTGTTCCACAAGAGCAGTTTCCAAAGTAATCGTAAGTAAGACTTGCTTTTATTTTTCTTATGATCCAGTGTATGAGAAGCCAAACTTTGGGAACTATGACAGAAAGAGTGACCAATGATGCCCCTCATTTGAGATGCAAGAGAGGAGAGACCATGGCGCTCTTCTACCAGTGTGATTTGGCAGCAAGTACAATATGTGACACTTGACATGTCTGAGTGATTTGCAGTCCTCACTCTCCTCTTCACTTGGTGTTTCATGAACTACTTGAGGAGAGCCTGTGAATCACTAATATGAAGCATTCCTTGCAGCACTGAGACACATAAAATCTTGTATGGAAGAATGCTGCTGAAGGAATACATTTAGGGGATCTCTGAAAAAAAGGCAGGTAAGCATGGTTTTGAGTGCAGCCTTGGACATACCTTTCACATGTGCATTAGGGATGGTTATTATTGAGTTCAGTGCTGCTATGCCACAGGATAGTCTATCGAAGCCTGGTGTGTGGATCTACCTTACAATCCTCATTTTGTGCCGTTTGTGAGCTGCCACTGTCCCTTTGTATCATTTTAATTTGTATCCTATTGCATTAGTTTTCTAGCAGTTGCTTCCAGTGCTGAGCTATATGCCAGTCCAGCTTGAAGAACACCTTCATTTTACTTGAGGGACAAAGGAGTCAGTTAAATTATGCAAGTGAAAAGCTGAAACTGGAACCAATTATGCCTATTGCTCCCTCAAGGGTCTGAATCACAGCAGTGTATTTTACAGAATACTTTAAAAATGGTTCTCAGGAAAGTGGACCATAGTCTCATATGCATTATGAGCAAGTTCTGTAAGCTACCAGATCCAAGCACATGTAATTTTAGCAAAGCTTACTTTTTGAAGTACGTAATCCAGCAGGGAGGAAAAATGAATTATTTAAAACCTAATAGTCATAATTATGAAGAACAAAATTAGCATTACAATTTCTCAGTCAAATCTACATGCTGATGAAGAATGGAAAGATATTGTCTAAGAAGGGAAGAGTTTTTTGTAAGGAGCAACTTTCTACACTGTTTACAGTAGAAAGGCTAATGTTTCAAATAACATTTACTTAGAGGATTTTTTAATGAAATCATGAAGGATATTTGTGTCAAAACCAACAGCTCTGGAGAAAGAGAACTATTTGCTTACCATGAATATGGCAAAAACGGCAGCTGAAATTTGTTCACTTATGTAGGCCAATCCCTGTTCCTCAGCAAAAGCCCTTTGGGCAAAGGACTAGTTTGAGGCAAACAAAAATGCTTTTGGGGATAGAAGTTTCCTTGTGAGGTTCAGTTACACTTCTTAATAACTCAACTAGAAATACCCATTCATTTCACAGTTGGGGATTAAGTAATGGAATTATTTTTAACTATTATTAACGGCAGTGTCCTTGCCTAAGGATTAGCCTCCTCCTTGTCAAAGGCATTGAAGGGAGCAGATCCCATTTCAAATCTCTTTTGAGCTATTCAATTCAGGTATCTCAGGTCTTTCAGTGACCTGCATTTTTGTTTTCTGCCACATTCCCCCACTTCACACATATTTCAAAAAAGTAGATGGAGTAACAACAGTATAAACTTAGATCTGTTTCATAAAATGCTCTTTGAAGAACAAAGTATGATCATACTTCCAAAGACATTCAGCAGCATTTGACTTTACACTGAAATACACAGCAGTTATGAAAAAACCCTTTACAGGTTTATATATTTGTAGGTTCTAAAGCAGTGTCATATTGTGTCTTAAGCCCCTATTTTTTTTCTCCAAGCCAACTCTTTGATGAAATTTTTAATAAAGTTCAGTTTTCCTTACTGCCTCAAGGTATTATTCTTGTAGAGCCAGCAGATAGTTATAAGAGAATCATTCAGATTTTGCATATTCTAGAAAGAACATTCTAAAAATCCTGTTCCTTTACAGGGCCATAAACTGAGCTTTGAAAAGTATGTAGTTTCATCTTGCAGCAATGACAAACTGTGTCTTATTATAAACATCAGAAGACAGCTCATAATAAATACTTAATCCTTTCCCTTCAGTAAAATACACAATTTATGGAGGTCAAATCATGCTGTCATTTACAGTGATATAAATTTTGAATTACTTAATTGATTTGGGAATATTGATGGTGTTACACATTTTCATAATGCAAATGACTAAGAATTTGACTCTGAAAAACCAGACTGTGTCTGGTGTATTTTTCCTGTTTTGACATTTGTGCTTCTTGTCTTCTCAGCTACTGCTGCTAAAGTTTTAGCAGCCTATCCCTGTGTAATTTGCCTCTTGGGAATAGCAAACAAAATACTGTGACTGTATCATATTAATGTGCTTATGCAATAGCATATTTATAGCCAGACAGCTCTTGTGATATTTTCTTTTCGGTATCTGGAAAGAGAAAAAAATGAAACACCCTTACTTTATGCATGTTCTTTTAAAATTCCAGCAAAAGAATTTTATTATTCCTTCTAGCAAGTCTGAAAAATGACTTTGTGAAAATTTGATGATTTTAATGACATTTTTCATTAAACACATTTACCAGTGTGCAAAGCCTGGAATATAAGTGGCAAACATCTGAAGTATTTTCAGGCTTGTGTTTATCATTGTGCATATTTATCCAGGCATAAAATATACCACTGTGGTTTTGGTCAATGGCTTTCAACAACCTAATTCAACAGACTGGTGAGTTAGTGGAGGGAGTCCTCCAGCAAGCTCTCAGAAGGATTCAAGACTGAGTTTAATTGGGTGTCTTAGAACAGGACCCCCACTTCATTGCAATTCTCATAAGCACCCAGCTCTTTTGCTGTACCACTCATACTAAAGATCAGACTTCCGTAGAAATGAGGGCCAGCTAGACACTTTTCCAGTTATGAACCATGGATTTTTCACTCTCATATTCAGATCACATTTACAGCAAGACATTTCTAACAAAATTTATCTGGGAAGCTTTATTGAGAAAGAAGTTTGACATGCAGGAGCTATTTCAGTTTATACTGTCAGATCATTTCTGCTCAACTGAACCAAGTTTTGGGGTGGTAAGGCCTGTCCAGTTCACTTAGATGGGGTAGATGGGTGAACCACAACAATGTACAACGTCTCAAGACCAGAATCTCATGGGTTTTGCCATTTAAAACAAAAAAATAATTACTATACTGAGTATTCTAAAGCAGAAAAATATTGTATGAATAAATAGGATGGGTGAAAAGTGAGGAAATCAAGTGTCTTAAGTGGGTTTTTTTACTTTTATTTGCCCTGAAGTATTCTTATCACTGTAACATATGTTCAGCATGAGAAACTTAATACCAAAGCTTCTGTAAATGATAGGTTAATGAAGAAAGATAGCTGTCAGTTTTTGTTTTCCAAAGGCTAGAAAAAAATCAAAGAATTTGCTGAATAGATTTCTAAGTAAAGTACTGCTGGTTTTTAAAAGTAAGCCACGAAATAGAGACAATTTAGCTATACAAAATGAAAAATATCTTTGAATCCACAGAAGTCTTTGAATGCACCAAAAGAGAGGTGTTTAAAGGTCTGCTCCATATAAAACACAAATGCAGCCATAAAGTAAGAGGGGAGCTGGGAGGCCATGTCACTGCGACAACAATTACATTGGAATCTGTCACACTGAGTTTTCTAACAGAGGGCAGTTTTGGGAGGCATTGTAAGTCTCCAACCAAGGATGTACCCATTAAGAGCCCACGTCTTCAATGTCATAGAGATTACTTTAACACATCCTGAAATCAAATATTAATACTATATTTTGCCATGCAAAAGAAACAGAACTGCAGAATAATAAAATGCCATGCGAGATACTAAAAATATCAATTTTTAATCCTTATGCAGCCAAGTCTACTACATTACTAAGCTCCCTATTATCCTCCTGAAGGGTTCTCCAACAATCCTACAAACCTGTATAAATAGAAATCAAGCAGCTCCTGTATTTCTTTTATTTAGAATTGAGTTCAACATTTTCACTCCAGTGAATTCATTCTTTCACTGTCTTTCCAATATTTTAACATCTTTTGTGAATCATTGATACTATTACTAGGTACTTGTATTCGTGTCAGAGGCAACAGAAGACTGAAGTATTGCCTTCTCCAAACTCAATATTCTCACTCTAATGTCCAGAATTCATTGGCCCTTTTGGATATAGAGGTGGGTGAAGGCCTCAAAGCACAGGATCTTCTTACCCTACCTGCAGTCAAGGATCCCCTCTCAAAGCTTTTGTTTGGAGTGGTTGGAACAGTCCAGACAATCCCAACAAGACTGGATTGCAATCAGTTTTGCTATTTGTGAAACTGGATTATCAAATTGTTCTTTCATGTCAGTCTGTTCTTTTAATTATTTGTCTCTGTCTTTATCACTGTCCTCTGTGGGAATTTTATCAGCAGTGATTTTACTGTTTTCTTGGATGCTAATCAAAATAAGTTAACCAACAAGGAGTCAAGATCAAGATACCCTTTATGAGCAGTTTTGAAGTGTATCAGCCTTTTTTTAATTTAACAAGCACCATAATTATTTTCTATTAAAATAATGATTTATTTTTAATTTTTAATTGTAGTATCTCAGAGTTTTATTAAGTTAGGTATTTTACAGAATATCAATACATTTCTACAACACATTTATCTATTCAATTTGTATTTTCACACAGAAGGATATTGCGTTATCCTGAAAATATGTATACTTCTCCATACATTCCTATTGATTTGCATTAATTAAATTGTTCTTCTTTAATTTTTTTCATAGTGGAATCTCCAGTTAGTCATTCTACCATATACTTGGGATCAATATTAAGTTGACAGGACTATGATACCTATATGTCTCTTTTCAATATTGGCACAATCTTTGCTTTCTTTCAGTGCTCTGGAACTTTTCCAATATTTGAAAACTGTCTGAGAATGAATATTAACAGTCCATAACACTCTTTGCTGGCTTATTTAAAATTCTTGGATGTGATTAAACGGTATGTGCTTATTTAAGAATATCTAATTTTAGAAGATGCAGATAACTAGATCTCTCTTATTTTTCCCTTTAATGTAAATAAAAATATGGGTTTTAAACACTGTGATTAAATCTTTTGATTAGTTGTGTTCTCTAATCCAGAGTCTATGTCATGATAAA
The DNA here is from genome assembly GCA_013400315.1 of Bombycilla garrulus. Lineage (NCBI taxonomy): Eukaryota > Metazoa > Chordata > Aves > Passeriformes > Bombycillidae > Bombycilla > Bombycilla garrulus. The sequence goes on along the minus strand of VXBU01013300.1, from coordinate 92,498 downwards.
TGTACTGCAGACACTATTTACTCACTTTCTTTTTCAAAAGGTTTTAAAATACTTAAATATTTGGAGAAAGTATTTGTGGTTTATAATAGAGGGAGCAGTGCAATGTTCAACTATATATATGTATATTTGTACATACATGATAGAGTATAAAGTAGTGATGTTATATATGAAATTGGTGAGTACATTATGAGCTATTGGTAAAACCATAAAATCATAGAACAGTTTGGGTTTAAATGTCATCTTGTCCAAACTCCCTTCAATGAGCTGGCACATCTGCAACTAGAACAGGTTGTTCAAAGCCCCGTCCAACCTTGCCTTCAATGTTTTCAGGGTGAGAGCAGCTACCAGCTCTCTGGGCAACCTGTTCCCATGTTTCATCACTCTAATTGTAAAAAATGTCATCCTTGTATCTAGTCCAAATCTCCCACCTTTTTGTTTAAAAACTACCCCTTGTCCTATTGCAACAGGCCCTGAAAAAATGTTAGTCCCTTGTAAGCACTGAAAGGCCACAACAAGGTCTCCCCGGAGCCTTCTCCTCTCCAGGCTGAACAAGCCCAGCTCTCTCAGCCTTTCTTCACAGGAGTTATTCCCTCTCTCTGATCTTCTTCGTGGCCTCCTCCAGACCTGCTCTAATGGTCCATGTCTTCCTGTGGTCAGGACCCCAGAGGATGCAGTACTGCAGGCAGGGTCCTCCCATGGATTAGGTGGGTTGTGCTATAGCTCACACAGCTGCACAAAACCTTCTGACCCCACTCCCACCCAGGTCCCCCTTTACTCTGCATAAATAAATCTGAAATTGTGCACAGGACAGAGGAAGGAACAAAAGACATTCACAAATCGAAGACCAAACCACTGTAACCATAGCCCAAATGTGTCTTTTGAAGACAAAATAGCAGTTGTGTTGACTTACGCACTCATTCAAGCTCAACATCCTGAGCATCCCACTGATTTTGTAATAACGAAATTAAGTCCTATGCACATTTACAAGCCCTTGGCTGTCAGGAATTCCGGCCTTGTGGTTTATTCTCCTGCCATCTGCCATTCCCCTTATTTCTTGACTCACAGTAGGACTCACAGATGGATATTTCCTAAATCATTGTGGAAGAGCTTCATGGTTGCTGGATGTTGTCATCTGCATAATCAAAGCATCATTACAATGTATTTCATTAAAGAATGTGTGGCATAACTGGTATGCCAAACATAACTGGTATAATCAGTGATAACAATAAATACGAACAAAAATTATAAAATTATTACATTTTTGACCACAGATATCGAAAATATTAAGCTGTCTTACATGTCTTGAAATGGGAAATTTGAAGGCACAAAGAAACAGGTTAAGTCCCCAAATCAATGGGTCTGGATATTTTACATTATTGAAAAGAGGTACTGAAAAGTGATGGGGAATGACTTGAGAAAACACATTTTAAATAGTAATAGTAAAAGCACATGAAAGCTCATGCCCGTCCTAGAAAGCAGCTCTGTGGTGGCTGTTCAGTCATTCCAAATGAACCTTCTTTAGTTCCTCAGGTCTGCATCTCTTTCTCATGTGCCTCAAATGATGTGCTTTCTGGTAGGGCCCACCATATTCAGAGCAGTTTGTTAACACACTGAAGCTCTTTAAAATGCACACCATGTGTGCACAAAACGTCTTCACTTATCAGATTAGCTCACAGATCAGGCACTATTCAAAAGAGCAGGATGGTGCCAGAACAAGGGTGTCAACTCACCCTGCAGCGTAACTGAATTCCCCCTTCAATCCAAGGCTGGGAATGAAAAACAAAATAGAACAAATTACTAATTTTTCAAGCTTTGCCCCATTTTAAGTGAGAGAGGCAAATTACATTTTAATAAAATAAATAATTTTTAAAACCTCTTTCTACAAATTCAGGCTGCATTCACACATTCCTTGCTAGCTGCTTCCCAGAGGCTGGGGTGACCATCTCCTGCACATCTACAGCTGCTGATTTCTGCCCCTCTGATCTGCCTCTGAAACTGCTCTCCTTAATGCTCCTCTCCTTCTTCCAGAGTGAAGGAAGTTCGAACAGCTTAAAGGTGCTGTTACGGATTTGTCCTGATGGGGCAGTGTGAGCACGGCCAAATCTTGGCCGCAAAACCATTCCAGCACAAACCTCTTTGCATGGATGCAGAGGTCTGAGCAAACCTCCACGGTCATGGCACAGTTGGGATTGTGCCTGGGATTAGTTAGTTAGTTGCCTTGAAGAACCACGGTCCCACAGCTGAGCTGAAGCACTTTGGCAATACCGTAACAGGTATTTCAATCCTGCTGGAGCAGGATATTTATGAAGTAGACGGACATATCCATTCACCCCTGCAAAAAAGTCAGGTGTGTCCTAAACATCTATATTAAGTAGATAGACAGGATTAATTCCTTCATCGTGTAGCACAGCCCCTCCTCCCATATAACAGATGTGGCAGTATGTTTTGTTTTATAGTATTCAAATTTCTGTCCTTTCCTTTCTACAAGCATGATATTGAGAAATGGTGAGCAAAACCAAATAACTTTAAGTGGTAGGAGATGTGCTAAATTTTTCTGGATTAATTATTGAGTAATATAATCAAATGCCAAACCAGATTTCAAATGTCAGGAATAGTGAGAAGGAAGAAATTCATACCAACCCTCCAGCTAAAATCAGACACTTATTGCTTCTGTGTCCTGATCTTAGCTTTCAGATTACTGATCCATGTGAAAACAAACCCTCTTGTGACTAAATCTTTTCCTACTAACTAACAGACAAGGATAAGAAATATGAGATATCAAATAGTGGTATTTTGCTTTAATATATAAATACATGCCAGCTGAGGGCAAAACATATCCTATCATTATTTTGAAGTTTTCCTATACAAATTCAGAAGACAAATTATGGGAGAAATCTGCTTGGCAAGGGGAGGAGGGGGAGGAACACACAAAATCCAGCTTGCTATTTTGAGATTTCTGACATAAATTTAGGCATTAATTTGAAACTGATATAATAGTTTTGGTATTACTCCACATATTAATAAAAGTTATTTAGAATCCTAGAATTGTCAAGGTTGCAAAAGACTTCTAATATCATCAAGTCCAACCATTAACCCAGCACTACCATATTCCCCACTGAAATGCCCCATCCAAACATTTTTACATCACTTCTAAGGACAGCAATTCCACCAGTTCCCTGGGAAGCCTTTTGAAATGCTTAACCACCCTTTCAGTGAAGACATTTTTTTATTATATCCAATCTAAACACCTCCTCGTGCAATTTGAGGCCATTTTTTCTCATTCTGTCACTTGTTACCTGGGAGAAGAGACCAACCCCCACTTGGCTACAACCTCCTTTCAGGTAATTGTAGAGTTGCTCCCCAGGGCCTCCTTTTCTCCAGACTAAACAACCCCAGCTCCCTCAGGTGCTCCTTGTAAGATTTGTTCTCCAGCCCTTTCACCAGCTTCGTTGACCTTCTCTGGACATTTCCTTTTATTTGATTAAAACCTTTTATACAAAAATGGTTATGCATTGGATAGCATAATTTATACAGTCCATTTTGTGAATAAGGGATTATACATAAATTGTTAGGTTGTTGCTGTGACCCTTATTCCTAGCCACTTATAAATAAATGTATTCCCCTGTGGCTTCACTAAACCTTTGAAAAGCACATTTCGATGCAAATCTGTAAAAAGTTATATAGCAGCATCACCCTTAGCATTGCACAAGTTGTCCAGTACCATAATGGACTGTGGAACAGTCTGACAGCTGATGGATTGGAAGCTCCAGGCCGTTTTCTGTAGGTACATTTAAAATTAGAGGGTATAAAAAGCTGGCTATAAAGTACAGACGACTATTTTGCCATATTCGACATATGTACTGGAAGACCTCCTGTTATTCTCTTAGTTATGCACTGATAATACACAATATTCACATAGTCCTCTGCTAACCCTTACTAACATTGCTTAAGAGGAAAAACAAGAGGTCCTCCGACCCAGAAAACGCAGCTGTCTGCCATGCACCAAGGGAATGCTTGGCAGCTGCCAGCCTCCAGTCTAACCCTGGTGTGTGATGGCCAGCACTGACCCTGCTGGAAGGGACTCTGCAGGGCTGGACCTGGCTCACAGCTGCTTTGGCCAACACCTCCCAGCTTTCAGCTGAACCACGGCAATGGAACAGCGTCAGCTACCGGCTTGGGTTACAGGTTCATGTAGTGATATCCACCACAGAACTGTAATGGGAAATCACTTCATAGCAATTTTATTGGTCTAATAGACTATTATTGCAGGAGGCTATTGTAAATAATACTTAAAGAGGTTAGTGAAATGAGGCTTTTTGGGTTATGAAGACATAATATCTTTGAACAAGGCACTGTATGTCAGATTTGCTGCTCTTTTCCTAATGCAGAGCAAGAAAGCATTTGAATACTGAATTCTATTCTCCAAAATGAGATAAGAAACCTTTCAGCCACACAATAAAAATAACTTTTAAAATTACATGTATTAGCCACTTGGGGAAAGATATTCAGCCCAACTTTTTTTTACAAAACAATCTTTTTCTTTCACTTAAAACCAAAAAACCAAAGGTGTGGGTTAACTGGCCCACCTTTACTGTTCCACAGGGAGTTTTTTTATGAGACAAGAGATGGCACTTCTAGATGCTTAAAGGTGCAGTTTATTTTATCTTCTACATGGAGGAAAAAGTGTGAGGTCTTTTACAGGTGTTGAAAGCATGGCTAGAAGTCATGGAACTCCAGCTTGCATCATCCTTTAAAGACTTATTAACCAATAGAATATTGACAACTAGGATGTTTACATTATTAAACTTAATAAGAACTTTCATCTAGCAATAACGTGATCTTTTCTAACCTATCTTGTTCTGCTACACAATTCTATTCTACAGATTTCTTTCTTTCTTACCTTTGTAACTATTTCTATTTTCTCTATCTAGTTGAACTTGTCTGTTTTGATTACAAGTCTGTATTCTTGCTTCTAGCACTTAAACTTGGAAGCTTCTCTTAGTGCTTTAGCTCAAACCCTGTATTTAATTCAAAGTTTTGGTCCAAAGTCCATTATTCTGAAAGCTCTCTGCTTTTTAGGCTCCAACACAAAGGAGTTTTCAAAAGAGACCCTGTTTCAACAAGTGTTTTAGGATAAAAAGGACCTGCCCCCTTTAACAGCTTATATGATGATATCCGCCAAGTATGACGTCCATAAGATCATAAGAGATGATGGAACTCGCTAGGTGATTAACTGGCCGGTGATTAACATTGTTTAAATTTGCTAAGAGTTTGGTGTGTGGTCAACCTAAGTTCCAACATCAAGATTTGATTTTTCAGATCTACAGCAAATGACCTTTACATAGCAGGAGTACTCAGCAATGATTGTAGACTGTAGTCCACAGATTTCTGTGAATTTTTTGGCTATTGTGAGAAAATAAGGTCCTGAGTATACGACTATATCCTATGTGGGAAGTGTTTGTAGTTTTTTAGTTCTTTCCTCAGCCCACCTGTTCTCTGCTATGATCAGACACCACATATCTAAACATATTCAGTCTCATCATAGTTCCTCTTTACATTTTCTTCCTCTTCTCCCCTTTCACACCTGTACATGCTGTTTCTATCTGGCCTCTGCAAGTGCCTCCACTATTTCTTCTCCCAGAATTCATCATACTGTTACTTTTCAGATGCCAGGGATACAATCCCTCTATGCCATTACTCATCACAGCGATACTGTAGGAGAAAAACAAATGCAGAGAGAATCCCTTGACCCTTGCAGTGCACAGTGGAACATTATCAGCATAGCCCAGTTCCTCAGTGGATAAAGTCTAGGTCTTATAAACTCTATTGAGAGTATGCAAATATCTTAGTTCTAAAGTTTAGGAACTCACCAAGTGTTGTCATGTTTTTCAGGAAGAGCAGGAGGTATGGCCCTGAAACTACCTTCTGCTAACTACCTTTCTCATTCAAAACAGAGAGCTCCTGGGAGTGTAACCTCTTGGCTGAAATATTTATAATGATGCTACAGAAAGCATTTCTTCTTCTTCCTGTCACACAAATTCCTTGGAGGGAAAAATAAAGTCTGTGCTACTTGAGCTAAATTAAGACTGAGAAAGGTATAAGCAACTAAAACCAAAGCATTACAAGGGGAAACAACTGCAAATTTCCCACACAGTATAGTGAGGGCTCTGTAATACATCTTCCATTTAAAACATCTTGATTTCAGAACAGCATGAGGTGTTATTTTTTAGGATATAAGAAAAGATATCTAGTTGTGAGACATCTTTCAATTTATGTAAAAACCTAGATAGGATCTACCTTACATATTGAAGAAATTTTGAGAAGTACAAACATATCAGATACAGAACGAAGAGTCAGACATTTAAAGGGAAGTGATGGCATGCATAATTATCATCTCACATTTAGAATTATTTTAAAGAATGTTAGAAATATTTTTAATACTTAATAAGTATGTATTTATTAAATGACACTGTTTAAAAAGTCCCCAACTCTTTAGGAAACATACTGGCCAGAATGATACTGTGGAATTATTATGGTTATGACCAAATAAATTAAAACATTCATAGCTAATGGTGACAGCAAATAGTCGAGCACAGTAGGAAGCTGTCATCAGTAATTTACATATTCACTTCTAATTATGCCTGTGCATCATTAAGATTGTTCGTATTTGCATTTACTGCCCTCTGAACCAAGTCATTTTCCAGTGCCATATATTCACTTTCACTGCAGGTAACTTTCATTAGTGGTAATTAAAGGACAATTTTTACCGCATTATGCTACAGGAAACAAGAAGTGGTTGCTGAGATTGATTAATATCTAAACTAAGTTTGAGATGTAATCAGTCTCAGAGGCACAAGAGATTGTTCCTGTTATGTAACCCCCCCCTCATTTGTTTTGAATATCCAAAGCTTATCCTTTAAATTTTGTTGGAATGAACTAAGTGGCCTGATTTATTTTTAAATTTTCCTAACAGAGAATAGCCTCAGCCTATGTGTAAAGACTTTTTACCCTCATTTCTGCACAGTCTGTGTTTGAGCTCTGACTGGGACAATACCAAGGAGGATGTCAATGTTATCTTAGTGTGGAAGTGATTTTCTAGTATACAACTGCATCTGAAGGTTGCTGTGCATCACAGTCTGATCTCTTTTGCCTTCAGTGCTATTGAAGATGGTCCTTTTCAAACTCAACCCTACAGACTCAGCATTGCTTCCAGTTGAAGCTTTACTGTTTCACTGGGAGCTGGAACAGACCCAAGAACTGTAATGTGTTTTCACTTGCTGAAAAAAAAAACCTATTATGTTGTCCCTCATTTTGCCAACCAAATATTGTGCTTGGTAATACTATCACTGCAAAATTGCTGTCAAATATTTATTTTTATTGGGGAAATAGCACTCCTTCTGTAGTAGCATGATGTTATTTAATTATTTTTTCTTTTCTGCTTTGTGATGGAAAACTGCAATTCAATGAAGTATATATTTAAATGCAAAAGAGGCACACCAATTAATCAGTACAGAATACGAATGCTTTTAATCTGCATCAAAAAAACCCGGCGGCGCTTAGAAAAACACCAATCTTTTAAATAGAAAGAACATAAAAGTAATTCCTATCTGTGCTCAGATTTCCTCAAATACAATGAAAAGTTGCAATTTTGCAATTAGATTATCTTCACAATAATATATTCTTTTAAATCTTTGCATTATGCTAAGCACATTTTGATAAGGCTTTAATTTCTTTTTTTAAGAATAAAAATGGACTTAGATAAATAATATTAATTGTTAAAAAAAATCCACAGAGATAGCTCCAATGTTGGCTCTGAAACACAGATGTTTACTGTTTTCTGGTTTTTATTTCTCCACTGTACCAAACACAGAAACTAAGTACTGAGGATAGGAAATAAATTAATCTAGGTATATATAGGGTAAGTTAGGTGTAGCCAGGAGTGTGATGTAATCAATTCTGAGGTGGGGATAAGCTAGGTGATAGCATAGTACAATCAACTCCCCATTATCTGGGATCGTAGGAGACTGGGAACTGATGGAGAAGAGAAAAACATAGACAGTGGAGCTGCTCCAAGGAACCCCAGAGACACTTCAGTTCTGTGTGCGGTAAATGTAGTCCAAAAGAGCTTATTAACTCTGTATTCAGCACTAGGCAGTGGTCTCAAGGCATCGTTTGCAGTGTTGCATGAACTTGCAAAGCCATCTCAGGCTCTGCTTCTCAAGGAAGCAGTTACCGCTCTGCAAACAATGTCTGAGCCAGTGAGTCTCATTAAGCCTGGGGTGGCTCTATGTGCATTCTCCCAGGAACATTTTTGTGTATGCTATTCTCAGCCTTTATCAAGTGGTACAAAACAGAACAGAAATGTTCCTAAAGGTGTTTTCAGACTTCAAAACATTTTCCAAGACCTTAAGCAGTGTTTTTCTTCCTGTTAGGGATGCTACTCTAAAGAGCTGAGCAAGTAGGACACTGCTGATATGGACCATCTACCCTTTCAGTGCCTGTTTTCAATTTGGAGTCACAGGAGATTTGTCTTTGGGTCTGTTATATTCCCTTTCACTGCTAATTATGCAAATATTAGCTTTTCCTGGGCAAGGTGCTTCTCTGTCTGCTTTTGACCAGCAGCTCTATGCAGGGTGAGAAACCTTTCCCAGGACAATTTTTATTTCATACATACCTATCAAAGAAATTCTTCCATTTTAAAGGATTGCCACCCTCCAACATAGCTATTAACTCGGGAAGTCCCAACCTACCCTCTAATGAGTATGCCAAACCTGCATGGGTCTATTCAAAGAGCTGACTTTCACTCCATGCCTACTCCTTGCAATAAGATGGCTCTTTTCATATTTAAATTACCTTTCCAAAGCCATAAAATAAAAGAATGAAAAAAAAATGCTAATAAAAAGGATTACTGCCAGAAGCCCACCTCCTGCTTTAAGTGGCTGCTCTAAAGTCAGCCCTTCCTCAAAATGTTTTTGTAACAAAACAGTTTAGCTCCATTTGCTAGTGGCGTAAGAAGCAAGTCATCTTGTCATTTGTCACATAATAGCCATCTTCCTGGGTAGGTCTAGGAGAAAGAAATGGGCTGTCTGAGGTTCTGCATGTACCTGGCTGCACCACCTGGGTCTAGATCCCCCATTTTCCCATGTTCTTAGGGCAGTGTATGCCTCGGCAGTATTTTGAGGGGTTAAGAAGATAAGCCACCTTGTGATGGGCAAGTGGAAAAGCGACAGCAGCAGAAGGGACCTAGATTGGGAGCTGGGAATGGAAAATAGGAGAGGAATTCCTTGATGCAGTGAAAGTAGAAAGGAAACATCAGGAGACAACCTGATGACCAGAGGCTGAGCTGAGAAAGATGCAAGAATGAAAACCAAAATTAAATAGGCCAAAGGAACAAGGGATCCAGTGGAATATAGGAGGAGAACAACTGAAATGACAGATGGAGAAAAGGGTAGCGGAGATGACAGAAAAGGAGGATTGCTGACACCAGAGTACTGCTGAGGAGTGAAGATAAGCATGCAAGAGGGATGAAGAGGAGAGAGTTTTATGAAAAATGAGGTTGAGACAGAAGGCAAATCCTGCAAGTGAAAATATATTAGAGGAGAAAGGTCATGTCAAAGTACAGTAAAACTATTTCTTTTTGCCACTCTTATCTTGTGCATTTTTGAAGCTACAATTTTGAATTTTATTACTTCTGTGCTCTTCAGCAGCTCAGGCTGCCTAGCAATGCCTGGCTGTGCTGGCTCTGCTGCACAGAGCTTGTGGCTGCCTAGCAACTGCTGGGGCTGTGCTGGAGTCCCTGACCAGCTCAGGGATGCAGACCTGCCCCAAACACCTCTGCTCCCTGGCAAGCCAGGAGGCAGCATCTCCAGTTGTTAACAGCTGTGATAAAAACCTTAAACATATTAATTGGGGAAAAAGGGCATGTAGAGGTGACCACAAGAGTGTAGAGTGCATGGCAAGTTGTCTCCAAAATGCAAGAACAGCTCCATTCATCTCTGTAATACTCAGACAACCTGTGACGATAACTGAAATAGCAATATGGGTAGTTATTCTGGTTCTTAAATAATGCTCTGTGCTAAAGCAAAGGAAAGCAACCCAATGCAGCTATGCACCTTCTTGGGCAACTATTAAACTGGCACAGGAAATATTGAAAAAGCAAATTTTGGTACCAGAAAAAAAAAGAAAACCACATTAAGAGTGTTAAGTATTCACACAGGCTTGTCCTAGTACAGCCATACTTGTGTAACTATCATTGCAATCAACAAAAATTTTCTTACAAGAAAATAATACTTGGCATTTGGCAGCAGAGCTGATGTGGCTGATCTGAACAGGCCCTGTGTCCTCTGTGCTTCCAGCTGCCCCCTTAGATCCCTCATCTCCCTTTGCATTGCACTGTCAGAAGTCCTTGTGCAGCTAAACAACCAAATCAGGAATCAATCCAGCTGAGAAATGGTCCAACAAAAAATAAAGGGTTATTTTCCAATCAACACTACTGAAGCAAGTACTGTTCGTTCCCAAGGGAAAAACAAAGACACTGCCAATCTATGGCCAAGGAAAGGGAACACACAGTTAAAGGGCTACACAAATTACAGTTCAGGAGAAGTTGCTGTGATACTGCTACTTTTCTGCTGTCCTAAACAGAACTTAGAATATAGTCACATTTTTCTTTCCCAGCCAAAAATGTCCAATTGTTCCAGAAAGATAGGATTACCCCTGGAGATCATCATGCCCCACTGAGGAGGAGAAAATCTCAGACGGAAAGTTGAGACACTGAGAGATATATAAGCACATTTTACTCTGGATAAGATCTCATTTGGGTGATTGTTTAGGTGGAGATTGATGGACATAATTACATGTTTTCCTCTGCCAGTCCCGCAGCCCAAGCCAGAAAATTTTAATTCGCAGCTCTTTTGCACACTTGAAGTATCTTGTGTGAGTTAGGTAATTTTTTTTTTTTTTAAATCAGCAGTTTATTGCCTGGTGCAATAAGAAAGTGTGACAGAGAAAAAAAGCCCAAACCAAACAAACTAAACCAAAATGAAAAAAACAACAGAATAATATAGTTTCTGAAAGGAAACCCCATGAATGCAGTTGAGATGCACACTACCACATTCAGCAAATGTCAGCTCAAGCCCAAGGTTTATTGATTGTGGCTCAGTGCTGGTTCTGCTAGATTTGCACTCTTTCAGGTGCTTGCTTTAGAATCACTCGGTGTATGCACCATGCAGACTCATGGAGCCAGCTTTGACATATTGCATCTGAGTCAATGCACCCTCCCAGAGCCTCAGATACGAGGAACACCCTGCAAAGACACTCAAGGGACCCTGCAGAGAGTTATTTAGAAAGAAGGAGGGCTAGCATGGGGCAGAGTCTAATAAGGCCTGCTGATCTAATCAGTTGAGCATATCCACACTACAATTCCCAGTACATCTTACATTGCGTGGCCCTCACAGCAGCACTGCCGTGGTTGTGTGGCAGCCAGCTGAAAGGTCCTGCAAGAGTGGACCTGGAGCCAGTCTGGGTGTCTGCCTACCCCAGGTTTATCCCGCGGGCGTGGGGGACAATGCTCGGCCGTGCCACGGCAGCTGCAGAAAAGCCTCAACGCAGCTGTCACAAGGTGGCGACCTTTGATGTGTTCCTCCAAGGTCTTCTTGATGATGTGAGAACATTTTGAAGTACGCTTGGTGGGGTTTGCGCAGGGCCTTTCAGGTCGAGAGTCGCAGCAGGGCATGAAGCTGCAAGCCCTCCTGGAGCTCTACTGCATGCAGTGAATGCATCTCCGGGAGCCCCTACTGCCTGCTCAGCAGCTGTTCTGCCACAGGCTTGCAAGACAAGCTTGCCCACCAAAGTGAAACACAATACATTTAGCAAAACACACACCACTAATTTTTTCCCATACTGGAAAAAGCTGATGGGCAAGGCCCCGTACATCTGTAATTTCTTTTACAGGGGCAGGCGTGACATTTTAAGAAGAGCTGACAACAATTGTGCTACATTAGCGTATGTTAACAGCTTCCATGAAGCCAGTCTGCGATCTGTAGGCAATTACAGACTCACCCAAGCCAATGGGTGTTAAGCAATTTGCAGCCAAAGTGAACAGAGAAATCGAATTTGTCTTTGTATTAATATATAGCTAGGAGTATTAATATAGGAAACAAGGAGAAGTCAGTACTGGAAACAAGGAGAAGCCAGTGCCCAAGGAGGGTTCTGGTCACACTTGCCCCAGGACACATTTAAAGCTTGCCAATATCTCAATACAAACAAACTGAATTATTTTACATTAAAAGGAATCAAAAATAAAGTACTTTATTGGAAATGACATGCTGCCCTAAAGAGAGTTTTTGAATCCCCTTTGGAAACAATTTTGCTAAGACGCCAAGTAAATTAACCATCAGAAGATAGCAATGTAGATGCATTCCTATCCCACAGCAAGTGCTGCAAATGTACCAGCTCCTTCTGCTCCTCAAAGAGCTCTCGAATACTTTTCTTCGTACCTGTCTGGCTGTTCCCAGACAGGAGGTGATTTTTTTAAACTCCAGCTGCAAAGAGTTTCCCAGGTCTACTGGTCTTCTCCAGGCTCCCTACCTTCTATCCTTGCTTCTATAGTTCTGGGCTGAGATGCTGGACTTTGCTAACCTCAGAGGTAAAGCGAGATCTATTTTTTTCCCTCTCCACCTGGATTTAGAGACAGCAGCAAGTACACCATAGCATCCTGACCAGAACAGTACTGCAAACAGGAGACAGACTACAGAGAACATGTAAAATATCACATGATTATGCAGAGATGAGGCAGTCTCCTCTTACTATAACATGGTTGAGACTGCTTTTTTCTGAAATATGCTGACTTTTTATCACTGTGAGGATTTCTCTGGGACAACCACTAAAATGCAAGGACTAACTGCGTTTGTGTTTGTGAGTGCAGACACACAGTACATAGCGTCAAGAGAGCCTTGGAGGCTCTTCTGGGCCTGTTATTCATTGCAAAAGCAGGCATGGACATCCCAGCAGAGCAGACACCTGTTTTTATTGGCTTTTCTTCTGGCACAATTGCAGAATCAGGATTTTACTTACAAAAAACACACAAGAGAAATTGTACTAAGTAATCACCAGACCTTTGTCTTCCATGCCTTTGCAAACAGCCAGAGGAGACCCTGAACAATGATTAACAACAAAGGTAAATGAGTGGCAGGAATACTGTATTTATCTCAGTCAAATATTTAAGCTCTTCTTATGAACCTAAATCCAAGCAATCACTAATTGTTAGTAATTATACTTAGGCATGCCTTGTTGAAAATCTACACAGGTCTGATTCAGTATCTCTCCCTCCCCTTCAGGAGGTAACTCTCTGGAAGGGGCTGGTTGCAACATCTAAAGTCTTATCAGTCTTTTGTCATCTTTGGAATGGCCTGCCTAGGGAGGTGGTGGAGTCACTGTCCCTGGAGGCATTTAAGGAAACACTGGACATAGCATATAGGGCCGTGGTCCAGTTGACATGGCGGTGGTGTTCAGTCATAGTTGGACTCGATGATCTCAGAGACCTTCTCCAACCTAACTGATTCTGCGATCTTCCAAATTTCTAGCCTGCCGACGGCCAGATAGCCAGAGCAGTGCTTCCCTCCCAGACCCTTTTGGCCTCTACTGCAGAGAGGCGCTGTCTCAGGACAGCACTGTGGGGCTGGGGCTTTTCTGAGCTAGGCGAAGGAGAGACATCACTGTCTCCCCTCGTCTCTGGGTCCACAGAAGGACAGTCCGGCAGCCCGGCTACCGCCCTCGGCCCGCAGGAGGCAGGCAGGCCGGAGCACTCCAGGACCCGCCATGTCGCGCTGACCCGCGGGCGGTGTCCATGAGCGGCGGCTGCCCCGCGCATGCGGCCGGCGCTGCCTACAACTCCCGGCTGCCTCCGCACAGCAAGGGCGGGCTTTTCCTTGGTTTGGGTTTTTTTTTTTTCCTTTTTTTTTCCCCTCCCCTCGGAGAGGGAAGGATGGGTGGGGAAAGCGAGCGTTCACGAAAGCGAGGCGAAGAGGAATCCCACAATACCAGGCGGGTTGCGAGCCCGGCGCCGTTGCTGTCCCTTTAATGCAAGAGGAAGCGATGCGGAGGGGTGGAAAATGGCAGAGTTGCAGATGTTGCTAGAGGAGGAAATCCCTTCTGGCAAGCGGGCTCTGCTCGAGAGCTACCAGAACCTCACTCGAGTCGCCGACTACTGCGAAAACAACTACATCCAGGTGAGGGGCGGCGGGGCAGCGCACCGGGGGCTGGCGGCGGCGCTCGGCTCTTCGGTGCGGGCGGCGGGGCCGGAGCCGCCCGAGG
>VXBU01013300.1:0-78014 GCA_013400315.1 Bombycilla garrulus | reverse complement strand
GGGCCCCGGGGCGGCGGTCGGTGGCCGTGGCCGTGGCCGGGGCGGATGCGCCGCACGTGGGGCTCGGGTGCCGGGCGGCTCCGCACCGCGCTCCGCCGGGGCCGCAGCAGCGGCACGGGGAACGGAAGGGGCCCCGCACACGGATGACATCACGGAGCTCGGGGATCCGCGCCGGGTCCTCCTCGGCGTGCGGGTCCCGGCGGGGCCGAGGGAGCCGCGGTGCTGCGGGTCCGCAGCGCTGCCGGGAGCGGCGTGCGGGGGCAGGAGGCTGGCGGTGGGCAGGAGGCTGCCCGTGGGCCGGCAGCACCGTGCGAGCGTGAGGCGGTGTTTCAAAATGGCAATCTGTGCCTCTCGCAGCCTGCCCGGCTCTAACACCCTACAACAGTGATTGCGGACCGGGTCTCTCATGCTGGAAGAGGCTCCATTGGTTGTAGCGTCTCTCCACCGGTCGGTGTGGTTTTTTTTTCCCGTCCCGTAGATTGCCAGTGCTTCTTGGCCTTCTTCTAAGTCTGCTTTTGTGAAGCTACTTTAAGCACAATTTACTATTATTATTTTTCAGGGTTCACATCACGTGACTCTAAGTATGCGTATTTAGTCCTGTTGATCTGGATGCAGAACCATCCAGGGATGCTGAAACTCAGGTGTTTTGTTTTTTTTTTTTTCCGGTAAAGAATTTGAAGGGGAAAGGCAAATAAACTTTATTTACTCGTCAGTTCATAGAGTGAACTTGTTGAATCTAATACTAGATGACCTGCGATACGTATTTAATACAGATTACTAACGTCTTTGGTATTCATCGTTGCTGCGGTGTGGTCTTACTGGTTTTAGTAATGGAGCAGCAAACATGGAAACACATCTTTAATAATACGAGGTGTTTTTTGTTTTTTTTTTCATGAGATACTTGAATTAAAACTGTTCTACCAAGCCATATTTTCAAGTTGTTTTTTTTTATGGTATATGAGTTAATATCTGTTTATGCTTCCGAATTGTTTGCTCCACCCAGAAAAAGCTGCTGATATAAATGCTTCTAAGAGGCGAGGTTCATTTGGTTTTACTCATGGGAAATATGACAAATGAGTACATACATGAGTATGGTAATTGCAGCACAAGTTTTGACGTGTCTCCTGCTCCTGACTTTTCCCTGTGTCAGAAAGGTGCAGAGAATCTTCAGTTACATCATTTTCTTCAGAGTCTTGTCTTTTCTTATTTCTATCAAACCAAATAAACACAGCACTTGAGCAAATTCCCATCTGGTCATTTGGGGTGGCTTTTCCTTTTTTTTTTTTTTTTTTTTTTTTTTTTTTTTTNTTTTTTTTTTAAATTTGTTAGCTCATTTTCACCTCAAGTATCAAGGTCAGCTGGATGTGGGATTGATGGCATCTGTTTTATCTTTGTACAGCTGTGTTTACCCCTTTTGAAAGGAAGCTGGAATTCTAACATCCCTAATGCAGCCTTGTACAGTAGCTTTGGAAAACGTATATAGCTTGCATGTATTTTATGTGTATTGTACATTTGCTCAGTAAAAATGGTAAATGTAAACTATGTATTTTTTAAAATGTTTGATGGAGGTGGTTTTTTAATCAGTACTTGATGCAAAGCCATCTGCTGTCCAGTTGGACTACTGAACAGATTATACTGCCAGTGCATGTGGTGGGGCCACTGCCGGATTAGGCAGTATGACACAGTGCACTGGGTTATGAGATGTGGGTGTTTGAGTATTGTGGGGTGGGAAGGGAGAAAAGGAAAGGAAGAGGCTTAACAAACATGCAGTGCAAAATCTGTGTGTTTAATGTAACTGAGCATTTCATAAAAAGAACTGACCAGAATAGAGAACCTGGGCATGAATCGAATGTTAAAATACTTCACAAGTAGCTACATATTGTCCCTTATCTGGTAGCATGTAGCTGGTTCAGTTCAGCCACTTTGAATTTGGAGGGGGTTCTTTTTTTCTGTGGAAAAAGCTAAGTCCTCCATAGTGGTAAAAATTACCATGTGCTGTTACCTACTCTGAGTTTTGCCACTGAGATGGAACAAGTTTGTCAGACTGTTGAAGTACATAAGATAGAAGCCTCTCAGTTCCTCAGAGAGAGAAAAGAATGCAGGAATTGAATTAAAGCCTTTAGAAAAATTAAACTATATTAAGCCACACAAACATGAAGTTTTAGTTTCAAGTACGTGAAAATGTATCTTAAGTGCCTTAAGAGAGTAAAAAGCCCTAAAGCCTGGTTTAAAGTCCAGTAACTTAGCTCCAGACATAAGGAAAACATAGCAGAGCATTGCTTGCATTTTCTAGATAGAACAGATAGAACCGTTTACGTGAGTAGATAATTTACGCTTATAGTTCTACTTGTAAGAACTGACACTACTTTCGTGCTTTAGAATTGAGCTCTGCTAGATGTAGGAAGAATGTTTCAGAATTGTGAGGTTTTTTTAGCTGATCAGATTATTTATGAATAAAATCCCCTGTGTTGGGGTGACAAAAAAAAGAAGAAAAAATGGAAGAAAATGAAGAAGAAGAAACGTGTAGGAGCTGCTGCTTGGAATTCTATGCCAGAAAGCTTTTAGCACGGACTTTAATACTCTGAACTCTGCCTTAGAAACCGATGTATTCCTGCAATAAACAACTTTACAGCAACCAAAAACTGCTCTTGTCTTTTTGAAGAGCCAAACTGAGGAAAACCTCGTCATCAGACTGTTCTGAGTGCTGGCAGTAACAATTTTTAGTGATCGTAATAGGAGACAGAATGATGTTTTCAGTGTTAGTGTTTTATATTCTTTGCTGACTTTAGCAGGAAAGTAATTTCCCACCCCTAATATTGCTGTGTTCAAGCTATAGATATATATATAATTTGAAAATACAGGAATTTTGTTTTGTCTCTTAAGCATGAAAATAATTCTAGTAAAATTTCAGTCATGCTGATTTTTTGTGGAAGACTTATCTTCAGTGTCTTTAGGGATTCCTCAGGGAAAAAAAAAAGAGAGAAATGGGGAAAAGCTCACCTGGCTGGAGCTTGGCTCCCTGATGGTGAATGTAGCTGTGTGGAGAGGAAGTATCCTTTTACTGAAGCATTTACTAAATATGACAGCATTCAGGAATTTCAAGTTGAAAATTGCTGTTCTTAGAAAAGCAGGAAGCAGTTTCTTGCTAAGGTACATTGTGACTATATCAGAATGCCGGCTGGTAACACAATTTGCCCTCTAGATCGTGTTTATTCTGGTTATCTAGAAAGTTTATTTATTAGGAAGAGAAAAGAATTCAGGAGAAGTAGAGCAAATAAGCTTCTAAGGAAGATCTGCAGTGCTAAAAGGAAAGTACAATATGGTGGCAATCTTGAGGGGGATGGGAAAGTGAGACAGAAAAAAGTAAAGAAAACCAAATGTAGAAATAGTAGCTGAAGAACATTGTGATGTTTTGGTGGTGATTTTGGCTTTGAATAGACGGAAATGAGCATTATAAGTACATCAGTGTATTTAATCTCTGACATTGTTTAAAATCTGTGGTGTTTCTGGTTGGAAGCTTCAGTAACAAACAGGTAGAAAATTAGATACCTGTTTTAGGTCAGAGGCTTAAACTTTGAACAGTTTAAAGAGCAGGTTTTGAACCTTAAATCTTTAAGGCATATTTTTGCCATCTGGAGTTATTTTTCTTATATATCGATGTATTAATTTCTAAAAAATATTTTCAAACTGTGAGTTCCCATAGCTGATGTCTTCCCCAAGTCCTTTTGGCTGCAGGTATATTCTGGGACTAGCCCTGTTGGTGAGCTTCTAACCAGAGGGCTGTCTGATAATCTGTAGCATAAAGCTGAAGATGGTAGTGAGGAGTTTCATCAGTATTCTAGACACTATGAACTTGATCAGTACTACTTAATACAGAAATAGCAAGGAGTTAAAGCATTTGCAGTTCTAGTTATGATTCTTCAGCTGAAAAATACTAACTTCCATAGGACTAACTAGTCCTTTTTCTGGCTGTATTGAGTTATTTTGATGTTTTAAGGAACTTATTTACAATAACTAGCTTATGAAGCATTAGAATGACACAGGAAATCAGCTTCTGCAGTGTTACTGCACTGATGACTTCCTTTTGAGCAACTTCAGTTCACTGGCGTATCTCAGAGAGGCCTCTCTGTGCTATAAACACTGCTTACAATTCTTCTGCTGTCTAAATCAAGTGTTCCTTATAACCTTGTTTTTGCATATGCAGATACACATCGTTTCTGTCAGTCAAGCTTCTAGACCACTTGTGAAGATACATTTGTAAATTTTGTTTTTAAGCTCAATATAATTTTAATATGACTGTGAGAATCTCTAAACAAATAGCTTGCACTCCTTGTGTTAATTTTTATCTTGATAGTCTGAAGTGGATAGATTTAGCAGCTTTAGAAAAATAGAGAGACCTTTTAAGGAAGTAAGTACTGTGTTGCCTAAATGTGTGTTTTTCTGTCATTTAACTTCTGTAGCTTCTGACTAGTATGTGGAAACTGAACGGTGAATTAACAAGCTGTTCTGGGTAAAATCAACAAAAGCATGAGCAGATTTCAGTTTAACTGCTATTGGAAAAAAAATTAAACCATCTTTCCAGTTGGTAGAAAAGTAAATGTGTGGCATTGAGCAGAAGTGTTGCATGCGAAAAGTTTCATAAATATTTGTGTTATCTTCCAAGATGCATAGAGGAACTATTTTTACTAGACAAGTTGGATGTTCCACACTTCTATACAGTATGTATTTCCTTTCCAACACTTATGAACCTGCTTTTGGTGGCTTTTCTTTAAACGCTGGTCGCTGGTCAGACACTCGATTTCATTGCCTGGCACATGGAAAGTGGCTTAACTTAGTTCCGTACAAAGAAGTTCACTCAGAATGTCTAATTCAGGAAATGAGCTGCTCTAAAAGGATAAACTTCTTAAATTGTCACTAATACAAATCCTTTATGTGCTGTGAGAACTTGCATGCTTTGATGTTCATAGGTTAATTAGTTTGTATTGAGTGTAAATACAGTAATATTTTTTCTTTTGCGAGTTTTATTGCTGAATCTGGAACATTTAACAAAAAAAGCAAATTAAGTTCACTTTCTGTAGCCCCAAATATAGTTCAAAATTAGAGAGCAATCAGATAAAATATGAATGTATCATCTATTAGGCTTTGTAGGTTTAAGTAATATTCTTTTAAGAAAGGTGTTGCATTATACTTTGAAATAATGTTCTTTTTAAGGTAGTTTAAGCAAATGTTTGCCAGCAGTATAAAAGGCACTGGCTGTCCTGTGTGTGGTTTTGGGTTTATTTTTCTTTGGAATAATAATATAAGTACAGGTTGGTGAGTTAGGCTTATAGCTCTTCTTTGCCTTGTGTAGATCTTCTGTGCCTGTGCAAGTGTCCTTGTGTTTTGGAACATAAAGCTATAGCTCATAGGCAGCAATAAGACTTTAGCTCAACTTCACTGAATCAGCAAGTGATTACACTGAATTTAAAGACAATGAATCCTAGGGTGTTGTATGGCTGGTTTGTGTCCAAAGGAGTTAGATGATGTGAGATTTGAGTGATTTTTGAATTTTCCAAATTCAAAATGTTTCCATTAATTTTGGTATATTTGGTTTAGGAAGCCACCAAGATGTTGGCTGCTATTCCTGCTCCATTTTTCATATGTCCTGCCTTAATCAGGTGCAGTAAAATGGATTGGGATAAGCTTTTACAGGTGTGTGTTGTTTCTTCCACAAGTGCTCTCCACTCCCTTCTCTTTGTGCACTGTTGGAAGGAAGAAACTTGCAGGATGTCTGTGGCCAGTGTATGCCGGGTGTGATCCTTGTTCCCCGTGCTGCTCTTGCTGTGCACAGTCCTGTGGAATTGTTGGAAGGAAGAAAGAATTGTGATTAAATAGGGCAACAGTCTGATACTTCCCCCTGGTTCTCTAGGAGGTTGTTAAAGTAAGTAGTTCTGCTGCAAAAGATAAAATAGATGAGCCTTGGGAAGGTCTCATAAAGTGGAGAATGAAGGTAAGACTACAGGAGCAGGCTGAGTACAAATAGGAAGTGTACCTCTGAGGGCAAAGTTCCTGTTAGTATCTAATCTAAGTTTAACGGAAAAAAAACCGCCTGAACTCTGAAACAAAAGAACTGATGCAACTTCCCAGTATCTTTGTTTAGCCTTTTGAATTGTCTTCATTTTACAAAATCATGGAGTCATGGAATTTATAACTGGCTCATGGAAGGTCATATGGGGATATATTGTCAGATTTGGGAACAGAACCTGATTGTGTGGCCTTCCAGTGCTGTTCCCCCTGCCACCCCACCCTTTCCAGACTGCCTCTGTTATACTGCAACACAGCAAAAATTGGGTATCCACAGAAACACAGAGGCCGTGTAATGACTCATTTGGGAAAATATGCACCTGAAACCATCACTGAACTCATTAGCAGCAATTACTTTTGAAGAATTTTATGTATTGCCTCCCATAAGAACCTTAAGATTCTAATTTTTTTGCCTTGCGAACCGCAGGAGTTACATAACGCTCACAGTACTGTTTGTCTGTGTGTTGGTGGGTCTTGGCAGAGGCACGAGAAGATGCTGCTCTATTTCTCATTAGTGAAAGCAGTCTGTGTTTGACATTTCTGGCCACTGAAATCTTGCTTAGCTACAGAATGGTGGTGTGGCAACTGTGTGGACAAAGTGTCAGTCCTGGCATGGCAAGACAGCCTTGAGGGATAAGGGGGTATCTTGTTCTCTCTGCCTGTGTTCAGTCCTTATTCAGTGACTTGGAGTCTAAAGGAGCGTAGTGTGGTTTTTATTGTTGCATGGTAGGAAATTACTTGTGGGACGCAGCTTACTGTCCAGGCTTGTTCATAATTACCTGAGCATTCTTGCTCTCTTTAGTATCTGTGTTCCCTAGAGTGGTCTTCCTTTGATTCTATTCCTTCCACCCCAATTCCAAATCTGAGCACTGGTGACAGAGGCGGGTGGGCTTGGTCAGAGGGATCCTCACCTCCCTCCACCCCTATGTAAAGGGAAGTAACTGCTGAATTCAAGATGGTAGATACTCCCTCAGTCTGGTTCCTCCTTTTTCCTGACCTTGCTGGTGAGGCAGCGGCCGCAGATACTTGATGTCTCCTGTGGATTGCAGAAATAGCCCTTTACAGCTCAAAACTTGCAGAGAGCCCTTGAGAGCCAAGACCAGGGTGCTGTGGAGAATAGGTCACGCTGTGCTCCTGAGCACAGCTCTGAGCAAGATGGTACTACAGGTGCCTTTCCTCCTGCACCCCCAGCCTGTCAGTGTGTCCTGACTGTGCTGGAGGGGCTCAGTCAAGTGTTTCATCAGCTTAGTGACAGGTATTGAAATAGAAGATACAGCATTTCTAACAGGTGGGCTCTTAAAAGAATCAATTTATTATGCAGCAGATGAAAACAGAACTCTGAAATCTTCCTCCTGATTTTAGAGGGAATGCATTATTTTCCTTGGGTTAATTAATAGGAGTGTAGATGCCACCTTTTCTTGAGACTGTGCAAATAGTGTTGCTCATTATTTATGCGAGCCCTTAATGCTGTTAACAGGAGTCATGCATGCTTGCTTTGGAGAGCATGTATTTGTTACTATGATGCTGATAGCTCAGAAGAAAAGGACGGGTGGGGAATCGTTCGTGAGACTTTCCACTTGGAGTGAAACATGAGTATAGCATTTTCTGCTATGACTTGTAAAATTCAGCAGTTTGTATTAACGTGAGTTGGAATTAGTAGGTAACCTGCTGGCTGAGCTGAAGAAGCAGCTTAGTTTAACTCTGAAAAAGACTGACTACTTACAAGGGGACTTCAATAATATTTTTTCAAAGGTTCCAGATCAAATTTGTTTAGTAAGTGCTGGGATTTGGCAAACTGAAAAAGTATCTGAAAATGAAAACTTCCCTTGGTTTGAGTCTCCCATATGATCAAGTATCTTCATAACCTCCACAGATATGTGCCATGCTGTATCTTCTGATATTTATGGAATATTCTAAAAACAGTAAAGGTTGTCTCTTCTGCAATGAGATTGCATCTTTGTAATGTTAAGATAGCAGATATATTTGTGATGGTGTCATCCCTCTGTCTCTGAGCCCAAAATAATCAATTCTGTATACTCTTTATACAGCAGAAGTTAAACTGCAAGCACGCTCGTCCAAGTGCAAGGAAGCTCTGATACTGTAGTGATGTACAATTAAAGAATTCATAGGGAAGAGACTCTGCATCACTATCCTAACATTTTTGTAACCTCTAAGACAAATAGGAAATAGATGTGTTACTGTTCCTACTTTTGTTAAGAAAGCAGGAAGGCCTCAGAACTCAGAGAAGTCTTACTAAAACAGATGTTGGTTTGACATCCTTAGAGTTGAATGTAATGTTCTTACTGGGTGGTCTTCAAGTTATAAATAGTTCTAAGAAAAAAAAAAGTGTGTTTACCACTTGAAGCATAACAATTCTTGGAAAAGAATTGAAGTGTAGACTCTGCTGGCTACTTTCACAACAGTGTTTTACATAATACTTTTTATAAGCTATGCCTTATCAGGCAAGTGTGGGGTTTTTTTGTTGGCTTTTTTTTTTCTTCACGGATAATCTTCTACCAGATGCATATCTTCACTTTCATTTTCTGATCTCCTTGCTGTACTTTGGGCTAAGCAAGTCTGCTAAGCAGTATTTGTCCTGCAGCAATCGTTGTCAGCTGTGTATCTTACTTCACTTTGTTGTAGCAGGTGTGCTACAAGTTAATACTTGAGCTGTGGTCCTCATGGAATAGTTCTGCATTTTCTGGAGCCTATGATAATAAAAAAATCTGCATAAAACAAATAGGCAAGAGAAGAACAAGATGTCCAGGCAGGTGCATCAGATTACTGCATGAACATCTAGGTAGCTGCAGAATGCCATGCTGTGGCTTGTCTTTTCACATACCTAGAAATTATAATTGATCTTATGTCACTAAATATTACTAGTGATATTTTTCTCTTTCCATGTGCTCCTCCTAGGCTGTGATCCTAATGTGAATTTGCTGCTTTCTCTCTCCCTGCTCAAGTTTTCTGCTTGCTGCAGATTGCTTGTTAGACCTTTTGTCTCACTCTCATGTTGTTTACTTTGTCTTGTTTTAGAGCTGCTCTGAAAACCTGTTCTCCCTTGCCTATTTCTTTTAATTAATCTCTTTCTATTATTTAACTGCATATTTTACTGCCTTGCAACTTACATTATTTAGCTATTTTTCAGGATGCCTTTCTGAGAAACAGTTTCTGCTGGAATGGGTTTGCTACTAATTTGAAACCTGCAGCTACTGGAGACATTTATACGCATTTCTTTTTAAAATTATCTTTGTTGGCACGGAGTTGCGACTAAAGCCTTATCTCTGCATTAGTCTCTAACTACCTGAGGAAGACATGATGGGCAGGATACAGAGGAAATGGAATGCAGCTGGGAAGACAGTGTGGAATGGGATTGACTGATTCTCCCTATTAGTACGATTCTTAGGAGGCTTCTCATATTTGTATGCAGACCGGCCTTTCCTTTATGAGAAACCTGTCTTCTTCAGGAAACTGGTCCTTTTGTTACTCTTTTGAGACTAAGGAGTAAAATGGGCATAATAAAACCCCTCTGCTTGGAGGGCTTTGGTTCTCTTTAACAGTGAAGGAAAGTGAACGTGACAGGAGGAATGGCGTTCTCTTAACATGTGTGTGTTCCACAAAGCAGAGCTGGATCTGATCCTGAAAAGGTTTTATAAAATATGGTTATTAACCTTCAGGGTTTCCGCTGAGAATCCTCATGGCAGGTGGCTTGGATGGCTGTTCATTCAATGTCCAGAGAGTATCAGACTAAGAAGTAGAGATATGGTGGATCAATGCACTTATGTTGGCAAGATCGTTGAGACCTGACTGGGTATTGTTTGGCTTTTGCTGTCTGACTTGCAGGATTTCTAAATCTCTGGGAGGAGCTATTGTTTCTATGATGCAAACTCCTGGCTTTAGCCGCATTAGATAAAATATGCGTCTGGTTTGGAAGTGCTTGGCTCTGCAAGGGCTCTCTTCAAATACCGTGGGTGTGTTTCCTGCTGCAGTACACCATATGTTCTTCCAGCACTAAAATGATGTGGTTGCCACAGTAGTCCTGGGATTTGTCTTAAATGGCAACAGATTTTTTAATCTAATTTCTAAGGTGTCTTTAACTTTGAACACTAGAGAAATTGTTGTTGCCATAGATGTATTTGAAGTTCAGTCTCATACAATGTAGCTTACTTTGTGAGAAATCTTGTCTCTCTTCAGTAGTGGCTGTCATTTCTAAGTGTGTATTTCATTCCTCTTTATCAGTCTGTCGTATATCAGTGCAGAATGGTAACAGCCAGTGGAAAGCCTTCTAGGATACATAGCGTCTTTGAAAACCTACTGTCCATGAGCACAAATGGTAAAATCAGCTCTTCTCAGTATGCTGCAGTGAATGAATATTGCCTCTTCAGATATTGAGGGAGGTGTTTTTGTAATTATGAAAGAAGTTTGTTTACTGGGGATAGAAGCCAAGTATGCAGGGATATGGTACCTGTTGATTGCTGCTTCTCTGCTGGAGAGAGAAGTTGCTGGGTTTGGTCTTCCATGTCATATGTGTGGAGTATTTAAATGTGTTCCTTGGTCATGGAAGGAGCTTTAAGAGTAGATAATCTGTGTTGAATAACTTTCTGCCTTGCTGTTAGAAAATGGGAATGGTTTGAAGGATAACTGAAAAGCAATTTGAGGGTCTTGAGAAACTCACAATTTTCTGGTGGGAGTAAGAGCACAGGAAGAATGGGGAGGAGAGTGTGTAACATTCCTTCCTTGTGTTCAGCCACTCTCTTGCTAAGTGTGGTGCTGAGGAGGACAATATGAAAAGCAAATACTGTTACTATTTGTTTCCTGCCTACAGCAGAGAAGTAGCTTTATTTTTTTCCCGGATTGCTGTAAGGGCTTACTGCAGCAGCAGTGGGAGTAGGGGAGTATGAACTGGAACAGGTACTTTTACTGGCTGCATAACATCCCACGAGGCCTGGGGGAATGAATGTGGGGAATACTGTGAGTCATACTTGTCAGTCTCATAAAGCAGGAGGCTTTTTAAAATTGGCCTTGGAGGGGAAGAGGTGTTTAATGGAGCAGTTGTGCAGGAGTTATGCAAATAGGGAACATAAATAATGAGCAAAGGCACTCATTTAAGGTTCTTGCCTCCTCGGAAAATGACTAAATGCAAACAGCCATTGTGAAAGTTAAGAAAAATGCAACAACATTTAAGTATAATGGGTGCAAAAATGTGGCCATCCATGATGATAAAATTCTCCTTTTGTGAATAGCAAAATTAATTTCTGTAGTTGTTGAACAGAAAACATGCTTGTTGTCAGTCTGTTTGGTTTTTTGTGCTTTCCAGTTTCCTTTGAAAAACAAGGCAGGAAGCTGAAAAACGGTTCCCTAACCCAAGAGCTAATGGGGAGGGGAGGTGGTAAAAAGGCCAGTCTCCAGTTTTGCTTTGGACTTATCTTCAGTGTTTAGGCTGGTTTTGTATAAAAAGTTTTTTCTTCTCTGTGCCTCTATTCATACAGGATTTAATTTACATGTAAATACTGTGTATTCTCTGGTAAAACCAAGAGCATGTTTTTAGAGTATAGCTCCATTTTTTTTTCTTTACTGGCACTGCCACTTCTTGCTGTTTTAAATTAGAGTTTTGAACAGAAGTTGTAAAATGTAATTGTTCCAGTCCTGTGCTTGCTTGCATCACATCATAGTGAGAGTCTTATCTCTGATAGTAAGCCTTACCAGCAGATTTAATGGGCCTAAAATTTTCTTGGGCTACTACTTCTTCCTCTTGGAGTGTAGAGAGGCCATCCCAAGCTTTGAAGCAGTTGGAGATGACAGATCCACCATCCCACATGCTGCTCCACTGCTGTCCGTGTCCTCCCGCAGCCTCGGCTATGTTGTAGCCCGGCTTCCTGCTGGGTGTGCAGATGCAGGGGTAGTGGCACTGTGGGTGTGGGTGGATACACAGCTGTGGTGATGTGTTCCTGTTGTGAGGGGACCGTTTCTCTGTGGCCACTCAAGCTCATTACAGATGAGCTAGCAAGGTATCCTGATGGCCCTATGACAAGTGAAATAGAATATTCTAGATTTTGTTTTACTGCTGGAAGGGGGAGATGGAGTGATATGGATATGATTGTTCTTATGCATTTGCTTGCAAGGAAGTGCACCTCTTCTGTCATCTGTATGGCTCTTTGCACCTCCTGCATATGCTTTGATCTGCTCTCTACATTTTATATAAAGGTGAAGCAGTCTTTAAAATCATGTGAAGGTGCATCTTAAAAACACCAATGCAACTTCAACACTGATTAGAAAACTTCGCTGTAATTGTGTCTGCAAGAGGCATTGCAGCTGTATTTCTAGGGAAGGTTGCTCACTTGAACTACTGCTGTACTAGCTAACAGCACAGCAATTGTTTCACCAAGGACTTCATTTAGAAAAGCCAAACAAATAAATTCTCCTGAACTTGATGCTGTATTTCCTATTAAAGAATTTGCTTGCTTTCTTCTGTTGGTTTCTCTAAGTTAGGTTTTACCTACTCCTGGATATGCAGATTACTGTATTTATTTAGTTCTGGTTATCTATTCTTCTGTTCACTTTTTTCTTGGGGAAGGAAATATTACTAACTCACTTTTCCTTCTCCCTCTCCTCCTCCATTCTCCTTAGCCATTTGTTTTGCTCTGTTGTGTGTGGTTTTTAGAGGAGATAAATTTCTACTTGCTGCAGTTGAAGTAGCCCAGTATGTAAGTGAGCTTCTTCATGTAAGGTTTTGGAATATCGTTGCTAACCATAGGATAGCATTTAAAAATAATAAAAATAATTATGCAAACAAGAAGCTGGATGTAGTGTGCTTACAGCCACTATCAAATAAAAATCATACTGTCAGTTCTAGGAGTACATCAAAGTCTGAGCAGTATTTGCTGTTTATGTGATCAGATAGAAACAGAAACTAGGTTGATTTTTTTTTTTTTTCCACTTGCATGCAAGTTCTTGTGAAAACAGTAATTCCTTGTATTGCAATCCATTACTTTATTACCATGAGATCACTGTATGACCTGTGTGCTGTGTGAGAGTATGCCTTGTGCTGGGAAATAAGCTACTACAAAATTGTGGGAATCCGCTAGTTTCTGGCCTAAGTAGACTGCTAAGTACACTGAGATATGTGATGATTTTCTGCTGGACTGAGCATATACATCTTCAAGACACTAAATAGTCAGCAGTGTAGTGATACAAGGCTTGAGGAGAGAATTTGATCCTATAATGGCCATTGTTTTCTTTGTTTTAAAAATGCTGTGATGTTTGGGAACTGCCTGAACTGTAAAATCTGGGCAGCAGCTGTGTAAAGTAACCCTCTTAAACATGAGAACTGTTCCTGAATTAGGAACACGTGCATTTCAGAGATTTGCCTATTGTCTGAAGGCCAGTGTAACTTTTGGCTTTACATTTTGTTGCCTTGAGATTCTCCCTGGAGCTGGACAGGCCTGCTAATGACTTTCTGTGCTCTCTTTTCTCACTTCCCTCGCTGCTTTGTTGTCCTGCATCATCTCTGACATCTCCATGGGGCGGAACCTGTTTCAGTGGAGAGTGTAGCTTAGAGCCTGCTTGTTTTTGAGACAGGTCCTTTAGCGGATGCTGACATTCTGTATGTTTGTTTTGCACACAGATGTTGAGGTTACCCTGTTGTGTGGGTTCAGAGCACTGTTGACATAAAATAGAATATCAGGTTGGAAAGGGACCTCAAGAATCATCTGGTCCACATTTTCTTGGGCAAAAGAAAGCATCTAGACACCCTAGCACCCTGTCCAGTTGAATATTGAAGATGCCCAGTGTTGGGGATTTCACCACTTCCCTGACAAGATTGTTCCAGTGACTGACTGGTTGTTCTCATTGTGAAAATTTTTCCTACTGTGTCTAATCAGAATCTACCCAGCAGTAACTTGTAAAAAGGGAGATTGTCTTTTTCGTAGCCACCCTTTGAATACTGGAACATCTTTGATAATAATCTGTGATACCAGGACATGCTGAGATGAGACTGTAATTTGATCCTTTATGCTAAATCTTGTCATTGTAATCTTGCTTGCTCAATGCTATCTGGTGTGATTCCAGGCCTTTGTAAAATGTAGGGAGAACTAGAGTGAGAATCTGGAAAAAAAAAAAAAAGGTGGTCTTTGGAGCTTACCTATGAAGTTGTCAAATTTTAGCATGTTGCTTGTCTTCTGATAAAGATTTCTTGTATTCTGGGTTTAGACCCTCAGTTTGATTTATCAAAACAGAAATAAGACTTTATGTCAGCAATCACCAGTCCTTGAAAGTAAACTAAAGAGGTAAACAAAATATATAGGAGGAAGTTTTGTTGTGAGCATAATGAAACTTTATCACACAGAGGAACTGAACCTTTGCCCCAAAGCAGGTTACTCTGAGCTGTCTCTATTGAAAGGCTTGCATGACATGAAAGTCTTATCAAGTTCTGATTTTTGTCTCCATTTGAGAAACTTGAGTTTGGTTCTATGTTGCTTGCCACTATGTCACAGAGAGGATATTCAGGTATCTAATAAGTACTAAAGTGTTTCCTTCTTATTCTCACCAAAAAAAAAAAAAAAAAAAGGGAAAAATAAATCTGCTTTATCAAGGAGCATGTCTTGCTAGATAAGCTAATATTTGTGAGTGGGTGCCATTATTTAGGAAAGTAAACAGAAAGCCATTTTAATTTCAGGCCCTATTACAAAAGCAAAAGATCAATATTTGAGGGCCATTCTATTTGTTTCTCTATGCACTGTAAGTTCTCTAATTTGTTGTTATCTGCTGTCTGGTGTGCCAAAATAGTCATATGCTCCAAAGCCTTGGGTAGCTTTCTTAGCGCTGAAGGAAGAAGACTGCTATGGAAGTGCCAAGGATTTCTTTTTCTGTCTGATAGTCCAAGGGTGGCAATAGAATTACAGAATCATAGAATTATTTAGATTGGAGAAAGCCTTTAAGGCCACCAAGTCCAGTCATTAACCCAGCACTGCCAAGTCCACTAGTAAGACATGTCCTAAGTGCCACATCTACCCATCATTTAAATACCTCTAGGGATGATGAATCCAACACTCTGGAGCTCTGGCTGATATCTCTGATGTCAGAGCCTGCTTTATGTCAGCTCTGAAGAAAATTGTGTTTGATGTCATAAGGCAAATCAGACACTGCAAGAAAAATTCAAGGTGTAGTTTTGAAGCAACTGTATGTGCTGCTATTGGGCAGTGCTTTACAGGAACAGAATATGTGGTTTCTGTACTGAAGCTTATGTTGTCTAAATCATGTAAAACACAGAATGTAAGACTTGGACTAAATTTCTTAGCCTTGCTGTGTGTGCAGCCTTGAAGCCTTACTAATTGAGTGTCCAAGGGTTGTGTGAAAATGACACATGGGCACGTCTGCTTCTGTCACTTGAGTTCAGTGTGGCATGCCATTATGGTTGTGTAGACAGACTGTGACAATTGACAGTAACAATGTATTGTGCCAACATATTTACTAAGACATCTCTTTGATCTGATTTGGCAGAAGAACTGAAAATTACATTTTCAACTGTATTTTTATGTATTGTATATAAATAATATATATATTGGTTTTTAATAAGGGGAGTGGCTTAGTCCAGAGCCAATATGAACCTTGTTAGTTGCATTGGGCAGAAAATGCTACTAACAGAGCAGCTGGCATGTACCTTCCCAGGCTCCATCTGTCAGAGTCTGCATTGCTTTATAAATCACATTCCTAGTGGAGAGATTTGTTTCTTGCTAAAATGTTTGCAGCCTATATTAAAATGGAATTCCTCAGGGTTTTTTTGTTGTTTTGTTTGTTTGTTTGGTTTAATTTATTTATTTATTGTTTAAGTGTGTATGTATAAGTTTATGATATGTGTATGTCCCTTAAACTTTCCATTGGAATTAACTCCTCCCTTTAATAAAGAAGCTTTTCTCCTTCTACCTTCCTCAAAAAAGAGGATGATTAAAAAAACTGAGACTCTTACATTTACAGTTAATCAACAAAATGGAAGACGACTTTCTTTTCAAGTAGAAGAAAATCGGCAAGGACACAGTGAGATTGACTGACTGAATTTGGTCTCAGCCCATAGAAATGCTAATTTGCTATCAAGGCTATTCAGGACTGGTCAGGGGAATATTATTGATGGAAATTAAGGATTTGCTTCTAGCTGATTGTCTCATGCATACAGGATTTGGGGGAAGGGCTTGTCTGAAACAGTTTGCGAATTACAGGCAGTGCTGGTTGCACTGCTGTATGTGTTTGTTAAACAATAATTTGGTATGTGTCTTGATCTTCGAGATAAAGAAGCTGACTGGTCAATGTGTTTTGTCAAGATAGTGTTTCTGAAAAGAAACAGACTGAAATCTTGTTTGTGGACTGTGGTGTAGTGGTAATCATCTCATCCTCTGGTGCCTTGAATGAATGCCAGCTTTATTGCGCAAGGTCTTTACCTGGGGAGAAGAGATTTCAAGTTTTTCCAGTTTCTCTGTGTTTTGTATAGCTGAGTTATTGCATCTTATCTGGAGAAACTCAACAGGCATGGTATTATTTCATGCCAGTGGGTTTTTTTGTTTTAGATGCTGGAAGGATATTCCCTTGAGTTGAATGGTAGATCCTAGCTTTGCTGTGTTTATTGAGCACTTCTGCTTCAGTAGATGTGAAGAAATACTGTTTACTGAAGGAACTTGAAAGAATTTTAATCATGCTGGTTTTGGGGTTTTCATAGTGAGAGGTGTCTCAGGGTTTAGAACTGCTCTTAATAGCTAGGCATCCTTCTGTACCTTACCTCCCTTTCAGATTCCTCCTCTCCTGGAACAATTAGTATTTAAGTAATTGAGAGCTTTGATGTTTCTATTTGATGCTATTTCTCACTACATGAAGAGAGAAGTATGCTGAATAGTGTGTCCTGTGTCTTGTTTTCACTGTCACTGAAGGACTGACTGCCAGCCCCCTGGAGAGGCCTTGCACAGGAGGTGGACATATTCAGTGACTGCAATATGTTGCTATTAATATCATGTAAGCTATGGGGTAATTAAAATCTTGAGTTCTTACTTGCACACATACACACAAATTCAGGTATGGCAGAAAAGTACAACAAAACAACAAGCTGTGACAACAATCACTTCAGTAAAACCCTTGAACGTTTCTTGTATTGCACGTACTTTAGTACATATCGTTTTGATGTTGAATTTTAGTTGAGATTTGCCAGTGGTCTGGAATGTGTGTGACTTTTTTGCTTTAGTTCTCCTTCATGTGGAGGCTGGATTGGTTCTGTCATTTTATCAGGCTGTACTTGGACTAAGTCCCTTCCTGTTCTTTGTCCCCACATAAATGCTTGCTTTTTAAATTTCCCACAGTTGTTTTTACTGATGATAATAATGATATGAATGGCAGAGCAAGTGGTTCCAGTAACAAGAATATGGATAGCGATCTGCTTATGTTGAAGAAAGACAGTAGATGTAAGTGTACTGGTGACCTTCTACCACAGGCCTACTGTCTGTGATGCTGTGGGAGGGTGGCTCTTGTCCTAGTATATTGGACAAGGGTTGAGTTTGAGCTTCTGAGCTAACTCTTGTGGTGGCTTACTTCACTTTCCAGTGTGGGAATTGGGATGCTGGTCAGCGAGGAACAGTCCAGCTTGTAGGCAGATAAATTCCTAGCCAGATATAACTCTGTGGATATTGAAATGCACTCAGGACATGATCTATCCCATTGAGGTAAATGCATTGCCTAGCCTAATGCATTGCAGAGAGAATTTCTTCAATGGGATGTATGGCACAAGTACTGTAAACCTATTGCAGGAGACAACTGACACACCTGATTGATATTTATTTTTACTTGCATGGCATACGTAATGTAAGCAACCCCTCTTGTAAATTTTGAAACCTTAGTTTCCCATGCCACTTAGGAATGTTTTATATATATATATATCTTAAGGCTACATCTGTGGTGATAGAAACCCTGAATGCTCCCTGCTGAGTACCTGCTACTAATAACCACAGTCTGTGTAGATCTACTTGGATGGCTTCCAGGTAGGTAGTTGGCTACTGAAAGTTCTTCACAATATAGAAACTTGTGGCACTTGCTGCTGCGACTTGCCAGTGTGTTTCGTTTTGTTAATTTATAACTGATACTCTGATGTGATAACCATCAGTAACAGCCAAAAAGTCTACTATGGTGCAGTGTGTTTACAAAGCAGTCTCACAAGCTCTATGGAAAACAGATAAGGGAGAACCTGTATCTGTGGGGTAGCCACTTATTTCAGTATGGAGCTCCTCAGTTACTTACAGTGATCTAGGGACATGATATTCAACATAAATTACATTTAGCTCCTGAGCCAAAAGTTTAATATAGTGTATATGACATATTTAAACCTTTTTAAAACACATTGCTACAGTTTGGATGTGGAATACTTGGTCTAAGAACATATATTTTGAATAGTTTAGAAATGTCCGGCCTTTTGCAATTAGCAGTCAGAAGTAACAAATAAACCCTAAAGACCAGATTTGATTTGTTAAAAACCTTATCAGATCAGTGAAACAGCAACTTTGGACTCATATATCTGAAGTTCCACGTACTGTTACAAGCCTATGCTTTAGGGAGATTTGCTCCTGTTTTCTGAGTGGGGAAACCACTTTTCAGAAATCCATTCCTTCCACTTTGGGAGGGTCCCCAGTTATTTTTCAGGCAGGTTAGAGTACTGATGTCTAGAAATCTCCAGGCTACTTCCAGAATGTACATCTTGACCATTCTGTAAAAGTGTTTCCTATTGACTTGAAAAATTAGGTGCTGTAGGCTGTAGTTGACATAAGCCCATAAGATCAAAATTTTGACTGGGTAGTTTGATATGGATCTCTGAGCTAAAATGGCAAGACCTTAGTAAAGAAAACAGGACTTGGAAACCTTGACCGTAGTGCTTGTGTTATCAGAAAGCATGCATTCTGTAAGTATCAAAGATTGATACATGATGAGATGAGCAAAAGAGAATACTAATGTATGTATTGATGACTTTCATAGTTACATTCTGTGAATGCATTCTCTGATGCACTATAGAGACACTATAGTGTGTTTGCATAGAAAGTTTGACTTCTGAAGATGATTTGCAATGTGAGCTGATGAGATTCGTGGAGGGAACCTGTACGTGGAGTTGTGTGCTGTATGAACTGGCACATAGTGGGAATTAGCTGAGAGAGATGGGAGGGGCAGGTGGCTTGAACAAGGTACACACAACATTGTGGGGATGTGCCTACGTGGCTGGCAGTTTGAAGAGGGGACGATGTGACTTGTAAAGGTCAGCTGTAGAATGATGGACAGGTTCCTCATCATTTGACCTTGACATGTCACTGAACTGAAGACTCAGTAGTGAAGCTTCTACTCTTTTTTCATTGTGTCAATTGCCTGGGTGCAGAAGCAGTTTTGACTTTACAATAGTATTTATGTAAACTTTTCAAGGAAGCTTTATAGTACAAGTTGCATTTGACAAAAATACGTGGTATGCAGTGTGGACTGCTGTGCAGTTTTAACTGTCTCTTTATGTACCCCATTAAATTATAGGTTTGGTTTAATTTTTAGTATTAATTTTTTTAGTATTAAATCTAGTTACATGAAAGCAATTTCAAGCAGCAGTTTTGTCACATGTCTGTTAAAGATGAACTGGGGATACAGGTGGGAGCTTACAGGAGGGAAACTTCAAAAGCTGTGACGTTCTCTGAAGAACATCCACTTTGCTACTAAAGGTGATCAAATTTTTGTTTATGTCAAAGACAACTGGAGAAAAAACAATTTTTTTGAAGCTTTTTATACTAGATCACAAAGTAATTCTGACCCATTAGGAAAGAAGTCAGGTGACAGTCTTTGTATTGTGTCGTCTTGTAATTGAGTAGTTAACTAGTGCTTATACACTCAGTGTAAACACGTGCACTGCCTTCTAGTTTTCTTTTAGTTTTTGCTTAAAAAGAGATGTGAAAGTAACAGTTGAAGAACATTGGAACTCTCTCCTGTTTCTGTCAAACAGTTCTTGGCTTCTCCTTCTGCCCTCCCACCTTTGCTGTCTGTGAAACTTTTAGCTTATATCTTGTGGATGCCAGCAGTTCTCATTAAAATAATGCAAAAGACTGTATGTCACGTTAGTTCTAATCTAAACTGTTAATCTGCAAACTGAATTTGCCTGAATTATCTGCAAGGCTTGAAAATGTTCCTAATCTAGTTCTTACAGGACATGAAATGCATTCCTCATCTCAACTATATTCATTTAGTCCTGCTGCCAAAGTAGTAATTTGAGCAAATAACTAAAACGTTTGGTGCTTGGGCAAATGAGAGGAAGACATATAATCAACAAATCATTACAGATGAAAAAAACTTGTTATACACTGAAGTTTTCTCATTTGACAACACTCAGTAATGGAGTATTGTGACTTGGTCACCTCTTAGTGTTTAGCCTAACAGTATTTAAATGAAACTTTGTAATAAGAAAACTGCATGAGTAAAGTCTGCAGATCTCCACTTGAGTTTTTATGAAGTTGCGCTAATGTTGGCTGCTGCTTTATTGGTTGTATCTAGTTCAGTAAACTTTTTATTTTGGATACCACTGATCTGCTGCCTGCATTTTTACCATTTTCCACTGTGGTGGAAGTTCAAGTATGAATTATCAGTTCTTTTCTTTAGGCTGTAGTTCAGTAGGATAACGTTTGTAAAGTCACTGCTAGTGGTGATTTGAAGTTCAAAACGCCTCTTTGGAAAGCCAGAGCACTTTCAGAAATTTATTTCTTGAATCTTTAGTAGTTCTTTTGCAGGTTATGTTTTCTGAAGAAGCAAAGTGACTTTTACTATTTTTTTCTGACAGCTAGAAATAGCAATACTTTTTTAGGTGAAAGGTAGCTTTGTTTGCAATTGGAAATACTAAAAAATGGAGTTTTATGTAGTTTGGCCTTAGTACATGCAATAGCTATTCTGCCTTTTGGCAGCAGATTACATTAAGCCATTCTTGCTGCTTCAGGTTTTAGAAGGCATCTGTATATGAATTCCATTTGAAGGATGGTGTTAACTAAGTGACAAGTGGCACTAATAAGTGTCAACGATTGCTAGGAATGTTAGTCATATGAACAAAGTTCCTGGATTGGGGGAAACTCACCAGTGTTTAAAAATATATAAGCAAAATGTAGCATAACGTGTTGGGGTATTTAGGTCATTATGCAACTTTTTTAATGTATATGAACAGCTTGCCTTCTGGTTTTCCTCTTAAAAATAAGAGACAAGATTTAAAAATGAGTGTATGGAAAGTGGAAAACATAGGGCTCAGTTGAATGCTAATGTAATGTCTTTGTTTCCTTGCTTTGTGCTTAACACTGTAACTCTTGCATGCAATATATGTAGAATGCTATTCAAAGAAATCAATAAAAATAGAAGCCTAATTGGGAGGGGCTCTTAATAGGGACCTTTTCTGTTGGTTGCTGAGATGTACTGCTTGTTCCACAAATACCTAATATTGGGGAGAAACTATACTAGCACTGAGTCATTGTGTACTGCAAACTCTTCCTTATGCTGTGCATCTCTGTTGAAAGTGGAAGCAAAAGAAATTCTGGATAGCTGCAATTTGCTAGTTGGGTTACAGATGAAGTACATGGCCTCCACTGCCAGCTCCTAAGGTGTGACACAGGGAGTACTTCAAAAAGGGTTCTGTCTATGTGTTTTCAGGGTAGAGGTGGTGTTGGTACCTCCCATCCTGCCAGAGAGGAGGGACTTAATTGAGCCGTGCAACTCAAGTCATGTAGACAGTTCCTCATCTTGGACAGTAACCTGCCCTCTGACAAGGGAGCCATGCCTCAGGACAGACTGAGGACTTTACCTTAGCAAGGTGTGATTTCAGTAGGAAGTTACCCTTTCCTTGTGTTTTTACCCTTCGGGGGAAAGCATATATTCCTTTCTGATGCCTCAAAATATGTATGCCTTCTCGGTCAGTGGTGAACTTTCTCAGATGTCAAGCGAAGTTTATTAAGCTTTTGAGTGAGGAGGGATAATTTCACAAATACTCCGTATGCAGGAGGCCCCTGTGCAGGCCACCCTGATGCTCTACTTGCCCTTCTGATCTGCAGTAGTAGTAGCCAGCATAGCTGGACGGTGGGCTTTGTAGATGGCAGGTGAAATAGGGGACACCCAACTGCAGGAAAATATTCTTCTGTCTTAATTAGCCCTGGCTGCATGACCCCATTAAGAAATGGCAAAAGTAGCATTTCAGTGGTCATGAGGATTTGGAGCCTTTTTGAGAAATGAGGATTGGACCAGCTTTAGAAACTCGACTCCAACAAATCATGGTAGTGTTGTTTTTCCTACTGAATTAATTGTTTCTTGGCATCTAAATTTATTATCGTTAAATATTTTTCAAATACTTTATCTCCTCCATATGATTGAGATTTTTTAAAAATCTCATGCAGATCAAGTACTTTGGCTGCTCAGTCAGACCTTCTTGATTACCGATTCTTTCAAATACAGGTTATATTTTTTGTTCCTGTCCTTTTTCCCCATCCTCTTCCTGGCCTAAAGCAGATGTCTTGTTTTTCTTCACAGGCTCCAGATAAAAGGAAAGCATTAGAAGAGACCAAAGCCTACACAACTCAGTCTCTAGCCAGTGTTGCTTATCAGATCAATGCACTGGCCAACAATGTATTACAACTGCTGGACATCCAAGCGTCCCAGCTACGGAGGATGGAGTCCTCCATCAACCATATCTCCCAGGTAATCTCTTTTCTTTTTTCATAGAGGATTGACAGTGTTGGAGGAGGCATTAGCATGTCTTTTGTTATTGTGTTGGATAGCTTACGTTGACCTCTTTATTATGATGGAAAATGGTGAGGCTTTTTCCTTTCTAATGTTTATGAAACATGCTTTGTGATTAAGGTCATGACCAAAATAAAATAGTTCATGTATCAAGAATGCTGGAATTATATTTGATTTAAAGCAGGAATTAATCATTAAGATTTCAAGATCTGAAGCTGCACATGAGGGAGGGGTGGAGAGAAGGATTCTGTTTCTGAAGGAAATCCAGTTAGAAGTGCCATATGGGAGGTGGTATTTTATTTAACACATGCAGTGAGTTCATTTTTTTCATAGCCTTGCAGGATATAATTTCATGTGCGTGTGGAAAGGGAGAGGGGTTCACATGCTGCCATTACCTGCTCAAGCCAAGCTCCCCAGCCAAAGCAGCTGAATGAGTGAGCTGACCTGGCTTGTACTGTGACTGCAGTATATTGGAGTTGCTGCAGTGAGAACGTGGAAATAGATGACAGGAGAGAGTAGGCCTATCCCTCTCTGTGGCAGCCTGTATTTCCCTGGCTTAAGCTTCACCCTGGTTGCCTGCTTCTGAGGGGGGGGAAGCATTGCTGCTGCTGCCTGCCTTGTACCTGATCATTGGCCTGACTGTATGCAAACTCAGCCAAAAATGTCTGCTGTGTTTAATCTGGAAGTGGCTTCTGCATAACCAGGTGTGTGCCATGTTAGTGACAGTGAAGGCAGGGACAGGACTCGGGTGTTTCACCCTTACATTGCTGTTCTGAAATGAGATTGAGGGAGTTGTTTAAAGCCCAGTATCCACTCTGTCTCATGCTCTTACTGAAATTCAGTTGGATCTTCACTGGGCTTTGTCTTATGTCTCTTTGAGATGTTTCATAAACAAATAGCACAGGATGCAACCTAAAACGTTATTCAGTGCAGCCAGTGAATTAAAAACCTTAGTTGGTCAGCCAGCATCGTGTTGGTGGTACACCTTAGACCAAATATGTGAAAGAAAATGTTTCTTATGGTCTCTGCTGTCTCCCTCTCCAACCCTGCTGACCTCTTACTGTTTTTTTAGAGTTGTGGTTTCTAAACATCTTTCTGTGAAATGACAGCGCAGTGGTTTTACCAAAAGCCTGTCAGCAGGGAGAAGATTCCAGTGCTATGGAAGGGCCCTCCTAGTAACAAACCTATCAAAAAGACATGTGAGGTTAACATGTGCTGAGAACTAAACAATGCTAAAAGCTGTGTGAAGTTTATAAAACGTACCTGCCACTGAAACAGAAAAGTAGGAGGGAATGAAATTGCTGTACATAAGATTTTTTTGTAGAGTATTCAGAGGTTCTGGGATCATGACTTCCTCTTAAGAAATGACTGGATAAAGAACTGAATCTACAGACTTTCCCAGGCATCGGATGCCCTCTTATACTGAGCACATCTTTTATTAGGTGTTTGAGAGCTGCAGTGTGTGTGTGTGAAGTGATTATTTTTAAATTGTCATTGGCCCAGTAATATGACTAACCATGGAAAAAGCCAAAATGTTTGATACTAGCATAAAAGGTGTTAACCCACTGTACTATTTGCTGCTTGGATTGAAGGCACTATGCTGAAAGCTATTGAGTCACCTGATACATGAACTGTTTGCTAAAGGCTGTGAACAATCAGTGCTTTGTAAAGCTTTTGAGGAGTGTTTAGCAAGGTCACTTGCTTGTAGTTTCTGTCCTGGTTGGTCTTGCCTGAAACTAATCCTTGCTTATAAATGAACCTCTGCAGACTAATTTTGCAGAATTAAACTGGATACAGATAATGCACACATACCAGCTCATCTATTTGCTTTGAAGTGTTTCTGCTCAAATGCTTCAACTGCCTTTCTTAAATCGTCTGTACAATTGCTGTGATAGTCTGTTTTTGAATGTTTTGGGATCCTCCAGAGTGTCCTTCCCTATGCCTGTATCAATTGTGAATATTTTCATGTTATTAAAGCGCGGGGATGAATGAATTCTCAAAATGGCATTCTTTTTCATGAAAGAAGTATTGCCTAGAAACACAGAACTGAGGCATTGCCAGTCAATTACTTGATTCTAGGTTTTGTAAAAAAAGAGCAGCTATCTGTGAAATAAGGTCCAATTTGATAGTTCTTCTAAGGAAGAAAGTCCTGTGACTCTTCTGAGCATGGACAGTTTCTGTTTCTGTACTGTTTTTCAGTTCACTATAAATGTTCTCCAGAATGACTCTAACCTAAATCCCTGGATAGCTAAGCCTGATTAGTGGCCACTCTGTATTTTTCCTAGCTTTGTATCCTCATCTCTGGAAAAAGCACTCATGAAAACTTAGGTGACGGACTAGTGTGTTATATTGTTACTGGAGCCTAATTTTGCTGATGGAAATTGTGCTTGGTTTTGTAGGAAAAAAAATTTGTCTCTGGCCTCTGGTTGAGCACAAACCCAGAGGCTTCACATGAATAACT
Organism: Bombycilla garrulus; assembly: GCA_013400315.1. Taxonomy (NCBI): domain Eukaryota; kingdom Metazoa; phylum Chordata; class Aves; order Passeriformes; family Bombycillidae; genus Bombycilla; species Bombycilla garrulus. Next base: position 52,738 of record VXBU01013300.1, on the reverse strand, counting down.
GCAGTATGGCGAGGCGGAGGCAGTGAACAGCTCCAGGAATGGCGTTCACACAGCAGCCAGAGCAAAACCTGCCCAGCTGCATCTGTATTTTCTGTAGTTATAGTTGTCTTTCAGCTGTAATGTCTGGGTCTGGAGTGATCTGCCATGTGATCTTTTACTACGCTCAGTACAGGGGGCTGTACATGTAGAGCTCAGCTCTTTGGTTTAAAACCTTCGTATTGACTTGGAGCCTTGCCAAGCTGACTTGAACTTTCCAAGCTGCTCTGATATGGCAGAGCACAGATTTGGTCACTCTTTCAGAGAAGTCTGAAAACCCTTCTGGTATAAGGGATCCTACTTATTCTGTTAGGCAAGATTTGAGGGGGGAGAAAGATAGTAAGTGTATACTTAGCACCAATACGAGCTTCAAGACTTCACTGATGGTGTTAACTTAGCAAATGTGCCAGATGCCATCCTACGAGAAGGGCCGAGTGCAGGATCCAGGGAACTACAAGCCTGTCAGCCTGATTTCAGTGCCAGGGAAGGTCGTGGAACGCATCATCTTGAGTGTGCTATCATGTGACACATGAAACCAGGGAGTCTGGCCCAGCGAGGATGGGTTTGTGAAGGCAAGTCCAGCTTGACCAACCTGATCCCCTTCCATGGCAAGGAGACCCACTTGATGGATGAGAGAGAAGCTGGATGTGTCTGCCTGAACATTAGTAAAGCCTTTGACACCATTTCCTACAACATCTCCTACAGAAACTGGCTGTTTATGGCTTGGATGAGTGTGCTCTTTGCTGAGTAGAAAACTGTCGAGATGGCCAGGCCTGGGGGTGCAGGTGAATGGTTACATCCAGCTGGTCACCAGTGGTGTTTCCCAGAGCTTGGTATTGGGGCCGGTCCTGTTTAACAGCTTTATCAGTGATCTGGATGAGGGGATTGAGAGCACCCTCATCAGTTTGCAGACTCAGCAAATGGGGTGGAAGTGTTGATCTGCTGGAGGGCAGGAATGCTCCACAAGGGATCTGGACAGGCTGGATGGATTGGGAGAGGCTGATGGTCTGAGGTTCAACAAGACAAAGTGCCAGGCTATGCAGTCAGGCTGCAACAACCCCATGCAGCGTTCCAGGCTAGGAGAAGTATCTGGGAAGCTCCCCAGCAGAAAAGGACCTCGGGGTGTTGTTCAACAGAAGCTGAACTTGACCCAGAATGTGCCTATGTGGCCAAGACCACCAGTGCCATCTTGGCCTGTGTCAGAATTAGTGTGGCCAGCAGGACTAGGGAAGTGATCGTCCCTCTGTACTCAGCATTGTTTCTTGGTTGTACTCAGCTCTCCCTCTCCTCTTCTTGGAAATGGGAGTTGACTTAAAACATGTACTCTAAGATAAATTTTTTGCTGCTTCGTTTCCATAAAGTTCAAGAGAATGAAGATGGGACAGCCAGATTTCTCAGAGGAGAGATGTTGACAGGGACATCCTTGTTTACTGTGTCAAAACTGAAAAATGTAGCAGATCAGCACTCATGTTTATGTCAGAGCTGCAGCACGGGGTGTAGCAACTATTCGTTTTTTTTTCCCACTACATAAACAGTTTTAAAATAGCTCAGTATTTAAATCCAAGCATGAAGAAAGCAATACTCTCCTTTTTAAGAAATTATAATTTTCACCAGAAAACACTGCTCCCCTTAAACATTCAGTGTGAAGATTTTCTTTTGCATCTGAAGCTCTTCTAATGCAAAATAGGGACTATTGGAAAACAATGTGTTGTGAAAACATCACTCTCAGCAAAAAGAGATACACACACATTTTCTGTTACCATTTAAAGTTACAAGCTTTTGGAACTAAAAACATAATTTAAAAACTCCCCTGAATTAGTTCAGAAGACTCTTGCCTGTCACCATCCATGTCTAATTAATTGCATGTGTAATTCAAGTGCCGTATGCAAGCAGAAAGCCAAATGCCTTATGTTGCTACGGTGTGGTTGTGTAGGTAAAATCGGGGCAGATAGATACACAGATGTCTTCTTGTAGGCTTTCTGAATCCTACAGCTATAGCCTGTGTTGAATCACACATAGACAATCCCAAATACTAAGAACTTTCCATTGGGGTAGCTACCAGTCAGTGCTGATGTGGATTAGGTTTCAGAGAAGTCCTGCTGAACATGTTCTGGGGCTGTAAGGGGTGAGCTCCAAAGTAGTAGCAAGTTGGTAGCAAGAGCTGTTACATGCTCAGCCTGTCTCTGGTGTTTGAAGAGGCAAAAGCCAGTGCAGGTACAGTGGGAACTCCTTATGATTTTTTGTGGGAAAAAGCTTTCAGAGTGTGTGTGCGCTTTGGATTAATGTGATACTGCTTTTAGGGATTGTAGTGTATTATCACAACACAATTTAATACATGTTTGAAAGCCAAGAAGTAGAAAGAGGGTAGAAGTTGTGACGAATCTGCTGATGAATGTGGATGGTCATGCCTAGAAACAAGCAATTATGTGAAGAACTTCAGTACGCCTACTGATGGGAGCAAAAGATCTTTCCAGATCCTCTTACTGGTGGCTGTGCTTCCAAAATACAGCTGTTCAGGTACTTTTATGCTGAAGTTGCCTCCTTAAAAAGAAGTCAGTGCTTAGATCCCGACCTTTGTTTCTGACCTGAAGAACATATGGGCTGGATGGAAGGACTGTTAATTGGAGAGATTAGCCAGAACTAGCAAGTGGTTGACTGCTGCTAACAAGCAGGGTCAGTACTGGAACCCACAGTGTTCAGAACATTCTTTGGAAACCATTCAGAGCATAAAGCATGTCCTCAACAAACCTGGGACTAACTCTAAATTAGGAAAGGTGATTCATACACTGAATGGCAGAGCTTCAGTACACAGAACTCTTATTGAACCAGCAAAAGCCTTGGGGAACTGGGTAGGTTGCAAGGTCCTACATCCTAGGGTAGGGCCTGAAGTGCATTTGTATGCACTGGAGGTGACTGTGTGAGTAGCAATGGATTGGAAGGAAGCTGGTGTGCTGATGGGCGCTGTGCTGAGCGTGAGCCAACACCACAAGGCTATCTGAATAATGAAACAGTGTGGTTGGGGCTGCCTTGGGAAGTTTGTGGCTGACAAATGAAAGGCGGTGATGCAATTTCATCTGGAGTGCTGGTTCTGGGCTGTTGGGTTTTTTTTTTGTTGGTGTTTTTTGTTTGTTTTTTTTTTTTTTTGGGTCACCTCTGCCTTGTTCAAGAGTGATTTAGGGAAACCAGAGACAGTCCAGCAGAGAGGGATACAGAGATGGTCAGGGGTATGGAGCGTGCAGCCTGCAAGGAGAGGTTGAAGGAGTTATGTTAGTTTGGTCTGATAAAGAAAAGTAAAGGAGTGATGTTATGGTAGCCTAGTAGTACTTTAGTCTGTTTCTGTCTCTGCAGTTGGTCTTCTGCTTGACAGTGACAGTGTAAAGTTAAACCGCTAGCCATAAACTGAAGCTTGGCAGATTAGCACATGGAGTTGGGAAAAGTAGCTGGATGTATCCTAAAAGGCACATCACATCACGGACTTTGTATCCTTGAAAGGCACATCGTAAGTTATAGGAGCTAATTGGTGGGGGGGTACGACGAAGACAATTACAAAGTCAGGGGAGAAACTGCCATCAAATATCTACAAATCTTGTAAGCTCCACTTCCATGCAAACTTTCCTTTCCACACTTTCTAGAAGTGTATGAAGAGACCAAAAGTATCAGCAGGAACTAGTGCATAATCTAATATTGTGTACATTAGAAAGATACTGTCTTCTCTCTGGTTCTGTTGGACTGCCTGTGCCTGTCAGCAGCCAAAACTACTCTAAATATGGCAAGAAACTTGCACCTTTTGTTTAGATTAAGCTTGCCTTGGGTGATGTTCCCTCTCCTAACAAAGTGCTGACAGTTATCTCTGTGGCCTTTGCTTCACATCCTGTTCTTCCTTGAGAGAGGCCAAGGCTCCAAGGATTGTGCTGTGCTTGCTCTATTTATCTGTCTGCTTATGGAAATTGTTGTCAATTTTGTGCATATCAGCTTCTACATTATATATATAAATTGCTCAGAAAGTAGTATAATGTGTAAGAGTTGCCTTGTCAGCCATTCAGCTGAGAAATTTCCTTTATATCCACAAATGAATACATGTAGGATGTCTGTAATTCCTGTGCAGTTCAGCTGATGCAGTCAAAAATAAAACCCCAGCACATTACCAAAAAACAAATCAAAGCAACCTCCCCATGATACTTAGTTACATACACCTATGAGAGAGCCACCACAATGTCAGCCTTACTGCGATGGGGAAGAGCAGTAAGAAGAAGAAACTGAACCAGAAACTTTGGTTTCACACTTTTTTTTTTTTTCCCTGTAGAATGCAGGGTTTTGAACATAATTTTGTTTTGGAAATGGGGAAAGTTGCTTTAATAGTCACTGACTGTTATTCCTTCATATGCTTACTCCCACTCCACCGTCTACTAGAAAGGTAGTCTGAATGCGTAGTTTTCAATATGTTTTAGACCATTAAAACTTTCTTTCTGCTCAATGGTTATTTGGCTGTAAGCTCTAGATAACTCATTAAATACTAAATTACAAGGCCTGATGCAGCCTTTTATTTTCTGAAGTCAAAGCAAAAAATCCAGGACTGTGAATATGACTCTGAAAGGCCTTTTTGACAATTTTGTGTAACAAAGGAGTCATCAGTGTTTGTGCAATCTTTTTAATGAAAACCTCTCATATCTGGACAATATACCACAGAGACAAAATGCATCACTAACCTGATATAAACTCACATATTGGACTTTCCGAGGAGTCTTGTGGGGTTTGGTGTTTTTTTGGTTTTGTTTTTGGTTTTTTTTTTTCAGACAAGCTTGCTGCCTCAAATTGATTTTCCTTCTGTTTCAAGTCCTAGTAAACCAGCAGTCTTCACATATAAATAGTTCCTGGTTTACACAGAATTAAAGATTTATCTCTGTCGATGTTTTAATTGCATAAATGCACTGTATGAAGTGATAAGAACATTGTGCCTAATAAAACAGCAGGTAACCGGCTACCAAAGCATTTAGTCGGTTGCTGTACCCGTGCCATCCAGTGCAGCTATTTGGGATGTTGGTTTTTTTGTGGCAGCTGGGTAGTGGTGTGCTTGAGCTGACTCTTTTTGGGGAAACAGAGGGGAAAAACAAGTACAAGAAACTTACTGTGAGCAGATGAGTAACTGTTCATTGTACAGCATCACTGACGCTGCCACTCGAGCACAAGAACACATCTGGCTTCATGCTTGTGGCTGGACTTCTTGTGCTGTTCAGATAGGAATTGCTTAGTGATTTCTACTGGCTGGTTTTACTGGGGCCACGTAAGTGCTTAGTTAACTTTGATCTGCAGGTGGAAAACCAAGTAATGATTCACATGAGTGTTTATAAGCCAGTAATAACACTGCCACTTTTTATACTGCTGCTGGTTTGACTTTATTCTCTTTATTAGCAGCCTTTTGGGACCCATTGATATCTGTTATGCATGTCTTGTAAAAGCCCCCTTACAGGTCATATATATACAGAGAACACTTTATTAGTTCATGGGAGGTCTATGAATGACTTGGTAGCTGCTCTTCTAAAGCTGGGACAACTTCTGTTGTTTTTTTGTAACTTTGAAAAAGTGTGTATGAAGTGTGAAAATCTGTCCAACTATGTTAATCTTAATAAGCACTTGTTATGTGGCTCCTGAGCCCCAGTGGGAATCCCTTCCCTTCCCCAGCATCATCTCTGCATCACTGGGGCAGTGACAGACCGCAATGGGAAGTTTCCCTTTACCGTACCACAAAAAAAAGTGAAAAAAACCTCAGAATGTGTTTTGAATGAATACATTTTAAGTGACAATTAGCTAAGGCCATCATTTGCTATTTCAGTTGTTCCTATTTGGAATGTTGACTATGCATGTAGAAGTAACCAGCATAAAAGTATGCATGCTTCTTTCTCAATTCCATAAAAAAGATTACTAAAGCTGCCATTTTCCTCTCTAATATTAAATTCTGGTTCCAACAAATAGTTGTATTATTTAATAATTTTGGCTGATATTGTACCTAATTCTGTCTTTCGGGCATAAAGATGTAAGTAATATGTGACCACAGAATCACAGGTTTTGTATGTTGTTTGCTTCCTCTTTGAGAATCTGCTGAGGAGCCATGACTTCTTCATGAATGTATCCTTGTATGAGTGCTAATGTCTAATGTGGCTTTACCTGTTCATGCCTAAAAGCATTTGCTGCTTCTCCTCACCCGTTGTCCTAGAACGATTATTTACAATGGATCCAGTGGTACAATTCAGTGTGGTCTCACACCAGGACTGAAGCATGGCTTGCTATTTCTTTAACTGGCTTCTCTGTCCTTGCTTGCAAGAGAGAAATAATAATCAACCTGATCTTGTCATGCTATTTCAAATTCCTCTGTGTGGCAAGACTAGGAGCAGAAAGGGTATGATTAAAAGCTATTAGGCTTCTAAATATACAGTAAGAACGAGTAGGATGGGGACCTTAGAGTTGAGAGGGGTCATGATGGAAGTAATAAAATGTATCATTGCTTCAGGAAAAGTCAGTTGGGCCATCATTTGAAAATATAATAAACAAGGAAATTGAATAATGACTGAAAGGCTTGATTTGAATGTAGGAATTTCTGCTTGCATGTTGAACTCAGTATCTTAGAGGATTTTTTTTTCCCATTTTAAGTTAATATTTTTGAACTGTGTTCAAAACTAGGCTATATAGGGTTGCAAGCTATGCCTTCAAACCACAAATCAACCTTTTTCGGACTGGAAAGGAGATAAACATTGTCTTTGGGAAGCTGATCCTTCTCTGTCCGTTTATAGGATTTTCTTACATGTGCTGTTAAATCAAGTATTGAGCAAGATGCAGTAATGGCCAGATGTAGTACAGGACTGGAGAAGGTGGGTTCTGCTGTGGGTCAGAAGAGCTCACCTAAGCTAGGCTGAAACCTAAGCTGTCACCTATTCTAGGCTGAAAAGGGTGCTAACTGAAGTTTTTGAGCAGGATACATATTTTTTGCTCTTTAATATCTCATAGGTAGTAAGCTAATAAGGTGCCTGCGGGTGTGGACTAGCAATTTGTGTATTCCTCTAAATAGTTCTTGAATTTCTTTAATTTAAAACTTAGATTAAAAATAAGAAAATTTGAAATTATGCAGTTGAACTGCTCATGTGTCTTGGCTGATTATGGCTTCTGAGAGTGGAAGAATGGTAGAAATATTATGTTATTTCAGTACTCCATCTCTCAAAAAGAGCACTTTTTGCCTGCTGTGGTGATGAGTGAGATGCTGAAGTAATTGAGAACAATCTCCATTTGGGAAATGGAGGAACCTTCAAATCATAACAGAAATGTTCTAATCTCATGTAATTATGGGTCATTAAGGTAAAGAGAGAAGTCCAGTCAAAAGGCCTGAAACAAATTAGTCTTTCTCAGCTATTTAATCTCTTACCTGTGTCTTTGTATTTTGATTTAGTTTGCTCATGCATTCTGAATCTCATGTTAAGAGCCAGCAGCAATAGGGTTATATCACCTATAAGCTGATAGGAGCCGGCTCATCCTTTATTTTATTTGTTCCCCTCTGCACGCTGAGGATGGCCGTCTTACCACTTACATATCCCTGGTTTAGCTTCATCCTAAACTGATGTGTAATTAAGCATATCTGGCTTTGTGTTATGGGTGGTATTCAGACCTGTAGATATGTCTGCTAGTGCTTTATTTTGATGGTAGCATGACAGCTGGCCTCAGAAGTGATGCTACAGTTTTAAAGCACTCATGATGTAGTGGTTGCATTTGATGGTACTCTGGAATATGAATGCTAAAATTGGAGAAGAGAATTTCTGGGGGTGTTCATAGTGCTTCGGTTAAAATAACAAGTTTTTCCCTTTTCTGAGCTCAGGCTGTGGCACATTAATAAATAACAAAAAGCTCAGGAACTGGGGGATGGTTTCCATAAGCCCTCACTGAGCAAAACTCAAGTTCAATCTCTGGGGATTTTGCTGCTTTAAGCAGCGAATTCCTCCTGCAGTGCAGTGTGCCCCTGGGCTGGAAGCAAGAATATCAAGCTTCACTCCCAGTGAGCTTGCTTCATATTTCTAGATGTGGGAGCAAAAGGAGAGTGAGGGGACCCCAACTCCAAGTTACTGGCATCTTATTTTCAGCTCAATAACTTTAAGACTCTACTTCCGCGAGCTGCATTCATGTGTAGTCCTTCAGTCAATGCAGAAATTTCTTAGGAGGTGCTCTCTACTAGAGCTGGCTGAAATACTTGGACTAAATATATCTGACATTTAAAAATAATTTTTGAAAAACTTCTAAAATACTATATTTCATGTGAAATGTTTGCCTAGAATATCTCAGAGAATCTGACTGGTCAGTGTTGGATAATGACACATCACCTACTTTGAGAATATTGAAAAGCATCATCTAATCAGTAGAAACTGATTAAAGAAAATGTGGAATGAATTTTTCCAAATGCATTTTTAGAAAGCAGAGGTTCTGCAAACAATTATGTGACTTAAGCAAACATCCTGGGAAAACAGATTGTGAGAGTCTGCAGATCTTGGATAATTTTCCTGTGTACTCTTCCCCTCCTGCCCATTTGCTGAGATTCCTTAGTCATGGTAGTTCTTAAAACAAATGCGTAGTTGTTGTTTATATTAGCTGTATACTTCTGGGAGTAAACACACTCTGTACTGCTGAATGGATATACACAGTTTAAATCCAAAAAGTCCACTGACCTCCCCAGACTTTACCAAAGCACTGGCGGGAGGTAGGCCACAGAAGTTTGCACAGCTGCCTTCTGTGTAGCCCAGTGAATTGTGTTGTGGTTTACGCCTTCTTCTCTTGGGGAACTCTGCAGCACCTCCCTCCCTAATTAAGGTAGCAGTATATCAATCCCCACCACTTTCCTGTGCACTCAGGTTTCATGGAGGCCTTCAGTGACTCTTCAGTGTGTGTTTAGCTGTCCAGCACTGCACAGGTCAGTGTCCAGTCGTGCACATGTCCATGGTGGTTGTTAATGTGGAGTGGTAGAGCTGCCTCTTGAAACTCTGTGGTACCGTTCTGATGCTTCAAGTTTTAGCTTTTGTATTTTTCAGATTCTGTGCTGTTCTAGTGTATAGTTCTGGGCTTCATATTAAGAGTTCTTAAGCTCTCTTCGCTGAGTAGGTAGACAAAACAATTCCTTTCCATCTTGGGACAAAGGACAAATTTTAGGCCCAAGAGTGTAAACAACAGTGAAAAAAAAGAGGGTACAGGGAAGATGGAGCTTCATAACCTGAAGCTGTGGTTGGACAATTGACTCCAATATGCTAATGGACCAAAACCTATAAAAGTGTGAGGCCTTGTGAGCGGGCATCCATTTTTGTGATCATTTGTGTATTTGACTTGGATGTAGCCCTGGTGGGGTTCCTGCACTGCCCACGCTGTATCCTTTCAATAAATACCTTTTTATTCTTTTATTCTACCTAGTTTTTATTTCCAAGTCAGCCTACCCAGCCATCAGCTCAGAGGCTTATAACCCACCATGGTGTTTGGAGAATCCTCACCAAGGCACACCTCTGCCCTCCTCAGTTAGCAGTAAACACTTCAGTGGTCAGTATTTGTGTAGCATATGTGTAACTTCTGCCTAAAGTGATGGTAGGAGATGGCCAGTCTTTTTTACCCTGCTGTTCTCTTGTGACAGACAGTGTTTTGTTCTCTGGCCCCTATTCCCTGAATTGTGGGCTCAATTATCCTAGAGACAAGGTCTTGAACTGCAGACTTCCATCTGCTTTTTTGACTGGCTTCATTCTCTCTGTCCTCTCCAGTGGCTGATGCTCCACTTCTCCCTGAGTGTTTGCGATCATATTTAATCATTATGCTAATAACTGCACAGGGGAAATGGCTAATTTCTGAGCACATGATCAGTTTAATGAATTGACTGTAGCAATAGTAGGATAATACATTGAGCAGCAGGGACATTGTGGTGTGCCTGTGTCTCTGTCTTCTCTTCAAACTTGTACTGTCTTTTCTCCCGCCATTAGGCTGCAGCGTTTGTGTTCAGGTGCTCTTGCACAGGAGGGAGTCAAGATCTCAATTTTGGGTGTGTGCATGTATAACCCTGAGATGTGATTCTGGTGGAGAGGCTGAATGATGGCACAGTTTGTTCTTGGGCCAGGCTTCCTCTGCCAGTAGGCCCTGCCTTAGTTAGAAAAAGTTTTGGGTGGATGAGGTTGTGGCTCAGTATGGGGTAAATGCCGCTGGGACTTCTGAGGCCATCTGGATGATACCAACAGATGTAACTGCAGTATTTCATATCAGTCGTGGCTAAGAGTTGGGAGGTTAAGGGAAATCCATTTACAGAAACAATGTGCAACTTCCTGTTTGAGTTGTGTGTGGAAATAAAAATGGCAATGGAGAATTAGAGCAGCCTTAGCAATTTGTCTCTGCTTTGGCCCTTCCTTCCCAACATGTTAAACTTGTAAATGTCATACATGCTTGTGATTTGCTTGTGAGTCTTCTGGTTTTACTTAATATATCCCAAATTGCAAGAAGTCTGTATGACTCAGTCCAAAATAGTAGTGCAGTCTTAAACATGTGAGGGAATTTTTGTCAACTCTCCTTTTTTTCCTGAGTATCTTAACAGGTGATGCTATGGAAACTCAATTTTTGGAAAAAGTTTGAGCTGATGGAAGTTCATGATACTTCTAAGCTTGTCGTCTCTTGATGTACCTTCTTGCTGAAGGGGATTTGAAAAGGGATGGACAGCGTAGGAAAGTTGATCTGTTTTGTTCTATATTTGTCTTTGAAAACAAAAGCAAGGAACTTGTTAGATTCTAGTTGTTTTGGTATTCAAGGGACATGGGAAAGCTCTTTGCTACAATAATATGCCGAAGAGAGTAGTATGAGTAGTGAGTGAACTGCAAAGTAGAATATGTGAACTTAAAACTTTTAGATTAGAATCTGTAGTGGCTGAGGATTGTTCCTGCCACCATATTTTTCCGATGGGCAGCAGGGACAAGAGAAAAGAAATTGCTGTTGGTGGTTATCACTCCATTGCAGTAGCACCTCATGGTGTTGCAACAAAGTTGTTTGCTATGGCATCTTGCTTACTTTTTTATTTAAAAAATGTTTAAAAAGTCCAGAACTTTAGTAGTTCTCTTCTGGACAAAGTGAAATATTCAAGCCTCAAACATTTAGGAAATGAGAAATAGACATTTCGTGTAGGGTAAGCTGTGTTTGTGGCACTAATCCAAGAGGCTTTGTGGTGTAGATAGTGTGGCCTTTAACTATGTGATGGCTGCTTAATTAATACGCATGAGTTACTTCTGGTGCAGTGCTGACCCAGCTGAAAACCAGCACATCTCCCACCAGCTTGTATCACTGCCATCAGATGGCATATGATCAAACAGGGATAGAAGGAACATTGTGCCTTGGGTGATTTGTAATCAAACTATGTCTGCAGGTAGCTAAAGGATACCCATCATCATTCCAATGTAAGTTGTCCTTGTTTTATGTGTGGGGGAAACAGTCTTTCTTAGAACTGTCAGCCTGAGTCATCTCGTAGGCCCTGATTCATGTGGAGAAGGGGATGCTTGGAAGAGGTGCTTCTGTACGTGCTTGTGTATGTGTGCGTATATGTGTATTCTTTTGTTGGTTTTGGACATTTAGGTCATGTGTTTCTGAAAATTAATCCAGACCGCTTTCAAGGAAATACGTGTGATAAATGAGAATAGCTTTTTTGTGTGAGTTTTGTTATTCTTTAGCATAATAATTGAAATGGACAATAAATCCACTATCCCATCCACATAACATAACCTTTATTATTGGAAAGTATTTTATTTTTGCTATTACAGCTGACTAAATAAAGCACTGAAGAGGTGATACATTCAGGCTAAGGCAATATTAGCTCACTTTCTCTTGGCGTGGGTTCTGTCCCATGGTCTTCCCAATTTAACTTGCCCCAACTTACAACTAAATGTGAAGTATTGGGCTAATTCTTTTTTCTTTTCTTTTTTTTTTTTATTTTTTGGTTGAGGCATGAGCATTCTGACTCATCATTGTTACACCTTTATCAGCTTCTTACCTCAGACAAACTTTCAGAAAATTCAGACTTGTTCTGTTGAGTTTATTTTTCATAGGCTTTTTTTAGATGGTTTCCTTTTCAGCCACCTGCAGTGCTCTTTGCAATTGCACATGTTCGTCTCCTATGAAGTTGCTTTTTTTGGCACGCAAAATGCTTTTCGTTTGACATACGGTTTTGTTCTGCTCCCATGGTGGCTCTTTAGAGAGTCCAAACTACTGAAGAAGCCATTTAATTTTTCCTTTCTGTTGTGCTTTCCTACAGTCAAAAATATATTCAGGTTTGAATGTTGTGCTTAATTCTAGACAAGTGTATTGCTTCCAGTAAGGAAAAGAGGTGCTCAATCAGCTGGTTTAAAATGTTGGAACTGTTATGTGGAAGCTTTTATAAGCATATTTAGTTTCTTTTTCTTCTTCTTCTTTTCTTTTGAATTGACTTAGTCATACATATTTTCAGGAATACCCAGAAAAAAAATTGAAGTTACTGGTATCTAATTTCACAAACTGAAATACACTTACACATACAGCTGGGATTTTGACTTTGCATGATCAAAAGCATTTATCTGCTTTTTGTGCTTTTTGGGGCTGAATACAAATGTAATGTGACTGCACATCCCAAATGTTGTTCTGTCAAGAAGCCATCAGATTGTACAGTTGAAACACTTCTCTTTTGAAGTGTCTTCCTCTTTAAAGACTGATTTTAATCAGCAAGTGGTGTTAGTTAAGCATGGAAAAGTCTGTTCAGTTCACTGTGTAGAACGATAGAGGAGAGGAGGTTCTCTTAGTGGATCCTGTCTTGTTGAAGGGGAGGTGGTGGGTCAGAGGAAGGCTGAGTGAAAGAACTGACATTCAGAAAGATGTTTGTCACATGTGAAACTCAAGTGAATGGTTACCAGTTGTTAATTTAGTTAAATTAACAGCCATGTGCTGATTTTGGTCTGATGCAGAGCTGGGTCTGTACTTCCTGTTGTGCAGCACTTGTGAAATGGTGGGGCGTGGGGTTCAGCCACAGCTGAATTTCCTGCAAATACTGGAAACCTTATTCTAGAGTGATCAGGGATTTTGTGTCAGAACAGGGAATAACACCATGGAAGTTATTTCTCTCTCTTCCCCCACTCCTGACATTGGATGCTGAAACGCCATGGACTTGAGGAGGTGGGTGGAGATAAATGCCTTGTCTCCTCTTTTCTGTGTCTTCCCACAGAGATCCACATTAGTGATGCATTTTTTCAATCTGTTTATTATATTCAAGCTCTTGAAGAAGGTATTGAAATGGCAGTTGCATTTGAAAGCAAAGAGACTCACCTAGAGCACAAAAAATTTGTTGTACTCCATATAAACATGTATCACAGTTCATTGGAGGGTTAGTGCTTTCTTTTTTAATGAATAATGTTCATAATGCACTTCTTATTGCAGTGTATTTACATTTAGTTTGGTCAGATGGTTAAAATTGGCAGTAGGTTTTGCCAAAGCACAGGAAGTATTATCTATAATTCTCATTTTCATTAGCAGTTAAAAACATCAGTGGAAGGTGTTTAACAGAGAAATCTGGGCTGTCACTGTGCCCAGAGCAGGCAGCTGTGGCACTGCTGCCTGTACCTGTGCCCACCTGTACTCTGTCTATTCCTGGTGCTGCTGCAGGTGCACAGCTCCGAGCCCAAGCAGCAAAGCTCCTTGCTTGGCATAGCACAGGAAGTCTGGCAGAGCCAGGAATAGAACTTCAATCTGCTGTTCTCCAGGCTCTTGCTTTTAGCCACAGACCCATCCCACCTCCTCACTCGCTGACGTCCTGGCAGACAGCCGCCTCCTGCTGCCGGGCCAGCTGCTTCTGCAGCGCTGTCTGACCTCCATACCCCAGATGTTTGAAGTTCCATTTCCCCCATGCTTATGTGAACTTCAGCAAAGTGCTTCTGGCATTTCACCAGTGCAGCGGAGAGGAGGGAGGGCTGTTAACTGTTTTCTTTCCATAATAAGGGCCTCTCTACAGCTGCTAAAAATCTCTTCCTCTGTAGAACTTAAACTCTGTTTGCCTTCACTTGCCATCTGCCAGTCTTTCTTCCCACATCCTTCTCCCTGTTCCCAGAGATACTCTGTGGACCTCCCCTCCTTATGCTCTGTGTTGACATCATCTTCCTTTCAGTTGGGGAAAGTGGAGAGCAGGGGGTGAGGGTGTGATGAGACTCGCTTGTGTCTCTGCAAAGATGTTTATCTTTCATAGACCATAATTCTGTGAGGTGGCATTTCTCAGATGAGACCTACTGGCTTCCGTCAGGTGCCCCATTTTATCTGATCAGCCTCTTGCATGAACATGCCTGAAATAGCCATTAAGAGAATAATGTGAGAAGCTTCTTTCCTTCAGTGCTGTCTGAGGGATGAGTATGTGTCCTCATAGCAATCCTCCCATTTACACTTGGCACCAGGAAAGAAAAACCAGGCATGAACTCAAGTCTGGCTCTTGGACAAGTGGGCTGGTTTCTTTGCTCTGATTCTTGTCCTAGAATGCTGTGTACCTGCTCTGGTCTGTCTTTGCCCTGTGTCTCCTTTCTGCTCAGCTACTCCAGCAGAATGCATGAGGAGATTTGCCAACAGGGTACTCCAAAAAGCATCTATAGAAGTAATCCTTAAGCTGAACAGTCCTCTTTTTCCTTTTCTGTGTTGTATGTCCCACTCCACAAGTCGTGTTGTGGAAGTTGGGATCCAGCTGGGGTCCAATTCTCAGTGATTCCTAGTCTTCATTTTGGAAGAAAGGCTAAAGATGAGGCTAGTTGTCTATGGCTAGTAATCTTTAAGCCTGTGTCTCTAGCTTCTGTTTTCAGTTTCTTGATTTTAAGGAGGCTTTTTTTTCTTTTTTAAACACTTGTAGGCACATGTTCTGTTAGTCAGGAATCACTTTTTTGTTAAATATGTCTTGAAATGAATACAGGTTAAACTTGCTGTGAAACTGTGTGCATTATTGTTTTACATTCAATGCTTCTGAATTCTGAAAACATACAGTCCTGAGTAAATGGGATGTCTGTGGTATGCTTTGTTCCCTGACCACTCACTCCCTATAGCTGTCTAGATATCCCAGAAAAAAATGTATATGAAGGTGTATCAGAAATCTTCAAATGCTGCTGAAATCTGGTTTGCTTTATGCCAATGGTAATTGCTAGGAGAATCTGAGAAAAAACTGATAGTGTTTATAAAGTAAGATTTAAATTCTAAATCAGGGGCTACCTCCATAGGATTAAACTGACATATAATCTGTGTTTAGACATAATTGAAGAAATAGTGAAAAATTGTCAAAATAAGACCCACGTTCAACGCTTTTAAAACCCTCCTCTCCATTGGATAATACTAGTAAAATGCATTGTTAGCATTATGATGTTTTTTAAATATATGTTTCTATTTTATGTATAGAAATATATTTTAAAAGTGTACCTTTATATATGAGTTACTTCTGGAAGTGGGACTTAGTATTTCTCTCATTATTTTTCCTTTGATCTCTCTAGTGCCTTTCCCCCTCTGCTGGCGATGAACATTTTATATGGACTGCGAAAGTTGCTGTATATATTCCGTTGATGGCCTTAGTTCATTGTGTTAATCTGTAAAAGCTCTTGAACCTGAGCCCTCTGTGAAGGAAGAGGAAGGTGGCATATCAGATTACATGAGATATGGCTTATCTGGCTCCTCTAGCCTTTTACCTTAAGAGGCCTGGATTTACCAGGACTTCAGGAGATGAAGCTTTCTGGAGAGCCTGTCCTACTATTGTCACTTGTCTGTATGCTGAAGAGAGTGTGTGAGAAACTTCTATCTATAAACCTACCAGAAAACATTGCTGGTTTCCAGCTCTGGAAATACAACTCTTAAATTTATTTCAGTTGCCTCCTACACTGCTAGTACCCCATACAAAGCAAACACACAAGGTGAAACTCAGATGTCCAAATGCTTCAGAGTGATAGGAAACCTTACTTTCGTGGTGCAGGTTCAAGAGGCATGGCAGGATATTCTGGGGATTCTCAAATGAATTTTGATAGTGGTGTTCAGGCAACTATTCGCCTTAGTGAAAGTTGGATTGAAGGATTGTTTATGTGAAATAAAAAGGTCTTGAAATCCTTATATTCTTAAAGGAATTTGGGGAACTGGAAAAAGAATCTCTCTTTTTCTTTTCCTCTAGTAACTGTTGCTTGTTGCTAGCACGGAGTTTCTTTCGTGGATTGACTGATAAATTGCCAGTGCTTGCAGACTTAATTCTGGTTACTGTCCAAGAGGCTGCTAAAAATGTCTTGAAATCCTCTCTTGAAGATGGTAATGGTAAGAAAGGGTGTTCCCCTTTTTATTATGAATGTGGAACATACCCATTATAAAGCTTCTAGTACAGTGCCTTGCTATGAAATTTGTTCAAAACTATCTAGGGGCTTGAATTTCACACAATTGATAGCTAAATGGGTGTGACAGAAGATTGTATCAATCTTGTACCTTAAGAGACAGGATTGACTCCACCAGTCCCTGATAAGGCAGTACTTCAGTCAAAGTTTCTTTCAGTTTTTTATATGCTTCTCACATGTTGGTTAACTTAACCAGATGTCTGTGCTGAAGAACTGGGAAGAGGCAGCTGCTCACCAAACTGACCAGTTTTGATCTGTAACTGAGTTAGTATGGTGACAGCTGGGGTATTCAAACAATTTCTAGTCAATGGAATTGATGGTTGCAATTCCCAGCGCTAGTACAGCCTCATACTTTGGAGGAGATGCCCATGGAATAAATGTGTGTGCACAGTGATGAACAAGGGTGACCGATGCCGGTTGTGCTGGCGCTCTGCTCTCTGTGTCTCCCACCAGGCCAGGCCTGCTTACTGCTTGTACTCTGCTGGACAAGAGACAGAAGCGTAAACTATTGTATCTCTGTGCCTGAGTTTCTCGAACAGTATCTTGGTGGGGATCAGACAATATATAAGCAATAGTTTCAAGTCAAATACTTGAGTTACTACTAGCACTTTCATCAAGAGTTAGTGAAATATGTAATTTGTAACATTGTGTAGATATATGATTGTACATGATGTCATAAAACCCCAAACTACTCACTTGTGCTTTTTCATGCCTGATGTGCCTTAAGCCCATAATTGTTCTTCTCTGTGGAATATTTATTTGCAGTTTAAATATGTTCACATTTCCCTGTGTTGAATTTTCATTACAAAATAATAGTATAAAATGGTGCTCTCACTGAAGTTAGTTGTCTGACCAAGCTCATTAAAGCTGGGAATTTCATTGTTCTATTTGTAGGTCAAGATGACTTTCTTGCAGGTGGCTTGTGCAACATGCATTGTCCAGGTCTCTTCAGCACCGTTATTCAACCATAATTCATTTATTTAAAAGGTCTTACTGTATATGCTTTCTTTCTGGAAGTAGCTGAGGAATAAATAAAAACGTATTTTTAAAACAGAACAAGTTGATCATTTCAGGGAAGCTTATTGTATAAAATGTATGGGAAGACAATGAAATCTGTAGTTTTGGAGAATGACAGTAAGGGTTAATATTAAAGCTGGGGTTTAGGAACAGATTGCATAGAGTGAGGATTTGGGTTGTTTTTATTTATTAAGTGATGCCAAAAGCATCTTAGTGTTTGTTAAGTTGTATTTCCTTTGGTTAATACACTTTATAGTCTGGAGGTGTGAACTTCTAGTAAAAAATATGTTTGTATTATCAAGTTTTTAACCATGTGTATTTTACTGCTATAGATGACCAATCAAATCTGAAGCTGTGTCTGATCTTTTATGGGCAATAGAACAGATACTACCTTTCATATTGAAACGTGAAGAAGTAAGCTTGGAATCCAGGCAGTTGTACCAGAGATCAAGGAAAGAAACTAAACTTTCTCTACACCACTCACTGTTTCATGCATTGCACTGTTCTGTTGACAAGGTTCAGTCTGAAACATCTGCCTTTGACCAGTATTTTGTGTCATATCGGGCACAATTTCTGCTGAAAGAAGATACTGAATTTGATGGATTGCTGTGAAATGTCAATTCTAGTGTTCTTATTGGTTGTCTTTGACTGGAGGTCTTTGGGTTTGTTTTTTTTTTTTTAGATAATTATTTTATCTTATCTGTGCCAGCAGTGGCCTTTGGTTAAGAAAATCTCACTGTTCAGGTATAGAATGGAGGAAATACTATTTTCTCCATTAACTTGGAATTCAATAATGCAGTGTTTAGCATACCATAATTTAAAGTTAGAAGGGAACAGTAAGGATCGTAGAGTCCAACTCCCTAAAGCTCAGCCATGACTTAGTGTCATCTAGGTGTTCCTTGAACTGACAGGCTTGAGACCCTGACCACTTCTTTGGGAAGCCTATTCCTGTGACCAACCACCCTCTCAGTGAAGAACATTTTCCTGATCTGCAGTCTGAAATTCCCCTGCACGGCTTCATTCCATTTCCTCATATCCTGTTGCTGCTCACCGGAGCAGATCAGCACCTTCCCTGTGCACTGCCCCCCTTGAGGAAGTTGTTGGCTGTGATGAGGGCACCCCTCAGCCTTCACTTCTCCAGGCTGAAGAAACAAAGTGACCCCAGCCACTTGTGTGGCTTTCCCTTGAGACTTTTCACCATCTTGGTCACCCTCCTGGACACACTCTAGTAGTTTGTCCTCCTTGCACTGAGCTGCCCCGAAGTGCACACAGGACTTCAGGTGTGGAGCAGATTCCTTTGGGGAAGTACAGCTTCAAGTTTGTGCAGAACAGGTTGCTGAGCCTCAGGATATGTGATTACAGCGAGTGCAGTAGGAGGATGGGGGTGGGATGTGGTAGCAGGTCATGCTGCTTGCATGGCCCATATGTCAGGGTTTTGTTTGTATAAAGTAATTGTAATCTATTCTGCTGACATTTAGGTATGTATAGCACTGGTGCCCTGTAATCAGGGCTTGACTTGCCTGAAATAAAGTGTTAGTAAGAGACCTAACCCTGTATTTAACCACAAACTGAAAAAGCAAAAAAGGGAAACAATGTCAAAATTACAGAAAACTGTTGCCAATAACAAGCTGTTTGGTCTTCCTTGTCTCTTTGCCTTAGAGAAATTGGCATCTTAAGGAAGTCTGTGGATTGTAAACCTACATTCCTTCTTCTCTGAGTGAGTTTAGGGACAGATTGGAAAGTTACTGGCTTGCAGCTCTGTGTGGCACAGGGCATTTATTTGTGTGATGTGAAAGTTCTTAAAAGCATTGCGTGAAATGGGCTGAAAAGCTGTCATTAAAAGTGGTGGTGTAATCTTAGGGGATTTTTTTGTCTTATCTGTTTGAATGGTTTTTTTGTTTTTTTTTAAGGAAATGTCCTTGAAATGACTTTTTTGTACTTCCTTAAACTCATGTAGTGGCTTGAGTTTTGGGGGATTTTTTTGTCCAGGAAGTTGTTTGGTGAGTGGGTTTTTTTTTGGTGTTTTTTGTTTGGTTTGGGGTAGTTTGTTGTTTGGTTTTTTATTCTTTAGCTTGTAGCTTTCTACCCAGTATCTTAGTCTCTCTTTCAGGGAGTTTTACCTGATAGCTGCCATTTTCACTGTTGTCAACTGGGAAGCTGTTTTCTCCCCTAGCCTTTACTCTTCCCAGAAGCCTAGCAGCTTTTTCGAGGTTGCTGGAAAGAGAGCTGTGGATCACCACACAGTGCTTCTCCTGTCCCCTCTGTCAGCTGAATGCTTCATTCCTCAGGAACTGGGCAGGAGCTGAGCAGGAAACCAGAAGTGGTGTTTTCCTGAACAGCACTTTTGCAATATCAGTTAATTTAACACAAACCTAAAGGGTATTTGCTTGGTGTAAATTTGGGGTATTAGTGTAATGAGTTGTCCTGTCCTTCAGGACAGCCTGAAGTTGACAGTGCCTGGTTAGCAGAGTTGATGTGATAGAGGTTATTGGGTTTTTTATTCTCTGCTCCTTCCCAGCTGTGTATGCATTTAGTGAGAGAAGTGGTGACTGTGCAAGAATCTGTCCCATAGATTTGCATTGCAGTGGTTCAGGAGTAAAAGGATTGTAGAAGTTTTATTTGTTTCTCTATTTCCTTTTTTATTTTAATACCCCCATATGTGTGAGCTTTATTAAAATGTTCAGATACCCTTATATTAGCTTGGCCAGAGATACTTCAGTCTCTTTTTATTGTAAATTGCTTGTTCTGGGCTAACACACTAGCATGTGGGTAGAGTGGTATCTGCAGCACAGGATAATAAAAGAACTATTTGCTGTATCATTGCTGTGCTTCTCTTGGCCTTGAGGCTACTTCTAAGGAAGCAAATAGTTAAAATTTAACTCTATATCCTGTTGTTCAACCTTTTTAAAATTATTATTTATTTTATATAATTTGAAGAAGACAAATAGTGGAGGCAGCTAATAATTAACAGCTCCTTCAACATTCGAGGTTCTGGATTAGCTGGCATAGTCCCCGACACTCAGTTGTAATGGCAAAGGGATTTGTTTGACAAGTTCATTTAAATTTGCTTCCCCAAGGGAAGACATTGTGCTTTTGGAAGAACTGTCTTTTTCTCTCTTCTCCAAATTAATATAAAGCTGGGCTTTGTCTCACTGGATTATATTGTCTAGGAGTGAAAATCCCTGTCCTATTCCCCAAATTTTAAATTATGCTATGTATTTGTTTCAGCACAGGCCAGAGATATCTGAAGCTGGTCTGCTTGCCAGTTCCTGTTAACCTGGGCTAACCCACTCTAATTAGCCTTACTTTGCTCTTCTCCATCTTTGATATCTAAAAGGAGGTTTTGTGCACAAAATCATGAACTAACTACTCTTTAGCTGTCTTGTTACCATATCAGAACAAACACACTATGTCAAGTGTGACCAGAGCTTTGAGAGTGGTCTGTTTTGGCTGTTACCTGGTACATGTGGCTTGTCTTTCTTGGAAAGTAACTATTGACTGGCTGGAAAGCTTTCCTGTCCTACTAAAAATTGTGTGTTGAGTTTTTCCTCTTTTGAGAGTGGAAAACATTGCCTATGACTAAACAAAAAACTTCCACATGAGCATCAAGCAAACAGATAAAAATGGAAATACAAGACTGACCAATTGTTGTGTACTCTGTTTTGCAGAATGTTCACATAAGACATAATAATATGCAGATCAAAAAACCCAGTAATTTCTTGAATAAGTCAGATGCTGTCTAGTAGTTCTGATGGGCAGCCTATTGCTGTGGGCAAGGCATATGCTGTGAGCTTTTGCTTTGCATAGGGGTGAAATCCTGCCTTGCTTTTCTGGTGCACCAGATGTGGTTGAAGTCTTGTTTGCTTTGAACAGCAAATTAGTCTCTTGCACAGGCATGTCTGAATGCCTTTCAGAATTTATGTATGTGCCCTGTTGATGGCCCTGCACTGTGGTACAGATACTCTTCTTTTTGTTTGATTTGCCTCACTGAAATTCGTGCCAAGATGTTACAAATCAGTAGTTAATTTTGGATGAGCTGTCTGATAAAATTAACATATAATCTTTTCTTGCTCTAAGAGGTGTTTTCATTAACAACAATTTGTTGCAAGATTACTTAAGTCAGTTTCCAAAGCTTGTATGGTACAGCATCTGTTCCTGGAATTTCTTATCCTCTGTTCCGGTAACTTACAGAATTTTCATTGTCCATTGCATGGAGGGAAGGTAGTTTCATTGACTACCTGCTAGGAAAAGATGCATCTTTTTGTACTCTGAAGGGCTTTATTTTGTTTTGTTTTGTTTTCTTTTGCTATCAAAGTTAAGAGAACTCTTAGTATGAAGGAGCATCTTTGTCTGTCCACTGAACAAATAATTAATTTATTAGTAACAACAGATTTGATTTGTGAGGATTAAGTAGAAGAATGGATTTATTTCAGGAGACATAGCTGTATTTTAAAAAAACTCTATTTTCAAACATCATTGTATGTTTTTAAAATTGATGTTTTCAACCTCCTAAATTGCTGTGTTATTCAGGGGACTTTAAAATTGGTTCTTTTTCTCTCCTATGCAGTGCTCATGTATTACAGAATATGAAGAGTTGCCTATTATTAAAGAGTTTTTTAAGATAGTTTGAGACCTTCTGTTGTCATTGAATAGAAAAGTTCAGGTTGTGCAGAAAAATTGGAAGAGAGATGATCATGCAGCACAGTGCTCATATAATTCTTTCAGCAGATGAGGAAGACAATGAGAAGGCAGAACTGCCAGAAAAAAAAAATATGGGGGCAGTGGGTGATACCTGCTACTGATGTAGGTAAATACTTGATGTATAGGATTGTTTCATTTGAAAAGACATATTTTAATTCGTGATTTGGGGATTTTTCAGAGCGTGCACATTTAGAACAGTAAAGCTTATTCCAAAGTTTTACTGGGATGTTTAATTATTCTAAATATGCTAATGCAGACATACATAGTTAATGTCTTGCATTACTCTGGAAAATTACAACTCTTATTTCTATTAAGATCTGTGTGCTTCCAAAGTAAAAGAACATTTTGTAGTATTACAAGCAGTCTGTTATTTAGCTTTAAGCTGTGAAAATAAGCTTGCTTGGTATCGCTGCTTTTCAGTGCTTCTCTACCTGTATTCCTGATTGTAATCTGTAATGCTGTCTATCAAAACTGTTAAGGAGGGGTTTGTCTTTCTCTTGAGGAGAATTGAAGATTATTTGAGCATGTGTACCAGTTAATGAAAAAACAGTTCAGCTGAAGATATTTCACAGTGACTGCTGAATGCTGGCTTTCCTAGAAATGTTAATTTCCTGAATATTAATCTTGCTTTTTTCATCTTGCTGCATATAGAAGTAGAAATACCAGCTAATTTTTTGCTTTGTCTTTGACTTTGCTTCACTGAACAAAACCTTGCACATCACTACGTTCATTTTAGATTAAACCATTTCTAGAGATGTACTTAAATGAGGTAGGATTTAGGATGACAAGGATTTTTCCTTCTTTCTGAACCCTCACTATTTTTTGTATGATAGCCTTTCTAGGAGAAATTGATGATTATAGACAAAGATTTATTTTCCTTGGTCAATAAAGTGGTCGCTTGAGAGGTTTTCCTCAAAGGGGCATTTTTTTTTTTGTCAGGTACCATCTCCTTCAATGAGATCCTGAGGTTCTAGTAGGTACTCAAACCAGTCCATTCAATCCCTGAATCTTGAAATAGGCTTCCTAGAAATGCGACTTCCTATGGCAGCCAATGCTTGATTTGCACTTGCTCTTCAGTTAGGGTTTAAGCCTATAAAGCTTATATTCTGTGTAGAAGGATGTGTCTGTTATGTGAAGCTTAGTTTGATTTTTCACAGACTGCTGGACTGATCTTTATCTCCTTTTTTTTTTCCTGAATAAAATGCAGTGTATTTTATATTCCTTTACATGCATCTGTAAAGCTTTGTCTTATTCTTTCAGTAAAGCTGCTAGGAACAGTATGACTGAAACTAGCCCCAGTGCTGAAGTTTGTCCATCCCTGTGCAGACTCTCACTCTGATATGCACTGATGGCTTTGCTGAAAGAAATTACCATACCGACTTCCCAAGCCTAGTCCCCCTCTGGGGCTCTGAGCAAATTGCTTGGCTTGTCTGTCCTGGTTTCTCAGCTGTGGAGTTGCAGTAATTTATTGCCAGTGTAAGTCATAAGAATGCTGAGGGTTAATCTGTGAGGACTGTATCTGCACAGTGTCTTTAGAGTGTCGAAGCAGTAAGGTATAATTGTAATTTTGTTATTAATATTGGTTATTTCATTAAGGTGTAATTTTCTAACAAGGTTTGTGTAGATTAAACTCATTTTGTCAATAAACTGGCATCCTTCCAGCAGCATTAACTCTGTTCAGACTCTGTCTAACAGTGAAACCTAAACATGTAGCTAGCTCTGTAAAGAAAACAGCAAATGCCTAAAGAAACCCATACTTTCTTGTTTTTAATCTAGACTGTGGACATCCATAAAGAAAAGGTCGCTCGCAGAGAGATAGGCATTTTGACGACCAATAAGAACACATCAAGAACTCACAAAATTATAGCACCAGCGAACATGGAACGTCCTGTAAGGTATATTCGAAAACCTATAGACTACACGGTGCTGGATGATGTTGGCCATGGCGTAAAGGTAAGAATTCCCGGACACTTGAGGACTCCAAGTAACACAGACCAGGAGACAGGGACGGGGCAGAATGTTACTGATACTTAAATGTTTAGTTCCTTTATGGTAGAGGAAGGATTATGGGTGTGATATGCTCCCATATACAAACATTTCAATAACAAAATGGATTGTTTTACAGTGAGGGTTTTTGAGCAATGTTTTCCATAACCTTGTGACTGTCAGTGATAGTCACAGTGTCAGGAAATAATGGTTCATGATGTTAGGCTAATGACTTGTCAAAAAAGCCATGACTGACATTTAAAATTATCACCACTTCCTCCTCTACATTAAGTTGTCACTGCAACTCAGTTTTTCTCAATAGCTTAAAGAAATAAAGGAAGTCATCTCTTATGGGGAAGTTGGCTGGTGGGGGTGGGTTTTTTTAGTTGGTGAACAGAAGAAAGGGGGTCAGCTAGTTTTCATTTAAATCTCAGTGGCATTTGATGTCTTACTTCCATTGGACAGCCTAACTTTCCTTTTCTCTAAATAAAAACCTTAATAATTTAATGGCTAGCTCTCTTGAAATGGTTGTAGCTGGAATGAATTAATGAAACACCATTTGCTTCCTGGTCATCTTTTTATAAAAAGTTTCTTTGTATCCCTCTAGACCAGGTGTTCAAGGTATAATCAGTTTGCAACAATCTTCTCCTGGATGGCATTTATTCAAAAGCTCAGTGTATTCTGGTCAGTCAGTTGTACAGCTATATCAGCCCATCGTGTGCTTTTTGAATTGCTGAGCTTGAGGAACAGATCTTTCAGAATGACTTGGCACAACAGAGTACCAGGGAACCTCCTGCTTCATAGTAGCCCTCCAAATGTCCACAGGAGTCTAAGTCCAACACAAGTTAAAAAGCAGTTCTATACCATGACAGATGTAGACTACGAATTAATGGAGTGACTTTAGACTACCTGATTTTTTTTGCCTTTTTTTAATAGGTGACCTGTATTAAACCTGTAACTCTTAGTATTGTTTTATAGCAATAAATAAAGCCATTCTTGATGAGTAACAGTCTTGTGTAGAAGCCTGGCAGACGTGTTCTGAATTGCTATGAAATAGAAACACTGGAGTCAGAGAAAATGATAATTTTTCAGTGTAGCCTGCGTTTGAGGAGAATGTTCTATGAATAGAGAGTACAGAAATGCAATGTCACGTTATTGGTTTCTGCATTTAAGTGCTCCAGGGATCAAGTGCTGTAGAAGACTTTAGAAGTCAAATAATTACTGTTAGTATCTGAAATTGATGCTTTGCTGAACTGCTTGCATTGTGCAGACTCAAAACAGCTTGATCCATGAAGACTGAGGTTATTAAGGATTAGCTGTTGTGTTTTCCAATATCAGTATTTGCTTTTGGGAGTACTGGTGTATTTATTCATGTGACCCTCTTTTTTAGTGCATGCTGTTTACCCATTTCTAGGCAGTTCTTACAGAATGGTTTTGGTACAGGGTTTTTTTGAATGTTAGTGGTTTATTCTGTACTAAAAGCTTGGTCTTTTCAGAGGTAAAAAAGCCTCCAGTAATAACCAAATTGCCAACTCAATTACAAGGCAGCTGCAAATTATATCCTGATGCTGTTTCTTTGAGTGACTTGTCTAAGTCTGTTTTAGAGCTATGAAAGGCATGAAACACTTTGCATTTTCTGTGTAGACTTGTTACACAGATGAAATAAAGTGCCAGCCAGACCTCAGGTATGTAGTTCAAGGTGGCTGCCATGTGTTAGAGACACTGTTGAAAAGAGTGTGCTGAGTTAATGACACAATTAAATGTTTTAGCCATCTTATTACTTGGATTCCAAGAGTGTGACGCAGATCAAGGCTCTGAAGGCTGTAGCTTACTTAGTCACCTAGATGTAGGTAGTGGTGTTACAAGAAAATCAAACCAAAACAGCTCAAGAAGCCAGATCAAGTCCTGTTGGAAGTCAGCACAAAGGAAAGATGATGCTGAGAATCTGAGTTGCCTCTTGAATCTACAGTTAGGGGAGAGCATACAATAAACTGAATTACAAACCTCGTCTCATCCAGGCTGATCTTAAAAGATGCTTCAGTCTCTGCTTCAGTCTTATTTTCTTGAGCAAAAATTTTGCCCCAGATTGGACAGCAATGTGTCCGATAAGGCCTTAGAAACCATGCTTTTCTGGAGAAAAGGAAGTTTGAGCTCTGCTTAGAACAGTTGTCAGTTTGACTAATTCGCAGATCTGTGGATGTTTTCTGTTGTAGCAACTGTCAGTAAAATACAGCACAACACATATATTGGCATTTAAGTACAAAATAAAAATTATACAACACTTTGAAACCTGTAGATGACAATTTATTGCTGTTAGTTGGACTCTGTTCTGGTGTAGGATTTGATAAAGAAACATAAAGGAAAAATACAAGGAGGAGAAATCAAGGATTATACAGACTGGATTATACCCTGTTTCTGCTTTTCTGTATTTAAATATTGATCCTAGGAAAAATGTTATTTAAATACACAATCTATTTATGGAGTGATCCTGAATTGTTTCAGGAAATGAAGATAAAATGTATGGAAAGTGTAGCTAAAAATGTCTCACGGAGTTAAATAATGAAATTAGGGAGGTGTGTAATCCTCAGGGTAAATGCTGTCTTTACCATACTTCTTCCATCTGAACAAATGCAAAACCACCTCCTGTGTATACTCACAGTTCATTTTCTTTGTTTGTCTCTGCTTGTCGTGGCTGCGTAGAAAGGATGCAAAAGCAGATGCATGTGCTTGGGGCATGGAGAAGGGCTCTGCATGCCTCCCTCTGTCTGACATGCATGCAGCAGTTTCTGTGAGGGCAGATGAGGGTGGAGGTGGCAGTGATGGGTAAGGAGCTGCTCTCCATAGCAGGTTTTCTCACGGATGGGAGACATTTCCTTGGAAGGCAGCGCTGTTCCTCCTCCAGCACGATCTTGGTTGAAAAGCTTTTGTAGAGCAAGGATCACAGAGGTGCTTTCTCCCTCAGCCTGAAACTTCCATGGCAGTGCCACAGCTGCTGCACTCCCTGCCCCTTCCCTTTGCAGGGACTGATACGGACAATGTCTCCAGAAGTTGCCTTTTTTGAAGTATATGTCCCTATGAAGCCGAGGTTAGCATCAGTCCGGATCAGGAGAGCTTTTTTTAAGTTGGTTTGCTAGCAGTAAGGCTTTCCTTTGCAATACAAATATGTGTTGATGGCTCCAGGAAACACACAGAGAAGCATTTTTGCTGGTCTGTTAAGTGGTTGCTCAGCTGTCACCCTCTGGGCATAGGGGAATGTAGCTAAAGTAATTCTCTGTAAACAAGAGTAAGTGTTGTTATCTACCTTCCTGTGTAGAGCTTGGTTTAAAATTATTAGGCAGAGGCTACTTTAACATTTCCTTCCTCCTCTNGAAAGGAAAGAAAAAAATACTGTGCCAGCAAATAAATAGGTCAAACACAATTGCTCATACAAAAAATCCTTAGTTTAAGAGCGGGGAGAAGAAGGAAGCTTGGAAGCTGCCTTAAAAACCTTAAATTTGCCCTAAAAAGCCAAATTCAAATTGGCCTTTGTATTTATAATAATCTCCTTTTTGAAAAGAAGGCAGGTGGAATTGCAGCAATTTGTAAAATGGCAGCTAAGTAGGAAATTGAAGTGATGATGCCTTATGGTTAAATGAAGATAAAACATTGAATACATGCCTAATTGAAATGCCTAATAGCTATAATTGGATCAAGTTTATTTTATGGAACTAATAGTTCTTCAAAACCAAACTTAAATTGTATATGAAGATTGATCACTTTCCAGTTTTAATTTAAAGAAAATATTGTAATTTTGTCACCATAAAGAAATCTGCATTTCAGCACATGAAAGCTGTAAAAAGCTTTTGAGCCCAGAAAGTTAAACAGGAGTTAAGCATTCAGAAATCTTTCTCAAGCAAATGGAAGTTGGAAGGACTCCCTTGAAGTAGGGATTGGGCCAGAACTTGACCATCACTAAGCTTAGAGAAGGGAGTCTTGCACTTACCCTCGTGCTTCTCAGCATGTCCTACTTGTCTGCAGTCCTTACACTTACATCTGTGTCAGTGTAAAATGAAAATGCAGGTGAGATGCTGATGTGGGGGTGAAAGGCTACCTAAAGGAGCTTACTTACCCTTTAGGATAATTCTGTTTATGTGTAGTACTGGAATATTAAATTGTAAATAATTCATCCTAATAAAACCCAAGTGAGATAGAGATCCTGAACTGGAGCTGCTGCTGCTTTTGTCTCTTTACCAGCCTCTGTCAGACATTCACGCTTCAAAGGATGTCATGTTGCCAATTTCATTAATGTCACATCATCCCTCTGGGGTCATGGCCAAACAGTAAATATTGCTGTAGGGCAAAGAATGCTTCTCTGGGGGAAAAAGGAACTTCCTGTTGCCACCTCTAATGACTCTATTGTGAGTGTTAACACTGTGTGCTTTCCATAGGGTACTTGCTACTGGAAAGTCAGAAGTGTGCCTAGTGTCATCTGATATAATGTAGGTTTCAAGCCTTTCAGTTTGCAAAGGAAACACAAAACTTTGAGGTCTCTGTTTTCTAATTCTATTTTTTTTATGCCAGCATTACTTTATTGTAGTTAGATTCAAAGTCACCAGCTCAGCTGAAAAATCTAAACTGCTTAAAAGCAGCAATGTAGGTATCTTTCTCTGAATAAGGCTAGTGAGTGCTGAGAGAACAATGTTAAGTTTGTCTATCATCCAAAACAGATTTTTGTATGCTAATGCTTTTAATTGGAAAGTTTAAAAAAAAAAAAAAAAAGAAATAAAGGAGAGAAGCAGTGCTGACAAACTACATCTGGTTGTTGCTAATAGCAGACTAATGACTAGGTTGCAAATATTAGTAGGAGAGGTTAAATTTCTCTAAAGAGAGGCTTACCTACATATGTTCAATTTTTAAAGAAATACTCATTTGAAACCTACATTTCCTCAAAATAGTCTGCTTCACTATAGACGATAAGGAAATTAAGAACAAATAAAAGCTTCTGACCTATTCCTATAAGAAAATTGAGACACAGGAATAATTTCTTTAAAACTGCACAAAACTAGTGTGGCAGAAGTGTTTTTCCCTGAGCATCTGACACCCACATACAGTCTGCCTGCTGAACAACATCTTTGAATACGTACTCTACCAAATCCGTACCTTGGTTTCTGTATGGAAACCATGTTCTAGGCTTGGTTCTTTACTGTATTATTTCCTCAGGCAATCCCTAGCTTCACATGCAAGCACCTTTCCAGCTTCTGTTTTACTTACTCTCTGTCACCATGTGGTATTTCAGAACTGCCCCGCCAATGAGACAGAAGGCAATCTTGTGCAAAATTCCCAGATGCACACACTTAGTAACATTTCAAAAGGTCTTACGGCCAGCTACTTTTCTGTAGGGGCATTCTCCCATGACTAATAAAGGAAGTACTTTTTTAAGTAAAAGGGAGGTTGACTAAAGAGTCAACAATGACCATGTGGGGTTTTTTTTTCTGTTTTGGCTGACAACTGTGACTGTTGGTCAAAGATAACAAATCTTAGGCTGACTATTGCTTTTAGAGAACCTATGTGTGAAAGTTCCAAGTTTGCCAGATACTTACTGTTAACGGAGACCAGACAGGCACACTTTTTAAACCCTTGTTTCCATTGAAGAGCATTTATTTTGGGTGGTCTGTAATGACCTCTTTCTTTCATCCTAGGTATGGTGGGATATAAACTGAAATTGGCTCTTTAAATTGAGGAGTCAGAGAAATAATGAGTGAATACAGCAGGGGAAGTACAACCTGCATAGAGGTTTGAAGTTTCTGCACTCTGAAGTTGGAGAGTTCATAGCTGAAATGTGCAGGAAAAACTTGCTGACTATCAGCATGATAAGGATTTTGCTTCTGTGTGCAGGTGGTCTTTTGTGTGCTTACAGATAAGTTTGCTCACATACATGAGTTATTTGCAACCATCTGTACCCCTGGTTTTCCAAGTACAGTTTATAGCTCAAATGATAGCTTTATAGTTCCCTGAATCATGACTAATGTTCCCCCATGACTTGTTACTTGGCATGAAAACTATTAAAAACAGTTAGATGACTGCCTCCTGAGGTCAGCCAGTGGAGTCCCTCCATGTCCTGACATCCTTTGACTACCAGTGGGTACTTCTGATCTCCTCACACCATTCCTATTCATGCCATTCTTTGACCTCAGTTACAGCGACCTGCAGTACTGCTTTTGGCAGCAGGGGGTTTTGTACTCTTCAGGGGGTCAGAACTTAGTTGCCTTAAGCAAATAAGTCTCTTGATACTAGCAGTCATTGCTTGTCCTTCCAAACCCACAGCTGAAGTTCTAAAGTCCAGGTGCTCTGAATTCCTGGCATGATTTACAGGAGCAGCCTCAATTTTGGCTTTGGTAAATGCCTTGCATGGCTGTTGCAAACACCTGTTCTGCCTGTTGTTTTAAT
Organism: Bombycilla garrulus; assembly: GCA_013400315.1. Classification (NCBI taxonomy): domain Eukaryota; kingdom Metazoa; phylum Chordata; class Aves; order Passeriformes; family Bombycillidae; genus Bombycilla; species Bombycilla garrulus. Next base: position 22,181 of record VXBU01013300.1, on the reverse strand, counting down.
TGCTTTGCTCCTTTCCAGCCCACTGCTGGCTCTCAGTCCTAGGCCAGCCTGCTCTTCCATGCTGTCCAGACCCTGTGGATGTGTCGCTGCCCTAGCTGTGACATTTTGGAAATGCAATGGCATTGACTCTTGTTTCTCAAACCTGAGATTGTGGTTCCTTTCTCTTAGTTTTGTGACAGCCCTTAAAGCTGTATCTCGGACAGCCACATGCTTCTTGGCTTTTCCCTGGAAAAGCAAGATTGTTCTGCGTGTTTCTTTAAAACATGATCTGCTGTATCATTGCAAGAAACCCCAACCAATACTGCTGCCTACCCTATTTCCTTTCTGGGAACATCCTGGTCTATCTAGTTCTCACCCTCAGCATCACAAGCATCCCCAGCAAGCCTACAGACTGGTTTTGTTCTGCTGTGTGTAATCCCGGATGCTGGTATTGGGTTGAAAAGTGTCTCCTGTGTGTGCAGTAATACAAGTAGCAGGAGGAGAAGGAAATCATGCTCCTCACAGTTTCTGCAGGAGTTCTCAGTGATGCTCTTCATTTGACTAAGCTTTTTCCTTTTGCACCTCCTGTCTCTTATTTTATACCCTCTCAGAACAGTCTCTTCCCTCTTCAAGCTGTGAACCGTATGCATGCTAGCACTTCTCCTCCTCATGACCTGCATTTCCCTCCTTCCTGGCTCTGACCTTCTTGGTACTGATCAGGCACTTGGTGATAGTCCTGTTCTGCCAACAGGCTGGCTGGCCTAGAGGCATTTATGGAGAGTGTGCTTGTACATATATTAAGCACATACCTGCCATTCCTTTTGGTTTTTTGCTGCCTTTTTTCACCTTCTTTTTCAAATCTCACTGAGTCTAGACCCTGCTGCATTAACTGTTCTCGATTCTAAGCAGGTTTTTTTTTTTTTTAAAAAAAAAATCACATTTGGTTTTCAGACCAAGAAATGCAGCAATGTTGACCTCATAAGCTCAGCCAATAAATTTTAAAAAAGTCTCCTCCTAATTAATTAGCTTGTTAACCATAATTAAATAGCCATATGGTTCATCTTGCTTTGGTTCGTTTGCTTTCCCCCCTTACTTAGGTCTTTTGGATCAGGAGTTGCTCTCCCAGTTACTTTTGTGTTCTGGCCTTCTGTTTTCTTGCCTGTATGACTCTTGTTCATATTGACAGCAACAGAGAGGACATCTACAGATCTTTGTACATGCAGAAAGCAGTCTGACAACAGTTTCTAATTCTTCTAAACAGTCAAGTCTACATATTGTTAAACTGGTAGCAAAAGAGATGAAGCTCACCTAATGTCGTCCTAGAGACAGGAATTAAAGATCAAGAGCAGTTGGACTTCAGATAAATGTTTAGTGTACTTAGCAGTAGAAAGTATTGAAATAAGATGAAGTGAATCATTGCTACATGTTGGTATTCATACTGTCACTGCAGTGGAGGCAGAATGTAGCAGGGATTAGGAGGGGGATGGAAGTACTCACCATAAATGCTGAGTGACACTGCATAAGGGAAGGAAAGAAAGGAAGCTTTTTGGTTTTGTATTTTTGAGGCAGGCAAATTTAGTAGCAGCAGCTGGATAAGAAACCATGCCACCCTTCTTTTTAAGCCTTCAAAAAGGTTTCTAGCTGTGTCTGCTGGGGAAGGACAGAACCAGGAGTTTCATTTTTTGGCCTCCTTTAACAAATTCCTTGTATTATGCCATTGCTGTTGGCAACTGGTGAAGTAAGGGGAAGGGTCACATATTCCTGTGAGAAGAGAAACCAAATTTCATTACTGAAGGCCTATTTTAAAAATACACTACTTGGGAGAGTACTCTGGTATCCTGGGAACCGAATCTGCATGTTTGTCCACAAAATAAGTATGTGGGGACAGAGGTGGTTTAAATGCCTGTGAACTCTGCTGATGAACTTCTGCCCAGGCTGGGCGTAAATGGATTGACCTTCAAATTTACTTACCAGAGCTGAACTTTTTAATCTGAATTTTGGAGCAGGATTTATGTTCATGTTCTTGTAATATGAATAACTTAAGGGAAGTGACTTGCAACCTCATTTGATTGGTAAACCCCAGCTGTTTTTCATTGGTTTTGCAGACCCTGTCAGAAGTCTCAAATGCACGTTTTCTGTATTGCATGTTTTAATTACTTTTTTTACTGAGTTCATGGATGCCTTTAAACCTAGTCTGTGTTTCCTGGAGGAGGAGTAGAAGATGGAAACTTGCAGTTCGACCCTTTCAAAAATATGAGTGCATATCCCCCAATCCCACTCTCCCATGCCCCCCTTGCTCTCCCCAAAAAGGAAAGAATTTGGCTTGATTTTATTTAAAATGTTACATTTTCCTCATGAAGGCCAAATTTTTATAATTTTTTTCCTCTGCAGTCACGAAGGCTGTTAAAATGATATAGTGGAGTCATATAATGACTTGATTCTAAGAGCTAAAATTAAAAATAACAATCATTATATCCCTGCCAGAGCAGTTTTGAGCAGCCAGCGTTGTGCTGGCTTGAATCAGATTTCAATCAATAAACCAGAGGTGGAAGGCACTGCTGCTCATCCTGTTTTAAAATTCCCTTTTCTTTATTTACTATTCAATGCAGCAACTAGGATTTCTTGAAAACATATGAAGTCAAGTGTCAAAGCAACAGGCCTGTGAGTTCTCTGCATATTGCCGAAACTGTGGTTTTGTGAACAAATTCTTAAGTGCATATTGCCATATTTCGTTTTGGATTTGAATGGTCAGCAGGGGGCTTTTTTAACCCTTTACTGCCCATGAGGAACCTGGCAGACATATCTGGCAAAGCTTAGCTAAACTTAATTTTGACACAAGTGCTTTTCCTGTGGTCACTTCGTCAGACACCGAGTTTTCAATAATTGACACAGCAGAATCTCTCTTAATGTACTGGGATGAGCTAATTATCAGTAGACACAAATGATTTCTTTAAAATGTGATTATCTTTAGTTTAACCTGTCGTATCAGTTGTGATGGATCTGCCATTAATTTCTGCCTTTTTCCCCCCTTTTTTTGCCAACGTTAAGTGGCTAAAAGCCAAGGTAAGAAGTGTTATTTCTCCTTTGACCCACAGTGCCTCATGTGACTGATAGTAGAGGCTGCAGAGCCATTAAAACTGAAAACTAGCGCTCTCTTACACTCTTCTGCTTTCCATAGGATATTTAGATTAAACATGCTATACTTTTTTTTCATTTACAGCATTTAGCGTGTCAATATATCTGTGATACATTGACATCTGCGTTTATACATAGATACATTAATTTCTCTAACACATCTAGTGCTTTGCTCTGAATTCAGTAGATGCCTTGATTCCCTTCACTTACGTTTTTTGCAGGAGACTTCCCAGACAACCTGAATGACTCTGCTAGTCAAATAGCAGGGGCAGATTGAGAAATTCTGGCCCATGCTGGCTGTATTATACTGTCAGTGTTAAAGTTTGATTTAAATTATTAACATCCGAATGGCAATAGATAGAAATGTGGCTTCCTTTTAAGGAAAAAAAATGATAGATGTTTCTGCATGAACCTGTCAATTGCTTAACTTTCTGATGTCTGTTGTTAATTAATAGTAAAAATAACATTAAGTTTGTGTTTAGACTCTTTGTATTTACTGGTGTCTGTCTCGTGTGTAGCTGAAAACTTTCTGTTTGACAGCTGTCTGGGAATTCTCACTTCATATTCTTACACTTAAAAAAAAAAAGCTCTCAGTAATAGAGCTGCTCTGTTATAAAAATAAAATCATGTTTTCCCTTATTTCAGCATGGAAATAACCAGCCTGCAAGAACTGGCACCTTGTCAAGAACAAATCCGCCTACACAAAAACCGCCAAGTCCTCCCATGTCAGGCCGGGGAACTCTGGGGTAAGAATGGACTGCCTGGCCCCTCCTGTGTAATAGAAATTTTTAATTGTGCCAGTGTAGGTGTTTCTTAAATTCATGGATAGATGGCAATTCTGGTTGCCTTTAGCAAAAAACCATCACAATAACATTTTCTGTATGAACCCCTTCAGCTGCATTGACTCTTATTTTCAGGATGACTGAAAGAATTTTTTTGCATGGGGAAGGATTTAATATGGCTATGGGTAAATGAGGAGGCTGTTGTTACTCCTGACTTTTGGGGGAGAAATCCTTAGTGTCAGAAATTAGTCTTAAAAGTTTTAACTTCAGTGGGTGAAAGACTTGACCAGTAGAGTTCTTGTCTACTCATTTCTTAATATTAGAAGAGCTATGAAGTCGTTATTCATGCTGTAGTTGTTGCATTATCTAAGCAAAATTTATGGCTTTGTGAACACAGTGGCAACATTGATTCTTGCTGGCTTGTGCATTTTTATTTTTATTTTTATACTTAAACAAGGAAGGATTTTGCTATTCCCAAGTCCCACTGTGAGCAGAGTTCCCTGCATCTGTTTTGCTGCTGTGGACCTGTGGGGAGTGAAATCTGCTTATCTTGGTGTGCCAGCAAGTAGGTTTTGCTAGAGACCAAAACGTTAAGACTTGAGAAGCAAGTACCATATAGTTTTGTCTGTCCAACTGTGCAACATCTTCCAAAAGGCATCCTAAATGACCTTTTACTTGTTTGTCACACTCAGCCTTCTCCTTAAGCTGTGGAGGACTGAGGCACTGTAAAGCTGGCTGGCATGGTTGTGTTGGCTTCAGGTATGTTGTCTCAGAGAGGCAGGAAGCTGGAAAAATGAGATGGAGCAGGGTGGAGATCAGGAGCAATGATCAAGGAAAATAAGAAGCAGCAACTCCTTTTGCTGAAGACTTAGTGATTTTTAATGCCTATTTGATGCTTTGGTGGTAGTGTTTGCTGCATATCCCGTAGAGAAATTAACCTAGAGGTTTCCTCAACATGTTTTCTGAAAATTCCCATTGCTCAAGGGCATGAAATCAGTATTCCAATTGTGTCTTATATCAGCTGAGAGAGTTGTTTGTCAGCCCTAGGAACCTGGGTAGCACTTTCATGTCCTCTTGGACGCTTGCTAGTGAAACAGCAGCATTGATGGATTGGTGAGCTGCCTTTCTCAATACTCCCCCCTGAACAAGCCAGAGCTCTTTGGTTGCGTTGGCTGATGCCTGATAAAGATTAATCAGCCGAATGTCACTTCCAGATGAGCTTGACAAGCGGCAGCAGTTGGCTGAGGGGGAGGAATAATGTGGGTTTGTAAAAGAGATTTCTATCTGCCCTTCTTGTTCAGGAAGTACAGTTCTTGTCTTGAGCAGCCGTGTTCTGCCAAAGCATGAAATATCACAGGCATGACTTACCCTAATTTATGCAGAAAAAATCACTAGAAACCGCAAAGATTCTACTCTTCTCCTTTGATCTAGAAAACAGAGATAGGTATGTAAAACCAGAATGAGCTTAGTGTGTAACATCGGCCTTTAGGCAGGTGCTGCCTGTTGTGCAGCTTGTCCCCCCAGGGCAGGACTGTCTAAAGGAACATGGTGAGGAGGGAGTCTTGCATGGAAGTCATGCAGAGTGAAAAGCAGAAGGGGCTGAAGTAAGCAGGGGTCTCTTCTCAGGACCAGGGAGAGATTGTGGAAATCATTGGGTGCTCAGGTTGCAAGTACCATGGAAGAATAAGTGAATTGCTGGAGCTGGATGTGGCTGGAGTAGTTGAAGCCATTCCTTGAGAGTCCTGGAGCAAAGCAAGGCCCTGGGCTCCCTGTAGCTCTCTCTGGTGGCAAGGGCTCCCAGGATCAACCTGAAACACTGGGGGACAGTGAGGCAGGGAGCTCTGAGCAGCGTCAGGGAAACAATGTTTTTGTCTTCCATCTATAACAATTTATTATTAAAACATCTCAAAGAAAAAAGTGGAAATACTCTGTTTTCAGATACTGTGTTGTTTGTAAATTAGCTTGTCTGTATGAAGAACCCTAGATGATTTTAATATGCAGGGTGTCACCACCTACAGATCTGCCAAAAGAGATCAGTTGTGAAAAAAAGAAGAAATTTTGTATTCCAGTTGTAAGCAATAGAGATCTAAAGACTACTAAATAAAAATGATAAGCAGGGGAAGACTGTTAATGTGCTTCCAACTGAAATAACCTTGAAAAGTGAGTTTAATACTGTTGCTTTTCCTAATGTGGAAAGAAAGTTAGTAAGGTTCTTAAAATACCAGGAAGCTGTATAACATAGCAACTGGATTATAACCAGTAATTGAACAAATTATTAAATGCCACTAGTTCAGTGTTTTTGGGTTTGCTTAGCTCTGGTGTATTGCCAGATTTTGTGTTTTGCAATGGATCTCTCAGTTACTGGTGAGAACTGAGGAGCTCTGCAATTCAGTACAATAAATGCACTGTTCTTACGGCAGTAATGGGTCTGGTAGATGGATCTCAAAAGATCCGTGTTACATTTCTGACTTGATGCAGCCTGCTAGGTTGGAATTCTTTGGGCTTTGCTTTCTTGGGTCACAAAATGGAGACAATGAAGCTCATCTGTGAGACACTTTCAGATCTGCTGGTGTGAGATGAGGTTGCTTGATTACTGCGTGAAGCAGTGCTCCTAGGAAAAGCACTGGTGATTGCAAATGTCACTTGTTCTGTGAATCTTGATTCAGCCTTGCTGATGTCTTAATGAGATGAATACCTTTAGCCAAGAATACTTTTAGAAAGGATTCTGGTGGGGAGGGTAGGGTAGAGGAGATTGGTACAAAGGAGATTTGTCATGTGCTGACAGGTAACCCAGAGTATTATGCAGGTGTAGCTATTATATGCTAGGTTGCTCAAATAATGTATTCTGGGTGGTTAATTTATTTTAGGCTTTTTTGACCAGTTTATGTGCTATAGGTCAACTTGTATGGATCTGTCTGTGTAGGAGTTCTTTGGGCTGTTGATTGTGACCTGTCTACTCTGCCCATTGGAGTTGTAATATACTTCAGTGTGGGTCACTGCAGTGATCTTTCATGAAAAAATTTAGAAAACAAATTTTACAACTGCACTTATTTATCATTTTAATCTTCTGATTCTTTATCTTTCTGTCTTCAAATCTTTTTTCCCTTGAGCAGACGAAATACTCCTTACAAAACCCTGGAGCCAGTCAAACCACCAACAGTCCCGAATGATTACATGACCAGCCCTGCCAGGCTGGGCAGTCAGCACAGTCCAGGAAGGACAGCTTCCTTGAACCAGAGACCACGAACACACAGGTAGGCTGTTTGCCAGAGTAACTCTTTCCTGCCTGGCAAGCCAATGCTTACTAGAGCCACAGAAAAGCCTTGAAGCTTTATGCCTCTTGGCTTTTTGTTGAAAGGCAAAAAGGTGAGTTATTCTACCACTGCATCAACAGAACTTTACTGCATTGCTGACTTCCCTAACATGAAGAAATGCCTTCATATTCAATATTCTGAGTGTAGCTTTTTAAAACTTGTTATTCTTGAATTGCAAGGCAAAATGTTTCTCTGAGTCTCTTGAGTGAATTCACTTTTTTTTCAATTCGATTTTTATCACAGGCTTCAAACTACAGGGAAAAAACAGATGAAAGAATTCAATGTAGTCAAGTAAAAGGTTAGCTTGTTTTTTAGAGAGCTTCTTTCTTATTATTTTTCTTTTTTTAAAAAATCTCCCAGTAGGCAGTTAAACATGGTAGATCACTAATATAGACTGAGAGTATTTTAGACACAATTGGTGATTAAATACTGTCAGAATTAAATAACTTTTAAATGTCGCTGCATGAGGATCTTGTTAGTCTGTTTAGCTGGCTACCACGAACGCTCCTTACTCCTGTCTCACAAGATCTTTTATGTAGGCTGCAGTTAGAAATTCAGCTGCAACCATGGTGACAGGATCAAGGTCTTCAGCAGACAGAACACTAATTTTGAAGGAAATCTTGATTTCCATTTCAGATCACCGTTTTTCTTTTTTGTAATGTTATTTTTCTAAAGAGATATATTTGAATGATTTGCATTTGGCTCTTGACTGATTTACAGCTGTCCAGGAGTGGTAAATAAACTAGAACTTCACTGAGTACTCTTAATTAACAAGGATGAGCCAAAGTGAAGTTTTTGCTTCAAAACATCTTATCTGCTTAGTTTCCTTTACATTATCCATTTAATGCATATAAATTCAAGACTTGAACTAAAGATTGCTCTAGATAAGAACAGGGACAGATTCTACCTGAATGTTGCTTCTTTTTCAGTTCCCCCTAAGAAAATATGTTTTGCATTGCTGGCCTCTGATATGCATATCATATCACATTAGTTAGACAAATTTTGAGCTGGCTGTACTGTTACCTTTCAGGTTGTCTTAGAAACAAACTTCTCATAGAGAAAAGGTGTGTGCATGAGTAGTGGGGAGTGTTAGATAAACAGAAAATTAGACACACCATACCCCACACCCAGGTGGTTTATCCTGTCCATTCTCAGTTGAAAACTTAGCAGTCTAAACTTCTGCTTTAAATAGGGAAAATGTTCCTTCAGCTGACAGCATAATTAATCCTAAATAATGATTTAGAGTTTAGCCATGAAGTCTTCCAGCCCCAGCATACTACTTTGAATTATTACAAGGCCCCTGAACTACTCCTGCAGTTTTTACCGTGTTGCCTAGAACTTGCATAGTTGATTTACATTTTTATTTTTTGAAGCATTTAATTGCACATTTTATTCATAGTGATGTTTATCAGCTTAGCTAATTCCATTTATTAGAAATGTAATGCATCCAGACTTGATTATCTGTATGCAATTGTGGGCAAATACAGGCATTTATTAGCAGGGAGTTTTTCAACAGTGTGTAATTGAGTTAGGCTTGCAGAGCTCACACAAGAAGTGTGACTGTTGGTGCTTTTGTAGGAGATGCTGTGCCAATAGTTGCATTTTTCTTCTGCAGTGGCAGTAGTGGAGGAAGTGGCAGTCGAGAGAACAGTGGAAGCAGCAGTATTGGCATTCCCATTGCCGTGCCTACGCCTTCACCGCCAACCATCGGGCCAGGTATGTGGGACTCCGCCCAGCTGACTGCAGGCTGCTCCTTGCTTCCTTGTGTTTGCAGAGGGACTTTGACTGAACACGATGGGGTAGAAACTGTCCTGGAGCACAGTGCTACTCAGGAATCACTTAGGAGTGCTGAGTGATGTCTCAAGTGTTAATTCTTTACCAAGAGTTAGTTGCAGGACTGTCTGTTACTGAATAATGGATGGTTGAAATACCTTTGCTGGTCTATGTTTTTACAAGACAAGGGTGTACAAGGGAGTAAAAGACAAATGTGTCCTTTCAAAGCTTAACTGTTATTTTAAATGTATCTACAATTCCGCGTTTCTGGATGCCCTGAGAGCAGCAGCAACTATGTATATGTTTAATGGGAAACACTGGCTCCTGAAAGGGCTCTGCTAACTTTGCCATCTATGGTGAAAGAACCATGCGGGATCTCTCAGCGTTGGAGGCACACTCCCTTGTGTTTAAGAATGAGGAATGGTGAGATGGAGTAGGGACCTTCTTTATTTTTATTATCTTAGTACTAAACCAGCCCAGTCACTGTGTTTTGAAAGCCCATAAGACATAAGAAAATAGTGGAGTTTTGGGTGTAATATAATTTTGCTGTTGCAGAGATTTCTTTGTTCCTTGGATGACAAGCCTTCACTTCCTTATATACATGTAGGCTTTCCTTTTCCAGGACCTTTTCTGGTCCTGCAGTAGTACAAATAGGCATGAAATCTTACTATCATCTGGCATCCCATGAAAGTCAATGAGAATAAAGACTGGTGTGTACAGGACCCTGGACAGGATCAGGGTCTGAATTTGTATTAGTTAACTGAAGTTGAATTTTCGTTTTACTTTGGGAAGCCTATGAAGTGCCTGTACTTTCTATTTTTTTTAACTTTTAATAATATGGCCTAATTAGGAATATAAACTATTTTATTAGCACACATTTCTGTTCCTCCTGGAGTCCCGCCAGCACCACCACTGCCTCCACCTCTCCCGATGGGCAGTCTGATAGGTGAGACTTGTCAATGCTGAAGTGATTGCAGTCATGCTGCATAATCAGTAATCATCTCTTCCTAATGAACGTAGTGAGGGTGTTTTTTCTTCTGTAGTGGGATCTACATGATTTTATTACAAAAATAATTTTGGGATTTTTTTGTTTTTTTCTCAACAAATCTAATCTCCACTAATTTCCCGTGGTTAAAGCCTCTGAAGCTAAATGCACTAGGTATGGAAAAAAAGGCTGCTATTTGCTTGAAATCTGCTCCAAATTAAGCTAAGATCCAATTAATGTGATCTATAAGATCTCAGAATCAGCTTGAATATTGGTATTAGGCTGTGTAACTCCTGCAGCAGAAACTAAGTCACAGCAGTTGCACTCTAGCTTAGAAATGGTAGCTTATGTGTAGAGTGATGTGTGTGTTCTGTTCTGTGGGCATCAAATGACTGGAAGGCACAAGTGTCTGTGACAGTGGCTTGGCTTTGATTCCATAATGCTGCAGGCAGGTGTCAAACTGTAAGACTTGAGGATATGAACTAACAGTTTTTGAGAAATTGCTTCAAGCATTACATACAGCAGTTAGGGCTGGATCTAAAAGTAGTACTTTTCAAAATAGGAAAAAATACCCCACCCTTTCCTGTCACAGGCTGACGACAAAAATAATTGATTGAGTTATGGAAGTAGCTTTGGAGGCTTTGACCCATATAACCTTTGCACTCTCCCTTACTGAAATGTTAAATGAAAGTGACTTTGGATAGCAGTACAGGACTGCAAACTTTCGACTGCTTGCTGTTTGTGTCTTACATAATTATATGATATGTATATAAAAGCACAAAACATTTTATTGCAAACTAGTTTTTGCATTTAAGAATTGCGTTAATTTATGCTAGTACAACACGTGAGATTCGTTAGTTTGCAAGATGTGATTTTCTGTCTGTCAGAGGTTAATCTGAAAAAGCCCTTAAACTGTTTTGTTAACCATGGAGTTTGTGCAGCAGGTAGGTGAAAGGTAAATATGGGTGTTTATGATGAAGAATGAATGACATCTTTGTCAGCTGGCATTGGCGATTCTGATTTGTTAGTACAAATTCTATCAATATAAAAGCTCAGCCAGCAAATGTGATTAATAAATATGCCAGGTGTCTGAAGCTCATGACATTTGTTTCGGTGTTTTGTTAGATTGTTGTTTTATATTAGATTGGAGGCTTTACAATGGAAATAATTTGTTTTGAACAGAATGTGATTTTTTTTCGTGCTTTTTAATAAAGGGTATTATTGCACTTTCTATAATTGAGATACACTTAAGAGTTGGAAGAGTTGGATTCAATTTTCCAGCCCAATCCAGTCTCTCAAAGTACTCTCAGCTTTTCTCAATGCCCTTTATATGAGTGTTGGTTTATGTTCTGTGTGTTTTTTCTCATTATTGATTGTAATGAGGATGTGTGTTTTTCTGTTAATTGCCTGTTACTGACCTTAAGTTATTGGAGAACTGTAATCGAGTATTTTCCACGTTCTGGACTTTTTCTATTTTTCTGCATTCTATCCCAAGTAATGCTCTGCTTAAGTCTTTTCCTTGGTTCCTCTGGCTAATGCTTTTCAGCTGCTCCTGGTTCAGCTCCTGGTTCCCAGTATGGCACAATGACCAGGCAAATCTCGCGACACAACTCTACCACTTCTTCAGCATCTTCTGGTGGATACAGACGGAATCCTTCTGTGACTGCCCCATTTTCTGCTCAACCTCATGTTAATGGCGGGCCTCTTTATTCTCAAAATTCAAGTAAGCTGCTGAGCTCTGAAATCACAAACTGTTTTGAGCAAAATGATTGTAAAAGCATGCATGGCATTTTAATTCATTTATGAAAAGCATCAATGAGAGTACTGCTTTCTTTCCTGAAATAGAAGGAAAAACAAACAAGAAAAACTGTAATGAAATTGTACAGTGATTGCACTATATGCAGTGATACAGTTTTCCTCCCTGACTTGTTTGCTATTACTAATGACAAGAAATTATTAGGATTGCCTGTCTAATTATTGGCACATTATACTTGGCATTTCAGGTGTGCTTGGAGAACATAAACTAAACGCAGTTTTTTTTTTATGGGGGACCTAATGTGACTAGTACGGCCCCCCACTATTTGGATAGTGGCAAAAGAAAACTCTCTGAGCACAATGCTCATGTTCCTGTCACATAGTTCCTCCCTGTCTCTGTCTCTTTCTTAAATCCTTTCCTGATTCCAAAGTTTCTCCTTTGTTCTTAGCTTTAAGCTTGACTGTTAAAGAGCTCAGTCTCTCTCTTTTAACAGAAAACTTCTGTGTGCTTTCACACTAGCTGGAGTACAGAAGGAGATGAATGAGGGAAGGTATGGATGCCATGGGCAAGTGAGCAAGTTTTAGTCAGCAGCCTCCTGCCTCCCTACTCCAAAAAGGCAAACAAGGTTCACTGCAGAAAGATCTGCAAAGTAAGAATCTTGCTGCTGGTAGGAAGCTCTATCAGGAAACTTCTTCCTTGCCATTTCCATAAATTTTGATCAAATACACATTAAGGAGTGGTAGTTGTATGTTTTTTTTTCTTTAATGTTCAGAATGCCAACTCTTTAAACTTCAGAGGAATATTTCTTCTGGAAAGAAATATTGATGTTTGGGTTCAAGATCTCTTCAGACCAGTGTTTGCTGTTGTGTACTTACTCTTAAGAAAAGAATGCTTTTAAAATACTTGAGCCACGGAAGTGAAGAGTTTTCCGAGTAGAAGCATTAGATTTGTCAGAAAGCATTTCTATATGCAGACACAGTATTTCTTTTCTTTTTCTCCAAACCTGATTTTCCTCCTACTCTTGCTCACCCATACTAGCATTTCATTTTCCTCCACATTCTTATTCCTCCAAGTTAATTCACCATAACAACAGAAACTCCTGCTTGAACAGCTGAGTTCCATTAAATAAACCGGATTTTACTTCTGGGAATAGTTCATTTGTCTTAAATGCTGTGCACACCACTGTTTCTGAATGTTTACATTTGTCCGAAGCAATTTTTTGCTCAAATGCAGGTGCTGTTTCTTAATCTAGCCTCTCTGGTGTTTTCAAAATACTGATGGTCGGTATTTTTTAAACAGTATTTTGATGGGTGTGTTTTGGTACTTGAAACTGTTTTCCTCTGTTTCTGTAGCTGGTGGTTATTTTTTTAGTGCTACTGTCTTGACATTAAACCCAGCTCCCATGTTTCCTTAAGGTTTTACTTTTCATGCTAACAAATGCTCTGGTTTTTCTTAGATGTTTACTTCAATTTTGTGAGACACTGTTTGTTCTCCTGCTTTTATTGATAATTTATCCCATACAGTTTATTTGATTATTGTTTTTGTAATGAACTAAATGCTTCATTTTAATTCATCAAACATTAATCTTAGTTACAGCTTTATTTAAAACTGTTGCTTACTTGGAAGAACAGAACCTCTTTCAAATTTGATTCCAACTGGATTATTACCCTGCTGAATTCCCACCTTCACAGGAATTTCTCTGCTCCGGTGCAAGAGAAAGTCCACTGAGAAGGGACATGGTCTAAACAAATGAGTTGATGTTTTGTTGCGTTTCTGGGTGGGGTTTTTTTATGCTTTTCATTGCCCTCACATGAAGAGATGTCCTGCCAGGGCTGATAGTTTGAGTGGCTTGCCCTACTGCTCCCATTCCTCTTCCCTACCTGTGCAGGGAAGAGTTGGATATCTGGGCTGTCAGCCCAGTGTCTCTGAGCACGGTGTGGTCACATGTCTCATTACTCACCAGACGGGCACATACTTCAGAGAAGATGAGCTTGCAAGGGTTTCCTGAGGAGCTCTGCATGCTCCTGTAGCCACTCTGTTGAAGCCTTTCCCAGCCTTTTAGGTTGCTGAGTGCCCTCTCACCACAGAAGAGTTAGTAAAGCTCCACTCTGTTCTAGATCCATCTATTTTTTTCTACCAGCAAGCAACAAGGTCGCTTTTTTTGAGAAAAACAAAAAATCAGTAAGCTAGCCCACTGCCCCTGTCCCAGCAGAGCACAGTGATGGGAGGTACTCTCTGTGTGGATGTGAAGTATTGATGCTGGATCATTGTGCCCCTTGTAAAAGTTGTCTTTGCTCTGTGTCAGCACTGCTTTGCTGCACTTGATGCAGCACTCCACTTTGCTTTTAGATGAGGAGTCCAGAATCCTACGAAACATCACCTCTACTTCTAGTAGCTCACTTTGAAAAGATAGCTGCTAAATTGAGTAATCCTTATTTAGCAGCAAGATAAAAGCTCAATTTTATGTGCTCCCCAGGTGAAGCACACAAATTGTGTGACCTAGCAAGAACCTTCACACGCAGCCTGTGAGCTTCCAGACACGCAGCCAGCGCTCAGCTGTTAACTGGCTGAACACGGGCATGCTTTGCTTTTGATCCTCCATTGGCTAACCACGAATTCAGCCTTGTTGGAAACACAAGCTTGAAGAAGGTTCTTGTGTGTGTGTGTTCTTGTTGTTCTTTACATACTTTGTTTTGTGGTCCTCGTTACTGACGGCTGCTTTTGTTTGTTCCCTTTTTTTTTTTCCTTTGTCCATTTGACTTTCCCGATATGGTGTGTGTGTTGCTACCAGTTTCTATTGCTCCACCCCCTCCCCCTATGCCTCAGTTGACTCCACAGATACCTCTCACAGGCTTCGTGGCCAGGGTGCAGGAAAACAGTAAGTTTGGACAAGCTGAGCTGTTAAAGGGTAGAGCCTACTGTCTTCTAGCATGCATGGCTGGCAAGTCAGACTCTATTTTGTTTCCTTTTCCAGAAGCTAATACCATCTTGCATTCTAGTGTCAATAAGCTATTGGAGCTGAAGGGCACACTCTTCAATATTTTATAACACGTGCATGATTATTACTGACCCATTAAAGTTCTGAACTGCAAATTTACTGCAGAAGTACAGTATGAAATGTGGCATATGTTTGGTGTGAATATAAAATTGTATTTTAATTGAAGATAATAATTTCATGTTGAATCACCCTGCCTTTTTCACTAGGGATAATTGATTAGTTTTTCTTAGAAAGGCTTATGTAGACTGTCAGAATGTGTGATGTGTAACCATTGATTCCAGTGATGTAGCATTTTTCAGGAAGCTGTACAGTCAATTGAAAATGTGCAATCTTAATATCTAATGTATTACAAAGGTGCTTGTAAGGCATCTCTCCTCTCCTCTCTTCTCCATTTCTTTGTGTTCTCCTATTTCCCTGCTGAGCTTCTTGCAGCATAGCTCTGCTTGTTAGGTTTGTGAGAGGTGCTCTCTAGCTGTGCAGTGTTTATATGGATAACTCTGTTTTTACAATTATTGCTTGATTCCCCTCAGGTGAGTGTTACTGTCTCAAGTGCCAGTGCAGGTGTAAAGCCATGTTTCTGATCTGGAGATATCCTTTTCTGTAGGAGTTTGTTGTAGTTCTGTAAACAACAGACTAAATGCAATGTAGGTAGAGCATGAAGTAAATAAAAAATGTTTTTAAAGTGCCTGGGACCCATTTTGAGATGTGCTAGGATTTCAGGGGCTATTACTACACAGTTGGTCATATAGCTGCAGCATCCATTTAGGAACCCCACATCTGAGTAGTGCTGCTGTTCTGCTTCCCATTAGAGCTTTTATGTGGTCATGTTCTGAGTATTCCCCATGAGACTGGAGACCTCTCTGGTTCTCTTTCAAAAACAAGGTAATTTGGTGCTATCCTAGGTTAATAGTAAAAATCACATAATGTGTGCCACAAAATTATATTGAAAACCTTTCCAAAATATTAAGTGTAGAGGTAAACCTGCTGAAGATGAAGGTTACAGAATGTCTTCACTTGCAGATAAACTTGGGAAAATTGGTGCCTGCTTCTGAATTGTTCCAAGTATTGTCCTCCTGGAGATAACACAGCCCTTGGGAGAGCAGAGGTGAAAGGGACAGACTTGTGCGTGCAACAGCAAAATGCAAGCTGACTTGTGAATGAGATTGCAGCAAAACAGCTGAAGCTTGAAATCTGGTCGTAGGGAATTGTTCTTTATTTTCTTTCTTTTAAGAGTCCCTTGGGTTGGAAAGTTATATAATGAGTATGGCTTGGAGCTGCTGCTGCCTCATTCTGGAGGCAGGGGTGCGTGTGGCAGCCTGTGCATACGCTCAGCAAAACTGGCTGTAGCGGCTGTTTTGAGTTTTGGCATTGTATGCTAGACTTTCACTGGCCTCGTGTTCTGCAAGAAGTCTCTGGTGTTAGGGAGACGTGGGTAGCCTTGTCTTTTCCTTATCATAAAGATCTGCTGGTTTGGAAAGCAACATCCTCTGCTTGTGGACTTCTTTCAGAGGACAAGGACAGAGAGGGCCTAGAAATTATGCAACGCCTTTTCTTTTTCTCCTGCATCCAAATCATGAGCATCTCCTCCAGAGAGGTTTTTCCAGTGTGTCTGATGCTCAGGGACAGCCGATTTGATAGAAGTTGTTGTAATCTCATACCCAGTCCTTTCAAAAGGAGTCTGCTGGTCCCCATTTAAAGAACAAGGATGGGAATATGTACAAGAGAAGATCTCAGTTTGGAGCTATATAAATACTCATCCCTTTACCCTTTCTTATTTAGAGTGGCTTTTTGCAAGCTTTTTTTCCCCTCCCCTAGGAGAGGTGATGCTGTCCTAGAGTCTGGCTAAGTTTAGAACCAGTAATAGTCTAGGTTCAAGTCCAAGAGGCGACAGGATACTTCAATGGAGTGGCACTTGTCTAATTTTCTGTTCCATTCTCTCTGTTTGTTTAAATGTGAAGTTGAATTGTTTTAAATGTTTCCCATAAAGCTTGCAGTTCCTGCACTGCATCTCAGTTAGAGTATGTCTTGGTACGTTCACACTTGCATTTCCTGCTCTCTTTCCTTCTTTTCAAATATGCAGCTTCATTGTTAAATAAATTTAACTTTTTAATTTTATTTTTAATTTTCTTTTTTAATTTCCCAAGGTAAGGATTTCTCAAGATCTCAGATTGTTGTTTCAACTCTATTTTTTTTTCCTGGCTGCAGACAGAAATTAAGGGGACAAATACTTTTGTGGAAGATGTACTAAACTGCAGCACAAAGCCAGTCCATTCATAACCGGTGTTGTCATGTGTCTGTGGTGGATTAATGAAGCCTGTCTGTGAGTGCTATTCAGTAACGGGCAGGACGTAGCATTCACTCCAAAGACTTTGTTAGTCTGTCTCCAGCTGACATAAATGGGCTTCTGTATGGGAGAGGAATCACTAATACAGTGGCAGCCAGTCTTATTGATGGCGAGAGCTGAGGGGTGTTCAGCTCAGCCGGTCAGGTTGAAGAGGAGCTGGGCTCGCAGGTGAAGAATTGGCCCTTCAAGGGAAGGGAGCAGTCTGGGTGCCTGGGCTGAGGCAGCCCCTGCCCCAGCAGCTCCTGCCCCCTTTTGCCCCTGGCAGCAGGTGCCAGACCTGTCCCAGTGCAGCCAGTCTGACCCAGACAGGACACAGGAGCTGTGCCCAAGTCCCTCATCAGGGGCTGAAGAGCAAAGGTTACGTCACCGTTAGAGTAGTTACCAGCCAAAAGTAAAAAGTGCTCAGGCAAATAAAAACCCTATTTCTAATCTTGTGCCATTGGAACTATCAGTAGTTGAAGCTTCATTCAGTGCAGTGCTGTTCTTTCTCTGTTGCTTGGCTTTCTTTTCAAAATTTGTGTGCTGGAGCTGCACATTCCAGGGCCTGATGGCTCGTTCCATCAAACCCTGCCTAGAGCAGTGGTTTTCAGCCTGTGTTTTCAGTGTGCAGAATCCCAGATCTCTTGAAAATGAATCTGTGTTGCTATGTTACCAAGTTGATGATAGTAACAGTAGCTTCCTTTCAGTAACTTGTGGCTTCGTAGTGCTTACACCAGGTCCATGTGTAGTGGACCACATCTCTCTAGGAATAGGATAAAGTGACTTGATTTCCTGCATCTGAGAATGCCATCTCTCTGTTTCGCTGCCAGCTGCTGTCAACATTACTGGAAACTAATTTAATGAACTGAATTTAAAAGTGATTTGTACCATAATGCCTTTGTCCTTTTCCCTTTCCCAAAGCAACTTGTAATTGTGCTGATTGGAGAATCTCAGGGCAGGGATTTGACATTGTGGATTATACATTTAATTCCTTGAGCAGTTTTTCTCTAAGAGCAGCAGCTGTTTGCCGTAGTTTCCCATTTATTAATTGACTCCTGAATGTGTGCAAGCACACGAGCTAGTCTGCAAGATAAGGATCTGCACAAAGCTTTTCTTCTGCAGAAGGATTACTTGGCTTCCTCTTACCTGGTTAAATGGTAAAAAAGGGAAGAGACGAGTATTTATGATTTACAGCAGATCTTTTTGTTCCATAATGCTAGCTCTGAGAGAGAAGGAATCCAAGGAAGCAGTGTTCAAGAGTAAATTGAAGTGACTGTTACAGACAAAGGATTTGTTAAAACCCAGTCGAGCTGCTGGCCCAGTCAGAGGCCTGTTGCTGCCTGGCTCAGAGGGTGCCACTCGGAGTCCTCCATAGCTAACGCTGCAGCGCATGGACACTGGAGCAGGAAGCTTTCCTCTCTGCTGATGTTCAGCTTATGCCCCGCAGCATGTGCTTTGACTCTAGTAGCATTTACACATAGATTTGACCACTAATAATAATTATAGTTGTGTGTTGTAGTTGTTAATACAAAGCCTCTGTTTCTAATCAGTGCATGGTATTATAGTGCATGCTGTGTGTGTTGTCTCCCCCAGCCCTTCTATTTACAGTGTACAGCCTCAGGTTTATTTGCATCTCCACGCTGTCTTGATTTAAGAAAAAAAAAAAATAATCTCCAAATGTTTCTAGTTGCCGATAGCCCGACTCCTCCCCCGCCCCCGCCTCCCGATGAGATGCCGATGTTTGATGACTCTCCTCCTCCTCCACCCCCACCCCCCGTGGATTACGAGGATGAGGAGGCTGCTGTCGTGCAGTACAGCGATCCCTATGCAGATGGAGATCCTGCTTGGGCACCTAAAAACTACATAGAAAAAGGTAAGAGAAGCATTGCAGCTGTGTTAGTGCAGTATCAGAGGATTAATAGTATCGAAGGGAATGAAGGACTTTGCATTGGTCTGATGAAAATTGTCCCTCCTAAGTCAGAACTCAAACCATGCTTTCCTTAGTTTGTGTCTACACCTAATGTGGTAAGACATAATCCCTCTTTGGACAAATTATAAAATACCTTCAAGCATTCTAGAAAGGATGAAAAAGCAAGCTTCTTCATGAGAAGCAGATGTAAATTGGGTAACTTTCATCTTCGATGGACTGTCTATACCTACCTCAGGATTGCTGGGCAGTCATCTACAAACTGCTGCAAAATGGGCAGAAATTCCAAGCTGTATTTGTCTCATAAAACTAGATTACTGGAGTGGATTATTAGACTTTGAACTATAAAATGTGTTGAGGCCTTCTTGGAGGTTTATCCATGACTGCAGATCAGCAGACTGTGAACTGTGCTTAGGAATGAAATCACGTAGTCAACATCTCTTCCCATAAGTAATGGACAAGCGGATTTCCCGCCTGTGGAGTGGTCTGTGTTGTAGCACTGACCATTTTGTCAGCAGCAGTGCTGCCAGTTTTCTCACGAGCTAGCTGGTGCTGCAGTGAGTATAAAATGGGGCCAGGTACCTGTGATATTTGTGGCAGAGCTCCTGTGTTCCACCTTCACTTGAGCTGGACTGTGTGCAGGACATACCCATGGAATGAAAAGAACTGATGCAGCACATCATAGCTAGGCATTAAGGCATCAGATACCCGAGAATATATGTAGGTGTAAAATAGTGGATTCTTGGAATTTATAAATCTGATCAATTGCATAAATCCATATTAACTTTTAAAGGGTAAGGCTGTGATGTCTGAAGTCTGTATATTCACAGTGGTAGTTTTTAACTCCAGTATTGGTGGTGGCATCATTCCTTCTTTGGGGAAATCACTGCTTTGCTAATGGCACACAGCAAGTTGGAGGTTGGTAACAGTAAGGTATTGACCAAGCAGGTACTGAAAATAGCAGATGTTGCTTCTACGTTCTTCAGCTACTTTCCTACTTGCACTCAGTGCAGCTCCTTGAGAAGTAAAGCCAGAACTCCTTAGGACATAAAAGCTCTGTAGGAAAGACCATTCATTTGTGTGCAGTGCCTTTAGCAGTGATATGTGCAAGCCCATACTGAGGTGCCAACAGGGGACTCAGTGGAATGATTTATGTAAAATTTTTTAGCTGTGTTCTAATCAAGAGATTCATATAAAGGGATCCATGTGCTTTTGAGGTCATCTGGTCAGAAATGGGTACCACACAAGTCAGTTACTCCATAACTCAGCTTTTAAGTGTCCATAAGCTCTACTTTTTTGTGTCACAGTGGGACATCTTTGTCAGCAGCTTAACTGAGTGTTCAGTGTAGTCACCACCCACTTCTTAGTGCTAGCTAATGTTGCAAGGAAAGTGAAATTCCATTTTCTGGGCTTAATGTTCAACAGGAAAAGCATGTGAATTCATTGCTGAAAATCCCACTAGCCCACCTTCTAACATTTTCTGAAGTACAATTGTTTTTTAATACTGTTGCTATTACTAAATTGCTAAATGTGTCCCTATTTATTCCACAGTTGTGGCTATATATGACTATACAAAGGACAAAGACGACGAGCTGTCGTTTATGGAGGGTGCAATCATTTATGTGATAAAGAAGAACGATGACGGCTGGTATGAAGGAGTTTGCAATCGAGTAACTGGCTTGTTTCCTGGGAATTACGTTGAATCAATCATGCACTATGCCGATTAAAATCCTCTGCTTTTCAAAGTTTGGTCTTGTATTCAAGTCATACCATGATTATTTACAAGGGGTAACTAAAAGCTAACAGAATTGTCTTAATATACTTTCAAAAAAATTGTGCCCATTTCTTCAGGCCATACTGTTTTAATGGTATGATTGAATGTCCATCTCTGAGTCTCTGGGGACAGTATGTCTTATCTGATGGCAATTTGTACAACAAGCAACTGTCTATAACTGGTTATACTTATTTACTTATGCATTGTTAATTTTATGACCAGCCTAAATATTATGGGGAAGTAGGGTATAATATTTAATGAACCATGATCAGATTGTGCCATTACATTTTTCAGTACAGCATGGTAACTAACACTACGTTAGACTAACATATTAAAACCTGGATGAGAAGTTTAATGTTAGTGCTGGTCATATTACTTTTTGTTTAGACTCTTTGCTCATTCTTGAACTATATTTGTTTAAAGCATGCATACAAACTTATGTATTGAAATATACTTTTTTAAAAATCCAAGATGCTTCCAATTGTTGTAATCTTTACCTGGAGTATTCTCACTAAAGTCTATTACAATGAGTTGTTTGGGTCTAAGGTGTCCATGTGATTCAAAAAATGGGTGGTCTTATGTATGTGTAATTTGTACCCAAGTTTTTTTAATGAGTAAATTTACATTATGACTTTTTCCATTCATAAATATATAAGTGAACCAAAGGTCTTGTCCATTACTTTGTTGGTTGGCTTGGCAAAGAAGTTTGGAATGCTAACGTAGCAAAATCGTGGCTGTGTTATCCCAGGCAATGTACTAAAAAGCAAATGTTTGTAACATATCACTGACAGAGGGCAAATAAATTAGATCTGAAACCTGAATTACACACTTATACATACTCTTTAAAAGTTCTTTTCTGCCAACACTTAATTTTAGTGAAGGTTCTTGATTGAATCTAGTTACCTGGGTGCAGTAAGCTGGACACCGTCTGTAGCTGGCAGTTCTGTGTGGGAACTCTCAGTGTGGCTCTGGGACGTGCACCTCCGAGCAGAGGGAGCAGGAGCAGGCTCTCCTCCAGATGGCACCAGGGGAACACAGTGACACAACCTGGCCATTGGTAAGGGATCACAGACAGAGAGCCAGAGAGGGTGTGCTTCCCTGCTCTACAGCTGCTGTGGCTGAAATAACCTGAGAAGGAATGTGGTAGTACTGGTTAATTACTGGGAGAGGAATGTGTCTGGGACTTCAAAGGCAGCTTCTAGGGTGCTACAGAATATATTCTATAAATGAGTGATGGAAAGTGATGGAGTTGCAGGTTTGACTGGCTGGTGAATTATTCATTTTTAGCATGAGTTAGAAATACTGAGCCTTTCGTTTTCTGAACAAAGGCAGTCATTTGGTAGCAATCTCAAATTCTGCATCATGTTAACTGTTAGCAGGTAGCCACCAACAGCATGAATTGGAACTCACTGATGTGTAATAACCAAGTAAAATC
>VXBU01013299.1:10715-22700 GCA_013400315.1 Bombycilla garrulus | reverse complement strand
CCATCTCTGTTAATTATATTTGATTTCTGCTACTTTCTTTTTTTTTTGTTACATTTCTTTTTACCTGAGAGAAAGAGCTTGGTGAAAGAGCTACTAAAACTGATACAGAAAAACTTCATATAAAAAGTTTTCCTTACAGCTTTTTCTCTTACTCTTTTGGACCTGATCTTTTGGTTTTAAATCTATCACCCAATTAGGCTCCCCAAACTTTTTAAGTTTTAATAGGTTAATAGCAATACACATGTCTATATGTGCTTTATAAATTAGAAACATGATGTAGCCTTTCTTAAGATTCTGAAATTAATACTTTGAAGGTTCTGATTTGTTCACTAAACATAGAAGGCTTAGTGCAGTCTCTTGTGAGAATCAACTCAGCAGTATGAAGAGCACCAAAAGTCTCTCAATATATTAATGTGTTTAATACTCATAATCAATCACATTTACCAAATAGTGTTTTTTTTCATTTTTTTATTCCTTAATTTCGTAACATCACCTTGTATCTGCTCACTCCAGCCTTTCATGCTTTTCAGGAAGATTCTGATTTATTAGATGACTTGCTACCTCTATCGCTGCCTCATCCTTTCTTCTTTCAGTCCAGAAAATTGTAAATATGGCCTATTACCATAAGAAAATTCTCTTGATTTCCAATAAATTACAATTAAAATATATAGTAGTTTGTGTATAATAGCAGACATAACTAAAACTATTAAATTATGGCTCAAAGTATCTAAAACCTTTGAAAAAATCTGTTTAACTAGTACCTAATTAAGAAAATTACTTTCTTATAAGTAGATTGACATTAAATACAGACATCTTGTTTACATTTTGAATAATGACATTTTTAGTCATATAATGTATGTTATATGATGAAAAATCAGCTGGTAAAAATAGCGTATCCTCTGGTGTAAATGGCACACCTTCAAAACATGAGCACAAAACTGCTGAGATTGTCTTACTTGCAGATTTGAATTTTTAGCATTAAGTTAGGTTTTTTCCAGTGATGAAAATCAAGCGTTTTGGAGCAAGATGATCACAAGAACAAGTTAAAGTATGTGGCTCTATAAGACTAAAAAAACTTCTTAAGGATTTGCAGTTCGTTTCTTAAACTGAATCTTTCAACCTTGGACTAATTAACTAGTACTTCAAATTGGACTATTTTCCTTCTCAAAGCCTTTTAAAAGTCAAATTATTTTTTCTTCTTTATCCTGAGATAACTATTAAAAGTCTATGAAATATTTCATAACTTGATGAGAACACCAAAACAATTTAGCAGGGGGACAGCTCTGGGATTTTGTCTTTTCATTTGCAGTCAGATAATGGAAAAATAATATTTCTGTTCTCCATTTGCAGAGAAAAATTAAGCACCCCTTTATGCCAGGAACACAAGATACATCAAAGTTTGTTAGCAACTATCTCTAATTGTCTCTGGGCAAAAAGTAGTACTTCCACGAAGGTGGCTGATCCTTAACAGCCTTACCAACCACAAAGCTCAAAAAAGAAATGGAAATCATGTCAGTAATCCTGCTTCTCTTGCAGTCAATTAAAATTTTCCAATTAAATCTGGTAGGTTCTGAATACTATCTGCTGTCTTTCAGTATGCAAAATGGGCATTGATGTACAGCCCATGGAGTGCTCATTTCCCCAATGTCCAATGAATGCTGGTACATGCCAGCTGCAGTTCAGTGAAGTTCTTAGGGATAGAAGACCTTCAGATCTTCTGCCCAGCCTACTACATGACTGATTATTATCTCAGATACTTACCCATCACACAGCAGCACAGTAAAAAGGCCTCTTCTGCTTTGTGTTTCAGTGCCACACAGTTAAGAAAAACATGATGCAAGTCTAGCAGTTTTTCAGAGTGTATCCATGAAATAAATAGTACCAGATGGCAAGTCACAAGTTACCCTCGTTCATCTAAGAAGCATACCATGTCTTCGGAATGGGAGGTGTCTTTCCTCCCCCTCTCCCACCTACAGACCTATCATAAACTCTCTTTGCAAGTCATAGTAAAACTCTTTGCAAAAGCACCACTGAAACTGAGGTATCAGAAGCAAGTGATGTGCTGGCTAACTATAATTCACCGGATTGTACTAGAGTCTTTTTTCTCAGCAAGCAAACCAAATTTACATTTCACAATGGCATTAGATGTGTATATGGAGTTAATAAGAAATAAAATACGTGGTTATTTAAGAGATCCCAAGGTCTTTGTTTTAATTTTTCACGGTTGGTATTTAAAGTGCAACTAAAGAACCAGAATTGATTATAGAAGTGATTCTTCACTGTAAGAGCTGAAAGAAGTAGCAAATCACACTCAGAAAACTTGATGTGAGCTATAACCTTACATAATGTCATGGTAAATCTTAGTTCTGAGAATCCAACAAAAGCTGCAGCAAAGTACAGTGCAGCTGTTCTGCAGACCATCTGTCATGCCTTTTTTCTTATTTTTACTAAAATTATTTTCTTTATATTTTAAAATTAAAGTTTTTATTTTCCAAATTACGTGGCTTCTTCATAATCTTATGTTCAATACCTTTTTTTCTTTGCCTGATCCTCTCTTAAGTTTTACTCTATTTAGTTCTTCCATTCTAATCTCCTCTCCCTCTTTCAATTTTCTCTTCTGTTCTCTTCATACTAAGTTAACTGTTAACTGTGTTATTTTCTCAGGTAGTGGGTTGACCTCGGCTGGATGTCAGGTGCTTACAAAGGTGGCTCTATCACTCTCTCTCCTCAGCTGGATAAGCAAGAGAAAATATGCTAAAAACCTTGTGGGTTGAGAAAAGGATGAGGAGACATCACTTGCCAATTACCATCATGGATGAAATGGACTCAGCTTGGGGAGATTAACTGAATTTATTATCAATAAACTAGAGAAAGACAATGAGAAATAAAAACAAATCTTAAAACTACCTTCCTCCAGGAGGACTGTTTCCCCTGCTTCTGTTTGAGACTCTTTCCATGGAAGATAATCCTCCTCAAACTTCTCAAAAATTAGTCCTTAGCCTTCTCATGGGCTACAGTTCTTCATGACCTTTTCAAGTGTGGGTCTCTTCCATGGAGTATGGTCTTTTAGGCACAGCGTGCTCCAGGATGGGTCCCCCACAATGACGAATGAAACCAGAAAACCTGTTCCAGTGTGGGCTCCTGTCTCTACATGGCTGCAGCTCCTGCCAGGAACCTACTCCAGCACAGCTTCTCATGGCATCACAGGCTCCTTTGGGCACATTCACCTTCCTGGGTCCTCCACAGGCTGCAGGTAAATCTCTCCTCCACCATGGATCTCCATGGGCTGAAGGGGCACAGCTGCCTCACTATGGTCTGCACCACGGTCTGAAGGGGAATCTCAGCTACAGCACCTCCTCCCTCCCCTTTGACATTGACCTTGGTGTCAGCAGAGAAGTTTGTCTCACATATTCCCACTCCTTTTTTCTCTGTTGCAGTAACATTTTTGCCTTTCTTAAATACATTTTCTCTGGGGCAGTACCACTTTGACAAGGTAAGGCGTGGGTCAGTCTTGGAACTGGCTGGTATTGGCTCTGTTGGACATGGGGGAAGCTTCTGGCAGATTCTCAAAGAAGTCACCCCTGTAGCCATCTTCCCTACCATAACCTTGCTACACAAACTCAACACATCTCATTAGCAAACTTTTCCCTCTAGACTCATTGTTGCTGCCTGTGCAAATTTTTGCTCCCACAGTTCATGATTTCTACCCCAACGGTCAAGTGAAAGTAAAGATCTGTACCTCTTNACATCCTTGTCTCTAAACTGGAAATACATTGATTTGATGGATGAATCGCTAAGTGGGTAAGGAATTTGCTGATGGTCCCACTCGAAGATTTGTGATGACCAGCTCAATGTGCAAGTGGAGTTCAGCCATGAGTGGCATTCCTCAGGGGTAAGTAGGACTGGCACTGGTTGCCATCTTTGCAGGCAACATGAGTAGTGGGTCAAGNAAAAAGATTGCCAACAACACCAAGCTATGCAGTTGACATGCTGGAGGGAAGGGATGCCATCCAGAGGGACCTTGACAGGATTGAGAAATGGGCCCATGTGCATGTCATGAAGTTCAGCAAGGCCAAATGCAAGGTGTTGCATCAGAGCCAGGGCAATCCCAGGTACAAATACCAGCTGGGTAGAGAAAATCAGGATTGAGAGCAGCCCCGAAGAAAAGGACTTGGGGAAGTTGGTTGATGAAAGAAACGCAACATAACCCAGCCATGGGAACTCACAGCTCACTTAGCCAGCTGCATCCTGGGCTGCATCCAAAGCAGTGTGACCAGCAGGGCAAGGNGAAAGGCCAACAAGGCACAAAAAGGAATGGCATGTATGCTTTTCCATTTGAAGGGCATGTTATATTGATCATGATCTCATATAATGGTCAATTGCCATAGAATTTTGAGGAGAGGGGACAAGAAAAGTGTAGTTTAGATTTTTTTTTTCTAANGACATGGACCTACTGGAATGAGTCAACAGGAGGCCATAAAGATGATCAGAGGGCTGGAATGCCTCTTTTATGAAAGCAGGCTGAGGGAGTTTGGAACGTTCAGCCTTGTGGACAGAAGACTCTGGCAAGACCTTATAGAAACTTTCCAGTACTCAGAGAGGGCCTAAAAGTGTCATTGTTTAATCCCACCCAGCAACCAAGTACCACCATACATCTGCTCACTCACTTCACCTTCACTGGGATGGGAGAGAAAATTAGGAAGAGTAAGAGCCAAAAACAAGTGAGTTGGGACAAGGACAGTGTAATAGGTAAAGCAAAAGTTGTGTATGCAAGCAATGCAAAACAAGGAATTTTTTCACTGCTTCTCATAGGCAGGTAGGTGTTCAGCCTTCCCCAAAACAACAGGGTCCCATCACACGTAGCAATCACTTGGGAAAAAAAACCCCCCATCATTCCAAACACTCCCCTTTCCTCCTTTCTCCTTCCCAGTTTATGTACTGAGCATGATNACTTAGCCAGCTGCATCCTGGGCTGCATCCAAAGCAGTGTGACCAGCAGGGCAAGGGAGGGAATTCTGCACCTCTGCTTGGTTCTTGTGACACCCTACCTGGAGTGCTGTGTCCAGCTCAGTGAAGCCCCAACATGAGAAGGACATGGACCTACTGGAATGAGTCAACAGGAGGCCATAAAGATGATCAGAGGGCTGGAATGCCTCTTTTATGAAAGCAGGCTGAGGGAGTTTGGAACGTTCAGCCTTGTGGACAGAAGACTCTGGCAAGACCTTATAGAAACTTTCCAGTACTCAGAGAGGGCCTAAAAGTGTCATTGTTTAATCCCACCCAGCAACCAAGTACCACCATACATCTGCTCACTCACTTCACCTTCACTGGGATGGGAGAGAAAATTAGGAAGAGTAAGAGCCAAAAACAAGTGAGTTGGGACAAGGACAGTGTAATAGGTAAAGCAAAAGTTGTGTATGCAAGCAATGCAAAACAAGGAATTTTTTCACTGCTTCTCATAGGCAGGTAGGTGTTCAGCCTTCCCCAAAACAACAGGGTCCCATCACACGTAGCAATCACTTGGGAAAAAAAACCCCCCATCATTCCAAACACTCCCCTTTCCTCCTTTCTCCTTCCCAGTTTATGTACTGAGCATGATGTCATACAGTCTGTAATATACCTTCAGTCAGTTGGAGTTACCTGTTCTGGCTGTGTCTCCTCCCAGTTTCCCATGCGCTCCCTGCCCCCTCACCCGAGTGGCAGTACAAAAAAGCAGAAAAGGTTTTGGTTCTGTATAAGCCCAGCTCAGCAATAACAAAAACATCAATGTTATGTTCAGCATAAATCCAAAACACAGCACCATGCCAGCCACTGGAAAGAAAATTGACCATACCCCAGAAAAAAGGCAGCATAACAAGAAGGCTGGAGGTGGACATTCAGCAAGGGGATGCAGCGACAGGACAAGAGTGACTGGCTTTGCACTGAAGCAATATAGATTTAGGTTAAAGACTGTGAGGTGGTTAAGCACTGGAACAGGCTATCCAGAGAAGCTGTAAGTGCCCCATCCAGTCTCCAAAGCCAGGCTGGACAGATTTTTGAGCAATATGGCATAAATGAAGGTGGAAGGTGTCCCTGATAATGGCAAGGATGTTGAAACTACATTAGCTTCAAGGTCCCTTCCAACCCAAAGAAATCCATGATTCTCTAAATTCTTTTTTTTCACTACAGTATTTCCTGAGTGATCTCTCTGTTCTTTTCTCAACCCATGCACCTCTGTTTTCAGACATTTTCCCCTGTTCTTTTAAGGAAGGGGAGTGATAGACTGACTTGACAGGCATCTGGCAGCCAAACAACATGAACCCACCCACTTGAGTTTGAAAATTGCTTCCAGCTATAACTTTGTGTTATAGTTATAACTTGAAAATACCAAATTACTATGAAATGAAATATGTGTGTTAAGTGATGCACATAGAGCTATTGAATTTTGTCATAAGTAAGGTACCATACATGTAACCTAAAATCCAGTCAAGGAATTCTTATAATATACTCAACTAATAAGAACACTTCACCATTGTACAGCCAACTTAAGGCACACTTATCGTTCATTTAGAAGAGAAAATAAAACCCATTTGTTCACAAACAGCTCTGACTCAAGCAAACTAAAAAGCAGTTCCCTTTGCTCATTGCACTCAACACTAGAACCAGATTTTCATTCTTAAAAGCCCATTGTTATTATACATATTTTCAAAAATACTAAGGCTGTGGATTGTAATGCAGATACAGAAAATTCAGTGGAAGGCTGAAACAAGGAGGACAGGGAAAGTTGGCTGCACAGGTTAGTTAACCTATGCTTGATTGCAACCAAACTACTATACCAGCTCTGGTATTGACCACTGACACTTCTGTAGCTGAGAGGACCAACTCTAGAGTTGGAGTTTCCCAAATTCTTAAAACATTCATTATTTTCTGTCAACTGGCAAACTAACTCTTATAAAAATGCCTGTATCTGTAACTATCAACTTCATTTAGTATATTAGTTTTTTGTAGTATTTGAGATCTTGTTTCACTACCAGAACTATGTTTCCATTTTTTAGTAATATGAAAGCCATTTATTTCCTTGATTGCCAAATTAATTTCATACAGGCAACGTGAGTTTAGGGACTTTATATCAGTTTTGTTGATTGACTACACCTTTAGAAGCACATTTTTAATTCTGATGTCTCTGGATGAGATGTCCTCTGGATTTGAAAGAAAGCTTTTAATCATATAGAATGAGGCTACTCTGTTTCAAGTCTCTTGGGGTTAGTTTGATAATAGATTTTCTCCCACAGCAGTGCTTATTATCTGTAGTCAAAGTCAACAGTTTGATTATCCCCTTCCTTTCAATTAGGCCTTTGCACCCATAGGTACTAGGCATGTTGCTGTATTGATACACGTTAACTTTCAAGACAGTTTTGCAAGGTATCACAAGGATGGGCTGATCAGTAGAGCTTCAGTCTTATCCAGCTACAGATTCATTCAGTCACTGCAACAGATCAAAGACAACCACAAAATAAACCTTTACTTAAGATCTAAGAAACACATTACAAGATTTGGATTCTGTGTCTAAGAGGCATGGCTAGTTTATATTGATGGAAGACCCTAATGAAAATAACTGTTGAACAGTGGGGAAGCATTGTACTGAGATTATTTTGTGACTCCTGACATGAAAACTGTATTAGATTATCAATATCTCAAAAAAAACCCCTAATATCAACACAACACCTTTCCTGTACCACCTCCAATAAAACTGTATATGTTTTTTTTCCTCCTGACCTCCTGTTTATGACCTTGTTTAAATAGAGAACAAATATTGCCTGGCACTTGCAGGCAACCTAACTTTTAAATTATTCCTTATCATCACTACAATAATAAAACCTGAAATATTTGACATTCCCCTTATGAGATTTGAAAACACTGTACCATGTAGTTCTAAAGTTTACACAGAGACTATCGCAGAAAATTATTAAAATTATTAAATACAGCTAAGAATTGGGCAAATTGGGAAAAAAATAAAAGAAAAAATTATTCCTTTAAACCTATGACTTGGTTCAGAAGTAAATATAAGTTTTATTGCATATAGATATATGCAAATGGTATATAACTATTATAATTTTGAATCTAAGTATTAACAGTAAAACGAATCTAAGTATTAACAGGTGGAAGTTTGTAATGACTGAATAAAGACACATCTTTATATATCTTCTGTTAAAGAGTGCATTTGGGTTGAAGAAAAAGTCAAGAAAAAAGAAAGCTTGTAAATTGCTAATACTCTGCCTGAAAAAACACATAATCTGAAAAAGATGCAGACCATATTATGCATGACAGTATGCATGAAGAGAAGATTTGTGGAAATGCAGAGGAAATAGGAATTGTGAGATGGAGAAGTGAGAAATATTGCTTCTTCATGGAGGAATATAAAGATTTTGAGAGCCTGTGTCAGGGGAATAGAAGACCTGTAGGGGGGGACGGGTTTAAGACATCAGTCTAGGTAAGGCAGCAGCTTTGCTGGTGGCAGACACATGATGATAGAATTATAGAGTGGTTTGAGTTGGAAAGAGTTTAAAGAATATCTAGTTCCCACCCCTGTGCCAGGGTGTGGGGGGTTGGGGTGTTAGTTTTTTTCTTTTTCTTTTTTCATCCTCTTTAGTTATGGAATTTTTTGTCCCATTTGTTGCAGGGGGGAACCTGATGGCCGATGCTTAAGTGTATTTGCAAGACAAAGGCTTGCCGGGCCAGGAAGGGANTTTTCTGTTTCTTTTTATCTGTAGTAGGAGTTGTTGTTAGTACCATAGTTATTGTTAATTTGTATCTTGTTATACTCATTAGTAAAGGACTGTTATCCCTCCCCATATCTTGCCTGAAGGCCGCTTAATTTCAGTAATTCGGAGGAAAGAGTGGGGGGTCCTGAGGGAGGGTTCTGCCTTCCCTAGCAGATACCTGTCTTCAACCCAAGACACAGGGACGAGGACACCTTTCACTAGATCATACTTCTCAGAGCCCCGTCCAGCTTGGCCGTGAACATTTCTAGGGATGGAGCCTCCACAGTTTCTCTGGTCGGCTTGAGGCAGCTCCTCACCACCCTCCCAACAAAGAATTTTTCCCCAATACCTTATTTAAACTTATCAGCTTTCAGTTTGAAGCCATTCTCTCCCTGTTCTGTCACTTACATGCTCTGGTAGATAGTCTCTTCACCCTTCTTGTAGGCTCTATTCATGCACTGCAAGGTGACAATTAGGTCACCTTGGAGCTTTTTGTTTTCCAATCAGGTATATCTCACTACTCTTTTTTCACAGAGGAGAGCCTGCAAAGGGTTATAACTCTAAGTGTTCTGCACTGGGCACACAGTGGTGGTGAGGTGAGGTGAGGTGAGGTGAGGTGAGGTGAGGTGAGGTGAGGTGAGGTGAGGTGAGGTGAGGTGAGGTGAGGTGAGGTGAGGTGAGGTGAGAGAGAGGCATCTTTTTGTATCCCAGTAGGAAAGGCCCAACAGAAAATTAATTACTTAACAACTGCTTTAATAAGACTGAATAGGAAGAGGAATAAAACTAGCAAGTATAAGCTTACAACTGTTCAAGTGCTGGGCACCACACATTCATGTATCATCAGGCAGAGTGCCAGAGTATTTTCCCATGGCATGCTATGCAGAGCAGGTCCTGTCCATGAAGAGAAGCTCTCCCTTTCATTCATTTGAGGTCATGTGTAATTTCCTTACAATAAACCAACTCTATTACTAAAGATTTTCTCAGAAAAACTCTTTAGCATACAGTTTACAAGGGCAAGATCTTGCTGGAGGAGTTATGGCAAGGACAAGCAAGCCTGAAGGCTCCTCCAGTAGCTGGAGTGGGTTGAATCTCTCATGGACAAGGGACATATGTGACACAGCACAGAACAGCACAGGACAGCATGGCACAGCCTGATGGCCACACTGGGTGTGTGGTGCTTGCCCAGGTTAGCTGTCCAGTGGGTCACTGGCTCTGAGACTGTGGGCTTCCAGTTAAAATCAGTGTAGCATACTGACCTCATCTGCCTGCTTTCAATCCATGTGCCAAGGAAATGAAGGTTTTATAAGCCTTTCTCTCTCCTCCCCTTCTGTGAGCAGTGATCCCTCTGCTTTTGGATGTGTCTGACTTCTTCACCACCTTCTCCTAGTCTCTGTCCTACACCATGCAAAAGGTCTGATCCCGAATGAGGACAGAAATCTTCGCTTTATTCTCCATACATGTCAAGATCAAGGTAAAAGGTGATTGAAATAAGGAAGTACATGCTCATACAAACGACAACTAAGGAAATTACATGAGACTACACACCACATCCTGTTATAGAAAGGAAATTGGATGGATATAGGGAGTTCAGTTAGGTAGACATAAGATCAGAATGATGAGAGAATTCAATTTTAAAAAGGTAAATTTTTCATGTGATTACCATCCTAAACAGTGAGGAACATAAATCAACAAACCAGATGTAAACTTTGCCACACCTAGATTCCTATTAAAAGGAATTGTATCTTCAACAACTTTATTAGAGGAATTATTAAATCTGCATGGAAAAACGCCAGTGTCAGTTTGAAAAGGGTTAAGGCTTTCTTCTTCAATGGATGGATGAAAAAAAAACAAAACCCAAGAAATGTTTTGAAAGTGCAGATTAAATCTGTGTTTATGTTTACTAGCATTTATAAACAGTTGATTTACTGCTCAGGAAAAAAACATATCAACAGATACAGTTTGCTTCATTACACATGTAATAAAGAAACTAATGTCTTTTTCCTCCCTTTTGTAGCTACAGTAAATGAAGATTTGCATTCCGGGTAGGGCTTTCTCTTGTGGAAGCAGCAGAAGCCTATACCAACAATCCCTAAACCCCAAACCTTGTTAAATGCAGTTTCAGTCCTGGGGACCTAATGTACTGATTGCTTCCCGAGAAGGAGTCTCATTGCCTGCTCCATTCAGCCCTATTACTAAAGGTCTAATTACATCTATTATGCTGCTCAGTTTCATGGGTGGTTTTTGAGGGGAGGAGCACATACAAGGAAGCAGGGGGAGGGTTCAAGAGGAGGGAGATGGGGGAGGAGAAGAAGAAATCAAAGTGTATGATGTGGAAAAAACCCACAGGCCTCAGCTACTGAGAAATTAACTGATGACTGAACTACTATGCGAGATTATATCTAAACCACCAAGTGTATCATTGTAATAAGGCAAAATGGCAATGGTCCCAATTTTGTATTCTCCGAGCAAGAGAGAACCAATCACTCTGTCAAAATCATAGGTACTGTATATTGAAAGCTTCACAAGGCCTTAGCTCAAACAAACAAATTTCAGTATGAAAAGAAGGAAAGAAAGGGTCATGTGGGAAGTGAAGCATTTTTAAAAAATATTGTAAAGTTTCACTCATATTTTAGGCTGCCAAAAGCCCTTCTCAGACTCCTTTTTCCCAATATATCGCAAATATAATGCCATACTATGCCTTTGTGTAGCCTAGATTAAGACTGTTACCATGGCCTAATAGAGCTCAAAATGAGAGAAGGGGAGGGAAGGGGAAAGAAACTCATTATTTTTAGATGGCTTTGCTTTTCCCATAGGGTTCCTATAGATCCTACTTAGCAGCAACTCATTCCAGCACTGATTAAGTGGGAAATACACAGAATCTCTAAAGGTCAAACCTATAATCAGCTGCCCTAAGGGGTTGACATGGAAAACTTGCCAATACAAGTTCAATTTATGACAATATTATAACATCTAGTCAGTGATAAACAATGAGGAAAAGAGGGGAGAGTCCAATCAGAGCTTCTTAGAATGCCTCAGCATTACTGTGTTTTGTTATGTCCAGGTTCTCGGTGGGATATCCATTATTGTTTTCACNTTCCAGCCGAGGAAGGAAACACATTTATAATAACCTAAATCTGCATGAGACATACAGACCGCTTACTGTTGAGAAAATCATTCCCAAGTTGATCTAGAGATCAAGCATGGAAAATGGAGCTCTCTCAGTGGCAGAAAAGAAGAAAAGAGA
>VXBU01013298.1:848694-896326 GCA_013400315.1 Bombycilla garrulus | reverse complement strand
AAGACTGACAGACAATATGCCCTCACTTCCATCTATATGATACTCCTCCTCTTACATTTAAATTCATTCTCTATGCAAAGACACCTTTATGCTCACTCTCTGTACACACCAGCCTGCTTGCCTGTGCTCTCTCATTCTCAGTTTCTCAATAAACTGTGAATCTCTCACCTGGTTTCTGTATCTGACAAAAGGGATGAGATCTCAGACAATATTCAGTCCCCATATATAATTTTTTATGAAAGCAGGTGGGCAGAAAAAGGGTTGTAGTGTCTTCTTCAGCTAAAGAATAGGTTACAACATAGATTTCTCACTTTTTTTTTATACCAAAAAATGCATTCAGGAAAGAAGTTTTATAAATTAGCTTGGCAAAACTTCAGATGGATGTCAACCATTCATGCATATTACAATCTAGTTATCACTAGCAAGTGGGCTGAAATTGATTAAGAATTCCTTATCTTTAAAAAATAGTCTATGAGGAATTTTACGATTCTTGTCATTTATTACTATAATCTTTGTACAAATGTATATTTATCGAAACAGTGAAAATGCAAAACTATTTTTCTAAATGTTATCAAAATTGGCACACAAAGTTTGGTGGAAAGGGGAATTGTCTGTATTACTGAAAACAGGAGGATCAGGAAATATTTTAATAACATTTCAGCCACCAACCAGATAGTATTAGCAAGAATGAGTTTGTCTATGATTTTGTTTTTCCATGAATATTTGACAAACCACCCACTTCATACACAGATCTCACTCCTAACATATGGATTCCTCTTAATCAAACACTGAATAGCTTTTTGTTAAGTTTTTTATCTTTTTGATCTTTAATTCTTACCAGTCAAAAAGCCACTTCTTTTCTGAAAAAAAAATCTTGAAAACATTTGGACTAGACAAAGTGTTATTCATATGAAAACTGTATTCGGGTTTAAGCTAATTATGGAAAAGATAGATACAGATGGATAATGATGGAAAAGATAGATGATGTTAAACTCATGCTCCAAATGAAGAGAGGATGCTACAAATGAGAGAAGATTAGCCATGTGACCGCTTTAGAAAACTGCTACTGCTGCCACTTTCTCCTCTGGCATGGAAGACATTTGAAGTTATGACCATGACCAGGGTTGTGAGACTGAAAGGAACAGATTCCTAAATTCATGTAAAACTGGGTGGTGTTTGGGATTCCATTACAACCCTGCACATGAGACAGGCAGCTGGTGAAGGTTTGGAACCTCTTTAAGAATGAGTTCAGGGCTACTTTAAAACTGAAATCTGCTTAGAATCCTTAAAGTAATATGGTGTGTCACATTAAACTCTTTAAATGGTGTAAAAATTTAAGTCACTATAAGAGTTTAACATGTAATTGGTAGAAGAAAAAAGGTCCTGTCCTAGGGCTTTGAAGGGTGGGTACAATGCAAAGTCATTCCTGAGACATTGTGACAGCATGGACATCTGAGCTGGTGCCAGAATTTGTGGTGACTATTTTCATCTGGCTTCATGTCAAGATGGTGTCACTGAGATCATCTGATTTTTATGGAAGTGGTCCTCACAACATCCATTTATTCCCATTCAAATTGTCAGATCACTCTACTGCATTAGATGGGACTGGTTACAGAAACTTGTCATGCTGCTGAAGGAAGTGCCTGGAAATTGATTTAGTTATTTCTATGAGACTGAATACAAAATCATTACTCACTTCTGCAACCCCCAAGAAAAAGTACATTTCCAAGAACTAAGTGCTCTCCTTTGCTCTCAGAGATTTGGTAACTGGAAAAAAAATGTTTCTCCATCTAAATATGATAAGGATGAAGAGTATGCAGAATGGAGGAAGGAATTGCTTTGAGGAATAGAGTTCAACAACAAACACCAGGGGATGTCTTGGTGAGTGATTCACTGAAATCAAAGCAATTTATTGAAGCAAGAATTTGGACCCAAGATCTTAATTTTTTTTTGTGAATATGCAGATCTAATCTGTACCAGATACTCTTGATGACCTGTATTTGCATCATGAACAGTACAGACCATCTTCTAAACTTTCCTGCCTCAACTGGGCTCCATGAGCTGCATTCTAATTCAAAGGCAGCTCTCATACAGGTGTGGATGCATTTTGCCTGAGGTAGAATGAAGTTATTTATGTACTTTACAAAGTGCAATAGTTTCTTCTCCCAAGCAACAGGACTCACAGGGCAAAATGTCAGACACAGACGACCTACTGAACACAAGTTAACAAGATCTTGAACAATTTTCTGCAGAGGAGTGTGATGAACCTATTGTAAGGAATGATGTGGGCCCTCTGTGGGCTCTCAGTGTTTCAACTGTATCATTATTTGTCATACTTACAGTATATGACAAATGAGCTAAGGGGAAAAAAACCTGGACTGGGAAGAGATTAGATCATCTGGGATGAAAAACTGCCAACACTGAGGCTTTACACCAAAAGAAAAATACTAATAATAATGTCTTACATAAAGCATATGTAATCTCGGCAGCTACCTTGAAAAAATGCCCTCCTTCAGGACATTTCTTACCCTTTCTTCTACACACAGTTCCCCCATGTAATTTATCTTTGAGGCTAAGATGCATTTTCCATCTTCGTTGTCCTGCAGGAAACACTGTATGCATCAAATACAGAAACATGAGCAAACTGTGGTTTGAATCCCTTCCACCCTTTCAGAAATTATTAAACATCCAACCTATGAGAAGCTGTGTTTCTAATCACTTTTATGTTCCAATGACCAAGCTCTTTTCCCAATAGCACTGTCATTTAATACTGAGTACTAATGAAGCCTGACTTTGTTAGAAAGGTTTCTTATTCACTTTTGGTTTTTTTTACTCTTGAGGTTCATTTCTGCTTCACCTTTGACATTAGTGTATGCAAACCCATACTAGTGCAACCCATTTTAGAAAAAATTGTCCTTACATGGCTCTACTCAGACTTCCAGATGCTGTTTTGCAGATACTCTGAATGATACAGAGGGTAGATGGCCCTTTAAATTATGACCTAACAAAACGCATTTATGAGAACACAATGGCACAGTACAATATGTAAGTATTTAAAGTGTATACCACAGAATGAAACATTTTACTGGCTGCAATCACATAATTTAACTTGTGGCAATGACCTCCTGCTATGCATCATATTTTTTGTGTGCACATAGATGTTACATAGAAGGAAAAGACATACTATAGGCGGCTCTAACAAGACCCATGTATTCAATGAAATTCAATTCCTGTTTTCTGTACCACTCCTTTTACCGCTGAATAACTTCTTTTTCTTTCTTTTTATTCCCCCTCTCCCGAGCTCTCTTTCTTGCAGTGTTCAGGGCTATGATATTGGTTCCTCTCCTGACACATCCATCCTACACTGAACATAAAGAGCAAGAGACTGACAGATAAAGTTGAGCAGCTTTCCATGGGAACTCAGATTATGCAAGTACAGTTTGATCTCCGCAATGGTTCAGAACCACTCAGATATACATTGTGCACTGCTGCTGAAAGTTTGTCTCCAGGCTACTAGGAGAGATATTTAAGGCACTGTGATGTTTAAACAGAAAAAATATGTCTTTTATTAATCATATTTGCACAACTGATCAGGAAAATTCGTTTCTTATGTTTTCAGAATTAATTTTGTGGAGCAAAGTGAAGTAAGATTAACCTATAGACCTAAGCAAAACTAAGGCTTCTTTGTTTCAGGCTGGAGAAAGGCCAAATCACATTATAGCATACTTCCCTGGTAAGGTTATATATTAGGAAAGTCTCAAAAGGGTTTGAGAAGGAGTCAGTATGTAACAGAGTTAGTGACTGGCTATATAGCTCTATCTTGTACTGTTTCCAGATTCTTATATTATAAACCACACAGTTATCAGTTTTATTGGCACTGTGATTCCAGATAGACACATATATCACACAGGCATTATGCTAATACTTTGACAAATGAAAGGGTCACTTTTTGCCCAGACAGTCCATGTGTTGAGGGAGAAGAAAATCTAGTAAGACTCTTGGAACACATCAGCTTCTATTTTTCCATTGTGCATTGCCTTTTTTTGGTTTGGATTGGTTTATTTTTTTGTTTGGTTGGTTTTTTTTGGTCCAGAATTTTTTTTCTCTGTTCTACTGTCTTTCAATCTGATTAATCTAAACATATTGAATACAAATTTTACCCACACATATGGTTTCTAGCTACCAGTCTATTGTCTATTATATGTAAAGAATGTGGGCAAAATTTTAAAATATGCTCACGTATTTAGCTAGGATATTTTAGTTACTCAACCAATATTTTCTGTGTTTTCAGAGGTGTTGAGAACTGCAATGCCTACTGAAGTTAGTGGGAACTTTGCCTTCTCAGTATGTATAGAAACTGGACTTTAATTAAAATTGTATTGAATATTAAACTTTCTACATGTTCACACAGCAGCATAAAATTCTAGTGACTTCAGTTTTCTGGCCATTTTCAATTGGTGTAGAAAAATACCTATAATGAGATGGTGTGATAAGGAAGTTTTTGCTTTTATTGTGAACCCATACTCTATATCTCTTTTAACCCTGATTGTGTTTTATTGCTTGAACAAAGTTTATTTTACATATGGTATCCAAACAAGATAATATGTAAGAATTTAAAAAAAAAATAATCTTTAACAACACTTCCCAGTCAGAACTACAAACTAAACCTATGTCCTCACTGTCAATTGCAACAGCTCTATCTTCTAGCTGTCACCTGCCCTTCCCAGGAAAAGGCATAGGAAGAACATATTTCCTGCATCCCCTGCCAGTCACAACGATTTTATTGATTTTATACACAGTCAGGTCTACATGAAAGTGTGGAGACTATGTCTTAATTTCCTTAATAATTAGAAATCCATGCAATTTTATACTCATTTTGAGAGTGGAAGAGAAACTTCAAGGTCTTTATTTCCTGTCAACATCACATGGTGATACACTTTCTTGACATTCACACAACATAGCCATTTGATTATTTTAATATCAAGGGACTAAGAGAAAAATTTTGAACTACTGACCTACATATATTTTGTTTATATTTTATTTAGAATTGCATTCTTCCTCTACATATCAGTACAATTCTACCTTTGCCCCACTGTGCCTAGCCTAATTCAAAATAATGTGGAAGCATAAGCAGAATTTAGATGTAAAAGGCATATGTATACATTACTATTGGATTTTTTAATTATTGCAAGGTTCCCTGTTCATCAGAAACAGGTGGAACTACTGGAATTCAATTCTGATTGTTATTTTGAGCATATGGAAGTCTGAATATATTTGCTTTTGTTTATTCTGCACCTAATTTCAGGAAGGTTGGGTCCCACAAAGCATTGAATCCCTGTCACTTGCGACAAAATCAGAAACTAGCAGTTGGTTGGGATCCCTCATTTTTACCCTTGTCCTTGAGAAACAGCCAGATGATTTGCAGTGGAAGTTTCCAGAATTAAAAACCAAACCACAATAACAACAACAACAAAATCCACAAAAAAACCCCCAAGCCTGCAGCTATCCATCTCAATGGATATTTTTCATACCCAAACAATAAAAGCATCAGGCTTAAGTATCAGACATAAAGCTGTCAACTTACTGGCCAAAAGAGATGTTAGTGTTTCACATAATCTAATGTATACATTTAGACAGTTTCATGGTTCACTCAGTTCCTCCAGTTTCTTTTTCATTTGGGATCCATTCCAGTCCCTGTCACAGAGACTCTTTGGCTGTGAAGGTTCCACAGCAGCATAGCCTGGATTGCGTTGAACCTCAGGATACTCATGCAAGTCTGGGTGACCAGGAAGGAAAATCTCTGAAGCTCTCAAGGTACAGTGTACTTTTAAGACAAATAAATTGGCTGTGGGAAAGACCTCCAGAAGGTATTATTAATGATAAGTTTAAAAGCCTCCCTTCTCTGCATTTTCAAACCAACATAAACATGAATTCTGCTTTATTTCTCAGTATTATAAAACTTTAACGGCACTGAACTGTAAAAATAACTAAATCTATCTTTTTCCTTCCTCTCCAGAGTACTTCCAAATCCTTCTGTTAAATTTCTACACTCTGTCACAGACATATTTTTATATTTCTCTGTCATTTCTTTGTCTCAGCTCTGTGGAAAAGAGAAATGATCCAATTACATTGAGGAGAGGATTTTTAATAAAAATTTATAAAGAAACAGTAAGTGCTGTAACCTTCACTCTCTCTCTTTTTCCTTTTTTTCCTCTTCTCTGTTGTTGGTCAGGAAGGAAATGCTTACATTGACATGAACATTTTTAGATGTAAATATATGCAAAGCAAGGCAAAGAAAGATTTTGTACTGATTCCTGTAAAATCCATTACTGGATCAGATCTGGTAGTAGTTGTATCTGGGCAGAGTTTTTCCTCAGATTGTTCTCTTGGAGCAGACATGGGACTCATCCAAAAGGGGATTTGGTCTGAGAACTCCCAAGGGGGCAGAGACATTGATGGGAAACACTGCTCTGGTGGCTGCCAGTTCCTCCTGCCCCTGTCAGCTGAGCTCCCTTTCCTGTGGCCATTCCTGTGCCTGAGAAGCTTTTGTGAAAGAGTCAATGCAAAAATAAATACAGTGTTTGGTTTCAAACTGCATTAACATCTGGGTACATATGAATATGATTACTGGATGGGATATTGCATGTTTCTTGTTATATTTACCTTGCTCCCAGTGTTTTTCTGCTTCTCGTCACTCACTGGCTGATCCCTCGATGCACAGGTAAATGCAATCACACATGCATATTTGACTTTTCTGCCAGTGTTAGAAGTCAGGAATAATCATTCTTGCTTTCATGTATGAGTCAATGGGTTTGCACTTTTTGCAGTGTTATTCTGGTGTTTTATCTCTTCCTGTGGAGTTTTCCTGTCCCAGTGCCTGTCCATCAGAATGTCTTCTTATTTTTTGCCTTAAAATTCTGTTATTCTGCAAGGCTTCCATAAAGCTCAGAAAGGACTTTATAGTGAACGTGCTACATTTCCAACTTTATTCATTCCTTTCTGATGATTAATAGAATGATTTTTTTATATGCAGCTGATTAATGCAAATTTGCATTGACTTAATTTATGAATTTTAAAAGCCATTGCTGCTGGTAAAAGTACATGAAATAAATTAATTAAATTATTAATACTTTTTTCCTTTACACACTGACTATAACAGTTTCAGATTTTTTATGAAGGGACTCCTGGATTGTTTTGAACAGGTTTTTTTGCCCCTTGACAGTTTCACTGGGTCATTTCAAGAGAAACCTTAAAGTCTTACTGTTAAACCTAAATTTTTAAAATTATACTGCAATGAAAATGTAATAACAGATGGGAATACTCTAGAAATCAGTCTAAAAGCAATTTGCTGATAAAATAAAAAAAACTTCTACCAAGCAGTAGATTGTACTTAGTTTCCTCTTGAGAGGAGAAACTGTAATTCCTGTTCCAATCCCAACTTTTATAATTTCAAAAATATTCAAAACTTGGTAAGAAATGTAGCTCAGTTGTTCTCTAACTTTAATAATGGGTATGTTTATACTCAGAAATATTACTGACTCCATTTTAATCCAATATTAACTACTTTGGGAACTAATGCAGGATCCTTTTTTGCCCCTCTGCACTTCAACAAAAAAAAAAAAAAAGGGGGGGATTCAGGAC
Source organism: Bombycilla garrulus (assembly GCA_013400315.1). Classification (NCBI taxonomy): domain Eukaryota; kingdom Metazoa; phylum Chordata; class Aves; order Passeriformes; family Bombycillidae; genus Bombycilla; species Bombycilla garrulus. Next base: position 888,685 of record VXBU01013298.1, on the reverse strand, counting down.
TGCATTTCTTACTTTTATGTAATAGACAGTGTTTAAATCTATGTTAATTTTCTACCTTTTTGTTTGGGGCACATTTATTCTTTAAAATAAGTCCATATTTCAAGCAGAGGAAATTAATTGATTCTAAGATAAAAGACAGACTCAATAGCCATCAGACAGCAGTTAAGAGTTGAATCATAACAGGCAGAACGAGGTTAATGCATAGAATATAATGAATTCTCTCATAGGCTGCTGTAAGTAGGCTACACTGAGGGGTTGTATACTCTAGTTGTATATACTAGGTTTGGGTGATTGAAATTCCTGCTCTGAGACCTTATATATAAATGTTTAGCTACTTATCAGCAGAATGAAAAAGGTCTGGGTTTTGGTGACATCTGAAGTAAAAAGCAGCTGCCTAGTGTTTCAGAATCTGCTTTTCACTATCCAGTTTATAACCACTGCCTCACTTCTGTGAGGCAGAGAAATTCTTGTAGCCCCAAGGGCATCCAGAAATTAAATTTACCTGTTAAAAATGTTGTGCACTTCAAAAGTGTACAGATAAAATTCTTGGTATTTTTTCCTTACCTGCTCGCTTTTCTCTTTTTCATTCAGGATGTCATAGAATTGTGGTAAAACAAGTGTTTTAATTAGTGCAATTTGCATGTACTTTCTTGAAAGTGAGGTGCACTCCCAAATTGCTTGAAGTGCTCATCTGATTTGTGGCTTCATAAATTAAATACAATAAATTAAGCACTTTTTAAAATTAGTTTTTATGCATTTTAGTTGTTATGCTACAGTCAAGTCTCTGCACAGATATCCTCTGCTATGAGACTGCTCCTTGCTACATTGGAACAACATTGGGCTGAGTGTGAGCTGCACACAGTAAATAGCATCCTCGTGTCTTTGGTGAGCTCAGGGGAGGAATAGTTTTGCACGTATTTCCACGTCATATATGTCATATATGCAAATGTCATATATGTCTTGTGCAGGTCTTAAGCCACATTTGCATTCATGAGTCAACTGGAAAATTTAGGACTTCAGCTGTGTTTTGCACTTTGAGGGAGGCCATCTTTGATTAAAAAAAGTAGGTGCTAAATTAACCAAAAAAACTTCAGTTTTCAGCTGTCTGTGCTATTTTCAATTTACTAATTTCTTGTTCCTGCTGCTTTTTCTAAATTCTAGCCCTTATTCTCTACAAAGTAATGACTTTAATTTGCTTCATATTTTAAAGGAAGGAATGAGATATTGTAATGCCATGAAAAGGGAATCCAAAAATCCACCCAAACCAGTTTATGTGTGTTTTACATCCTTTTGATNAAGAAATAGACAACATTTTTGGGGTTTTTTTTCTTGTTTTTTTTTAAAGATATTCATTAAGCACAAAGTAAATTAAATAAAATAAACCTAGTGGAAGTGGCAAACTTGAAACTGTCTGCTACAACAAAGTTGTAGTAAAAGAGGTTTCCTTGAAGTGACTTCCTTACTTCTTAATGCAACCATTGCATTACTATAATCTCTTTCAGTGCCTTCCACTCTGATACTTGTGTGTGTCCTACTATGTAACGAGATAAAGCAATGTAATTTCAACACCTTCATTTTTTTCTTGCTCCTAAAGGAAAGAGTGAAAGGAAGGAGTGATCTGGGAATTTGGTTGTTACACTCAACAGTCAGTAGCAGTTCTTCACCTTTTTGTAAAGCAGCGTAGTCCTTGGACCTTGAAGGATTTCTCACCTGCACAGCTTGTGACAAAGGACTCATCACTTTCCTGATGTTATTCTTTAACAGCTTATCTGGAAACATTATCCTTGGGAATATCTTCCCAGGACTTATTTACCTGGAGTTGATTACATTGAAGCAAGGAGACACATGAATGAAGGGATGAAAACACATGCTGTTGCCAGGAGAAAGACTGAAGTAATCCTCAAATTATACAACTGTGTCTAGTGATGACACTAATGAGCTCCTTAAAAATGCAGATAGCAGCTCATGCAACGATTAGCTTGTGTTATTGATGCACTAATATTGAGTTCAAAAATACAGCGTACTCTGAGTCTTTCACATCATTTCACGATGCACATTTCCAAGTTTCAAGGTAATTATTAGTGAAGATGAGACCATGTTTAAAATAGAATTTCTCTGTTTGGAAACAGACACAGCCTTCCATATATCCCAAATGGAACTCTGATTATGGACATAACGTAAGAAAGGTTTCAAAAACAATAAGTTTCTAGGCAGTGTTATAGCTTCCTTGTTCATTGGATATTGCCTATGTATGAATGACAATGAAAAGTGAAATCTGCTATTATTTGTCATGCCTACAATAGCTACTCTATTTGCTGTCAGATTGCATTGTATGCATTGTGCATCTTTTAACAGCACTTAGACATGCTGACATAAAATACAAAGATGATCCCATTACATTTTCTGCAACTGCATCTCATTTTGCTAATGCTTACAAATTAAGGGTGTCTATCACCCTGTACACGAGACAGAACACAGATAGCATTTTAAATCCCTTGAATTTTGTAGTGTACACCACTTAAATACAGAAGCAGCCCTACTTGTAAACAATTGACATGTAGTTCATAAACTAGTCTAGTCAGTATGAAAATGCAAGCATGTAGTGCATACTGAAATTATTGCTCCTTACTGTTATTTCTTAGTTGTAATATTTATTTGTAGCAATTTGCTTTTGGTAAGTTATTTACAAGAGATAGTTTAAATATACAGCACTAGTGCTTACCTTTGTCCGCAAATCCCAGTGACCATGTCTTTCCAGGGTCAATAAACCCTGTAAAATCCAATGGACCTTTACAGAAGTCAGGATGCTGGAGGACAGTCTTTCAGAAGGACGCTATTTATTCATATGTCAGAGATTTGTATGAAAGAGAAGAATTTCAGAGAGTAAAGGAGACTCTTACCAACATTGCCAGGAGTGACCAAATGGAGCGGCAAAATCTTAGCACTGTAAGCTGAGTTTTGTCAGATGTAGAGTTGCAGTTGAAATCCATGTTCTCTGGTAGGACACATTATGCAGGACATCATTAAAGCAGTTTTACTCTAGAAACAAAACAAGACCTGAGCTATATAAAGTGCTTCTGTTTCTACCTTGTACCTCCATGCTGCACTGGACATTGCCTGCTAGTTTCTTGGGGTTGGTTTCACTCTCATTCCCACCTCATGGATATGGGCACTGAACTGCAGGAGCATTGACTTTGTTATCAATACTGGGGCTGAGATACTGAGCACAAGCTTTTCACAGCACAGCCCTGGCAGCCCTCGGGATGAGCATGGCTTGGGATACAAGGCACGGACTTTCCACACCTATCAAGTTGCACTCCTTTTTCTAGCAACATTTTTGTATTAGTGGTGAATGGCTGCAGATGGACAGTCCTGCTGATTTCCCAGGTCACTGCTGTCTTCCTGGCAAATCTTCACAAGAGAAAAATTAAAGGAGAGTAGGAACAAATGCCCCAAAGTGCTTTTTACACAATAGTGGGGCCAAGAGCCATGGAAGTCTCCGTGAGTGGCAGTTGCTGTGACCTTATTCAGCTGCTTTTAATAATTTTGCACCAGATGCTGGAAGATTTTAAGCATGATAGGCTGGGAGAGTTTGTTCCCCTGTTTGTCTTTGTTCTTGAAACTGCCTGTTTAAGTGGAGCTAATAATCTACAAGACTTTTTCACAGAAAGCAGTCATTAGAGACTCTGTGACAGGTTCAATTTTTTAGCTGAACAGTTGTTTATACTTTTCCTGTGATTTCCATGGGAAGTGTACAGCTCTCTATTTCATTTGCCTTTGAAGAGGAAACTGAATTACCTTAGTGTCAAACAGCTCAACTGTCTGTTTTACTTTTTTGTTTTCATCTTTATTTTTGTTGCCATTAACATGGTTACATATGGGTAACCGTATGGTGGGATACAAGTATCAGATGGTTGCCCAGAAGTCTGGCATCTGCAGAAATTATTTTATTTCCAAATGGGAAACTGAATCTTTAGCAAATGAGTAATTATGGAATGCATGGAAATCATAGTTGGACAAATAACCCAATGCTTCTCCCCATTACAGAGCACGCCAAACTCTCTCAGATATTTTGAGAGGTGATGTGTTACTCAGCCTGTGCAAGACTATCAGGAGTTTGCTGCATAGAAATTTCTGGGTCTGTGAAAAAAAGAGTATTAGAAACATATTATAGTTGAGTTGATGTCATGGTATTACTTCTGTGCCATAGAGTCATAGTCATAACCAGTAGCCCCAAGAGGCCCCAGCCCAACAATAAAGACATTGTTAAAATAAACACAGCACAGATGCTCAGAGCTGTTTACGATGCATACAGTGGTATATTATCTAGTCAAAAGTTTTTCTGCTACAGGATCGATTTTTTTTTAATATTTTGTGCTTATTTGCAGTATCCCAAGGGTTGTCTCTTTCCTCCTTTTCTTCAGTTCTTCTTTCTAATATTTTTCCTACATTTCTCCATTTTACAAACATAATGATGACAAGAAAAATACTCATTACCTCTACTCAGACTCCCTTCTGTACAATTCCACTTCAATAATTGTTCCTCTTCATTTTTTGGCCAAGGAGTAAGAAACATTTATTTCTTTTATTTGTATAATGAACTCCCATCATTAAGTCTGTCTTTGCTGCAGGAATGTTTTCTCTTTAGCAGCAGCTTCAGCACCAGAAATAAACCCAAAGTAATAGAACCAAAAAACCTTCATGGATCCTAGACCAAGAGCAGCTTGGGATGGACAGAGCTGAGATACGGGGAGATGCATGAGGTATTTGCTTTTCTAGAGAGAAAATTTTTCACTCCTTTACCTAGAACATCTCCAATTCTCTGCAGATGTGATTCTCTAGTGACCAAGACATAGAAGTGAGGGGTTTGTACAGTTTGGTACACACAGTTTTGGTGGCTCCTCTCTGTAATACACTCAGTGTTATAATATGATGAGCCATACATGCTTTGGTGTAATATGTACAGTATTAAAGAGGGGAAAAAAATATTAATAGTTCTGATGGAAAGCTGTCCCCAGAGTGTTTAGAAAGCCAAGTCTGACTTGATTTCTTCAGACTGGATACAAACTGTGTTCTTCCCAGTCACAGTCTCTGGATGAAATTATCATATTTTCTGAGACTTGCACTGCTATCTACCTTTAAGTAATATTGGAAAAAATGTCCTAATTTGAAAGATCTGCTGTATGTGTGATGCCAAAGCTGCTCAACCTTTGTGGTGTCAGGATGGAGGCCGTCAGGTCTCCCCAGCCCCAGTCCATCACCAGGAGAGCTGGTTGTCCTGGACACTAAGTGCTGGAGTCACTTCACTCATCATCTTGGATGTTTTTCACAGTAGCTCTGGGTCCTGACTGCTCTGGGGCCCCAGCTTAGACACAGAAAATCCACTGCATAGTCAAAGATCTGAAAAGTCAATTGCAAAATTTTCAAACCTGCCTGGCCAAAACAGAGCTCAAGAGTCATTGAAACAGAAAGTTGCTCCTAGAAAGTTTTGCTTTTTAAAAAAGAAGCAAAGTCCAGGGTAAAATTTGCTGTTGGATTTTTTTTTGCAATGTGCTATGAGATATCCAGAAATATGCATATATGTCTTTCTCCACTGTAGAGCAGTGTGCGCTTTTTGCATTTTAATGTTGGACTGGAAAGGGTGAAAATTTAAATAATTTGGAAGACCCGGATCAAGCGTCATCTTGTCCTTTGTCATTACATCTTGAACTGATCTCTGTTTTATGATCAACTACTACAGGAAAGGACTGATAATAAAAACACTCCTTTAGAGTATTATTTTTCATTATAACAATGTTCTTCTCTGATGAAAACACCAGTCTGATCAAACCAAGTGTCAGGTCTAAAATAAATTCTTTTTCTGTTACAAGAATTGGGGAAAAAAGATTTGGAGGATTCTTGGTCTATTAGGAGATGATTCTTTCAGGCTTTTTTATAATTTTGTTGTCTGAATTTGATCTAGTTGAAGAGGAGAGTTGAAATGCTACTACATCTACCCATGCCAGATTTCCATTTTCTGCAGCAGTGAAGCAGTGCAAAGGCTGAGAATTCATGCAGTGAGAGGCACTCAGTGGCGTGCAGAAATATGTTCCAAGGCTAAAGTTGAAAGAAGAGGGCTTTAGATGCAAAAGAGATCATGACAGATCAGAAGCTGAACTCTGACTTGACAGAGTGGTATCCTTCCAAAACCAACAAAGGCAAATGTCACTCAGAGCAAATTAACAGGAATATTAAATGCAAGACATAGCAGGCAACCAGCCGTCTGCACAGCACTGATCAGTTGTCTGTTGGAGTCCACCAGTGTGCTAAACCACCATATTTAAAAAGTGATGTAAGAGATCTGCAAAAAGAAAGCAGACACTGTGGGACATTTAAAAATGTGTCCTATAAAGAAATGTTGAATGAACTGGGCTTGCTTAATACATAAAGGAAAGGACTATGGCAGAACACATTTACAATTTCATGGTGTTTAAAATGTTGGTCAGATAATCATGCCAGCTAATGAACAAAAAGGGTATAAGTGCAGCAATGCAAATTTGAGTTATTTTTTATTGTCCTTGTAAAGGGATAATAAAGTGCTGAAACAGCTTCCAAAGATAGACTTTCACATCTGAACAGGTTGCACAGATATCTTCTGTGGATGATTTCTGTAGGAGTGGAGGACAAATTAGAAAGAATAATCTGAGACCAGCTGTACATAGAAGGGCAAGGATTCGGAGCTCGAGAGCTGCCTCACTCTGTCAGGGACTCTGTTGATAAAAAGGGAGTGAAGGGAAAAGAGTAAAAAAAAAAACAAAGGTGGAAGGCTGTAAGTTCTGTATATTACCAGGTGGTAACAAAAAAGCCTTATTATACAGCATTCTGTAAATCCTAAAGAATTGACTCAAGGATCTTGTTAAGCCAGGCCTAACATGGATCTTGCCCCTGCTGCATCTTGCTTCTGCTGCCTCTCCACAGTTATTCTACAGCACACAAGAGGAGCAGCTGTAAGCTGACTGACCTCTTTATTTGAACCAATGCTTTTTGGTTCAAAAAAATTTATTTTAATTGAATCCTAATGTCTCCCATACTTTTTTTGGCAGCTATGTATCCCCCACCTCCCACACCCAGCTCTTTTTTCCTTTTGGCCAAGAGATATTTTTTTACTTCTAAGAAAAAAAGAAAGGAAAAAAAAAAAAAAAAAAAAAAAAAAAAAAGAGAAAAGGACTGGCATTGGGACGAAGCAGTCAGAATTCCAGAATTCAGCTTTTCATCCTTACCTCTCTGCTCTACACTAGAAAGTTTGAAGGTCTGGCTTTCCAGTCCCAGCTCTGGTATAAAACTGAGAGCAAATCTGTAGTGCACCAAGTATCCAGTAAAAAAGAAGTGCATAGCATTTATTTCACTCTGTTGTGCATAAACATGCAGCTGGAAACTTATTAGGAGATTTGGGGATCTGGTTACTTGAGGTTGATTTGTTTGTGTGCTCCTTTTAAGAATCAGAGCAGAATTGTGCTACACCATGAGCCAGAGGGCCAGGCAGAGGCCCTATTGCTAGCCATATATCAACTCTTTCTCCTCCTGAAATGTTATAGGTAGACACCTGTGGCAGATCTATGTCCCTGCCTTAGAGTTTTAGCCTCACAATTCAGGGTATGAGTGCTGATTTTCTATATTTCAATACGATGAGCATTTTTGTCCCCATAATGTTTGTATACTGAACTGCAGTGATTAAAAAAATCCTTCCTAGCAAGAAAGCAGACATTATATGAAATATTTAATATTTGCTAAACTGTGAAAAAATATAATCCTTAGTTGGTTTAACTGTTAATGATTAGAAGAGTGGAATTCTCTACACGAGTTATACTTTTATCTTTCTTCCTTGTTGGACTTCGATCTGTTAACCACTGCACATGAAAAAGCTGTTTTTATAGAAGCTGTGAAGCTGGAGTTAAGTTCTGATGATGGCACTGCAAGTCAAAGGTTTCCAAACTACTGTGTGCATCATTACTGTGCTCCCAGTTATGTGAAGCGGCATGGCAGCGAGCCAGCGGTGCCGGGTGCTGCTTGGTGGTGTTCCTGACTGCTGCTGCTGCTCCCCATCAGTGCTGATGATGGCATTCACATTTAACACTACTGCTGATGAAAGTACCTGCAATTACTACAACTGCTGATGGCAGAAAAGAGTTTGTTAGCCCTGCGGTAAATTACTTCCTGAGGCTTCCTTGCCAGCTTATTTCGTATTGTGAGCAAAATGCAGTCTCTTGGCACTCAGAAAGAGCTACATTAAGCAAAAGTTGTTTAAAAAGGCAGATATTATGAGACTAAGCCATATTGATGCCATAAACAGAAATTCAGCATTTCCCTCTTATGGCTGATGCTGTGTGAGCCAACCTGAACCAGGAAGCAGTGTAGCTTGATGCAGTGCCCGGGCTAATCTGCCTTTTGGCAGAGTTGACAGTACAAGGCTATCCTGGTCCTGGGTTCAGTTTGATTTATCTGAATGGTTCTATTCTCCACCACAGGAAGTTATGAAGTTGGATTTGCATTAGGTTGAGAATGTCCACATCATGCTCAGTACATTTCACAATACAGATAGACTATAATATTTATAAAAAATATTGACCTAAGGACAACACAAAATATTTCTTACAAGGAAGGCCAAAAAACCAGTCTCCATACCATGTTAAAGTCTTTCTGTATAATGCATTAAATATTGCCTCTCTTCCATTAAATTCAATAATCTGTATTTTTATTTTCAAATTTCAATAATTAATATGCTTTTACAGATTGACAAAAGAATTCTCCAGAAACTCACCAGGCAAAATGTGTTCCCGGGTTGGAGTGATCCATACACCCGCCTCTAGTGAGGTCAGAACATAAGGATGGCTATATCAGTTGAATCCAAAGATGCATTTCAGCCACTGTTCTGTTTCCAATACTTGCTAATAGTCTTGCTTGGGCAAATTAGTAAATGGGGTTTGTAGGCCTGCTGCCACTATCTGTGAGTTGCTCCAAAGGCTCAGATGCCCATACTGTTCAAAAGTACTTTCTAACATGTTGGTGTTACACAGTCAAGGAAGAAGACAGGTTTAGGCTCAAAGTGAAACTTCTGCATCTTCTTTGTTAGTGGAATGGTTCCTCAAGTTTTTGCATCAATTTGCTGCCTGTCTGTAGTTCTCAGTTGATCCAGCATTTTATGAGGGCATTGGCCATCTCTGCCACTCCTCCCAGACCTCCTATACATTCTGAAAGTAATCCTAAAGCTGTGAAGTTATTTACCTCAAAGGACAAGTTGGACTTCCTCTGATAATGGAGGGAAGGTGAGACAAAGACAGAACCTGAACACTGGTTTCTTCATGTCCTGCTCAGTACTGGTTCAGTGTTTTCATGATTTTTGTACATTTCTATAAAACAGAGTAAGACAAACAGAAAGAAAATGGGAATTTTAATTCTTACTCTTAGAGTGACACAAATAGCCCGAGCTATGTTCACTTTATGGGGAAGAAAGCAATTAGAAGGCAATTTACAAGTCAGAGGAAATGTCCACTTGGTTCTTCTCAACAAAAGGAGGGATCAGGATTATTTCTCCTTGTTAATTACTGCAAACAAAGGCAAAAGATTTATAAGGAAGAAAAGATATAGGATAACAAGTAGTTAGCCCATCAGATGTCCTCCCACACTGTTTTTTCTGCCATTTAACAGATCATCTGGACCTTAACAGTAAACCAATAATTGTGACATATGGGTACAAGATTTTTTGAGTCAGTGTGCAGCGAGTAGAAAACTGTAGGTTGTTAATGCAAGTACGTGTACATTTTATTGTCTGTGTGAGTGACCAAGCAACTAATTTGCAGCTTTGTGTGTTTTTCTTAACACATAACTGCAGTCACACTTGAGACACCAGAGCAAAGTTAAATCCCTGCCAGCAGGTGCTGTCTTCTTAGAAGAAAGGCCATACACTGATAAAAGATTCTTGCACTTTAAATTTAATGTTTAAATGCACAGAAATGTCTCCTTGTTGCATATCTTTGGTTATAAGTCTTTTGTGTTTGGAGGCTGGCTAGAAATTGAAATTACTATTTGGATAATCACAGCTTTCTTTGGATAGTAATTTAGGATTCATGCTATTAACCCCCTGCATCTCTTTGTATACATGACATTAAAAACTCCTTGCCAGAAGCAGTTAACTGTTAGAAAAATGGGCCAGCAAAATGAATGCTTACAAATATATTCTGGGATTAAACTGCACTGAAAGACTGGTGAAGGTTTCCTTTTCATTCTTTCAGCTCTTTGAGCTCAGTTTCTACTTTTTCCCAAATGATCATCTTTCAGCTTGATTTTTGACATATCTGAAGTAAACTGAAAAATAAACCAACCAACCAACCAAACAAAAAACCAAAACAACCAAACAGCTGAAAAACAGTAACTATGGGAAATATCAAGAAAGCACTTCAGCCACTGGTATAATAGTAAAGTAGCTGAGAAAGCTTTTCTTCCATTACTGCTAATGGGTCTTTATTTATTTCTCTTTAAACAATCTTATTTCTTAGGTAAAATTTTTGGAAACTTGAAATCTGACAAATGTATAAACACCAGTTCAGCAAAACATTTAATCCTACACATATTCAGAAAACCACTGAGCTGTGTTGAGATCCTGTTGTTGTTTCACATATATGCCTAAACACTGCTCTAAATAGCCTGTTGCATTGATGGCAAAAGGTAACATGCACTCTGTTCTCTCTAGACATGCCTAATTTAAGCTGTATGACTCTGATGTCTTAGAATTTATTTTTCCTTAATCTCTTTTGGTACTGCACTGCCAGACCATATATATGTCCGTTCTATAAATATCAGTTTAGAGATATAGTTGCAATAGCTACATTGACAGCTAAACTGGACAGTCTGAAGATAATTCTGTGACTTACAGTTGGTGCATTGCTAAAATTCTCTTTTGATCTAGGTGAGTTTCAAGAATTTGTAAACTTGTTTTGTGTGTGCATTTTCCTGCTTTAAAATAACAGAGCGATTTTTATTTTACTCTAATGATTTCAAACATAAATGCAGCATGAAGTTCAAAGCATGCTCAAAGATTGAGAGTAAAAATATCAGATGGCTTTATTTCGTTGAATGCAAAGGTACACAAGATAGAGACCTCTATCTGAGCAAATCGTTCTAGAGTTCCTTTTTTGGGAAGAAACAAGCAATTTGAGAATGCTATTTTGGGGTCTCTTTTAGACATTTACTGTATGAAGAGGTGGAGATTTTTATTGTGCTATTACGTATACATGAGTTAAATGAAGTTTCATACCTAGTGAAATAATTCTCCAGCATTTTGTGTACACAAGGTTGAAAAACCTTGAGATGAATTTTCTTTAAAATATACTATGATCTGTATAAGTGAACAAGATGGGCCCAGAGGAGCTGGCCCCAGTAGTGAACTAAAGTTGACATACTATGCAGCTACCTGGGAGTGTCCCCATTGCTGCTGTAGTTTGTCTGGGCTTCAGTATGTTTTATCTGCTATTATTCATAGTGTGAGGTGTGATTGAGATCAGACATCCTAAAATCCCACATTAACATACTGCAGACAAGAGCAAGGTCTTGTTTTATTATTTCAGTCTTCTGCTGTTGCAACTTTCAGATTCAAGCCCATCAGACACATCCTTAGTCAAGTCTGAATCACTGACATGGTAAATTTAGAGGCGTGTAAGTGCCTAACTCAAGACTAAACTTCTTTCTTTAATCCTTATCAAAATCTTAGGCCTCACCATTAGACTGTGTCCCAAAAATATGTCTTTGATGAATTTGGGTACAAGATCAGGTGACCCACTCGTTTAACATCTAACAAGAAAACGCTGAGCAAGTCATCCAGTCTGTTTTCCCATACATGATCATAACAGCATTTAACCCCACTAATTCTGCACTCATCCCAGTTACTCTAGTTACAAGAAATAAACTCAGTCTTTAAAACTCTGAGTCTCTGGCAGAGTAAGAGCAACAGTGCTGCCAACAGCAGTGGGGATGTTAAGAGATGCTGATCAGGTGAGACATGCCCACCATCCCAGCTGGAGGTAGGCATTGCTTGCTGTGCAGGCTGGCACAGACACCCAGTGTCCCCGCCAGTTCCCAAACATGAGAATATGACTGTGACTTTGTGAGCAAGAAGTGTCCTCAAGCTTTTAAAGTATTTTCTGCTCTGTCCTAAAGCAATGGCGCAACTTGTCTGACTGCTTTGGCCAATCTTTGATTCCCCAAAGAATGAAGAAAACAAGCTATTCTGAACATGTCTGACCACCTCGCACTGGAGTTGAACTCGGAGAAATGGAAAGCTTTCTCTGCCAATCTTCTTGACAGGCTTAGGATCTAAAGATGGAGATTTGCTTAGAGTCATAGTTTTAATAGAAAACCAAAGCTGTGAGGAGTGCTTTGAGAGTAGTAGACCATCTGTTCTCTTTATGGTCTAGAAAGTAAGACTATGAACATGAAAATTTGAGTGGAATAGGGGAGCTTTATTCAGCAGGCTCGGTTAATATTACTGTTTCAGAAGAATCTGCCTTTGTATTTGTGGGCCAATAAGAAGTGACCTGGGCTTCAGTCTTTAATTGCCACCCAAGTTATCACCATTCCACAATCCAGTACGCATCCAGTTTCCCATATGTGTAAGGTGGAGGTGTCTTCTTATTTCTCTAGGGTTAAGGAAGGATAAAATGCATTTGTATGTCTGAAATATTTAGGTATTACATTTCTGTAATCTTCTGAAGTACCAGCTAGGGAGAATCCTAAGCAGAGGAGCAAAATGGATGGCAAGGATTAAAGCTCTTGCTGTTTCTACAATTCAGATTCTTGGCAGGGCACCTTTAACCAGTAAATTTCCACTCCTCTGTCTCTGCAGGTGCTCAGAACAACGCCATTTTCCTCTTGCTCTCACTTGCTTTCTATTTCTCACACAGAAAGCAATAAAATAAAAAAATATTTTTAAAAAGTCTGCATGACAGATGCTCAAAGGAAGTGAGAACAAAAGGAAGATGAAATAAAAGTCAAGGCTATCTACTTTTAATTCTCTCTTGAAAGCTGAACAATGATCAGCAAATGAATGAAGTGGAGAGTGCCGAGTAGTCAAAATACTCTAGCTTTTAACAGCTGAGACAAATTATCTGAGATGAAACCTATATCTAAAATGAGGCCAAAGCTCATAAACCTTAAAAAGTAGCATGCATTTAAAGACTGGATCTGATAATGCACAAACGGGAAAAAGACATAGAGGTTATTTTGGGTAGGTAGGTTGCAACATTTTTAATTTTTTTCATTTTTTCACTGTGAGTTTTCCTGTGCCACTTTTAGTCTATAAGGGAAGTTACCTATACAGGCTCAGGTGAATCAAAGTTGAGGGCGAATATTCACATCTACAATCTAACTTCCTGTGGCACTAGCAAAGGCTATTCCCTACTAATGGGACAGAACTAGATGTGAACTATTTAGTCAGTTTTATCTACAAATACAGACACAGGCACATAGCCTGACAGCATTTTAACAAGATTTGAAATGTTCGATTCTCTCTCAGCTTTTTTTTCTCATATCTTTCTCTTTCTTTCTTTCTTTCTTTCTTTCTTTCTTTCTTTCTTTCTTTCTTTCTTTCTTTCTTTCTTTCTTTCTTTCTTTCTTTCTTTCTTTCTTTCTTTCTTTCTTTCTTTCTTTCTTTCTTTCTTTCTTTCTTTCTTTCTTTTCTTTCTTTCTTTTAAAAAGAAGATACACAAGAAGTTAAGGCACTAATTGCAAGAGAATAATAGAAGCTGAAGAACTGTATATTGAAACCTGATAAATGAAAAATGGGCACAGTATCAAACTTAATCACATTTGTATTCACAAGTTGTTGAGAGCTGACACTGATTTATGATCTATCAACATTCACCAGATTCTATGACTACTTTATACAGATACAAAAAATAGGACGGATGGATGGATAGATAAACAGACAGTGAAATAATGTTGCAAATTGAGTAGCAACAGACCTAGTTATGAAAGATAACTAATCTAATTAATCTTTTAAAAATATGGAGATTTTTGAAGAGCAGATCTTTGGGAAATCTACAATATGGGAAACTTTGAGAAAGCTAAACTATCCTGTTACTGTTCTTTGTTCTAACGTTACTACTCCAATACAACAATAAAACAATCCCACTACACAGACAGTACCCTCAGTGCTCACCAGACTGGAGACACGGAGTTTCACACTAATATTTGGTGCCAAAGCTTTACACAGAAGTATTACATTAAAAATAATCCCTTCCTCTAATTCATATAATGAGTTCAACAGTGCACATGCTTGTGAGCATTAAGAAAACAAGAGGTCCAGGAACATGAGTAATAGAACGAGGCAGAACCTGAACAGGTGAAGAAAAGTAAAAATGTAAATGGCACCCAAAATGACAGGACCACAATACATGGCCACAGCCAATCACAAAAGATTTGTCTTTGCAGTGTTCCCCCCTTACAGACAGTTTGTCCTGGTTGTATTAATAGATAAATCAATGGAGGTGTCATAGACAAAGTAAGTGGCCCAAGTGAGAGTTTCCATATTAACAAAGAGGAAGGCAGCTCTTAATGGGTGTCCTGACCCATCTTGCTCTGTCAGGAGAGCTTTGTGCCCATACAGAGGCTGGGGCCACCTCTAGCCACGCTCGTGCCTGGTGACACAGCCTGGGCACGAGACTCAGCCGTGGGCTCACTGCTGCTGCTGCCACTCCCATGGCCTCTGGAGAAACCCCTGGCTCTTGGGAATACAGGCAGAAGCACATCCTGGGATCTTGAGCATGGTTCCTGTCAGTGGAAATCAATTCCCATGAAGCCATGTGGACCATGATTTTGGAAGTAGTCTGGCCAGAGACTGAATTGTTTGCATCTGTGCTGAGTCTAGACTTTCAGGGAGCAGCACCTACTGCAGTGCTTTTGGCCAGGCAACAAAAGGATCAACTCTTTTGGCACCTTATCTTCAATTAACCAAGTTTCCTCATCTATGGTATCAAAACTTCCTTAATTTATGGACCAAAGTCACTAATAGCACTGAAATACTGTGATAATAGCTCTCTATAATTTAATAATAGGTAATATTAATTTAACTTAAGTTGTGATTAATATTAATTTCTCCAGCCATTATGTGACTAGCCTCAATGACCTCTTTCCATAAATAATGTCATATTTTCTTTCTAAGTGCTGCAGTATCATGTCTTCTTGACTGACTATGGATTTCAATATATTTTCTTGATCTACAGAAACAATGACTATATTTGTCCTTCATCTTCTTTTTTAGACTCAAAACCAAAGATCATTTCACTGTCCAGGTTCTCCATTCATTTTTTTGCTATCAATTTCGCTGCTATTTTTGTCAGTCTAGACATTATCCCACTCAAGATAACTCTAATTCAGTCCTTGCAGCTAATATGTCTGGAAAAGTATGACAAACCAACAAACACAGTTTCTGCAAATTTCTGAACACCTGTGTATTTAACTCTTCTATTTTTTGTAATTAAGTACAGTTCCTTTTAAATCAACGGTTCTACAAGCTCAAAACATTTTTTATTTATTATTCAGATTTCTGTTAAAAGGGAGAAACGCTGCAAAAAATATTTATCAGTAACCTGACCTTTAAAGAGAGAAAGACTATGTTATAGAATTTATGTGTTAATCAAAAGAGATTAATAACTTGATATGTCTACATATGCATTATTCATATTTTTCCAACATAAACTGCCCATAAATTCACCCAAGAAGGTATTAGGCACATCTAAACAGTCAGGAAAGAGCATCTCCCTGCTTGCTGTTAAGGTTATTCTTCAATTGTCCATTTTCCTCATATGCAAAGAATTGCTCAGCAGAGACCTCACCTGTCCTCCGAGAGAGAAATCTCAAACCCACTTAGCATGAATTGACAGCTTGGATGGATCAAGTCCTTTGGACTGAACATGTACACCTTGAACCACGGACAAATGACTTGAATTCAGATCTTCCTATGAATTCTGTGCATATTCTGTGTCCGAACTGCAGCCAGTCTAGGCTGGCAAGGAAACCTATGAGCCAGACTGCTCATGTTGCACTTAAACTCACATTGTAAATAACCCATGAATAGTAGAAAATTTACGGACTTAGCCTATCAAGCACATCCTCTAAACATTTGTGATGGTCATGTATTGCCAGTATCAATTAGATTTCACTTATATTTCATGCAGGAAGATAAGGGAATTATTTTTTAAAATATTATGACATCTCAAAGCTTTTGTTGATTCTGCAGTGTAACGATGGCAAGTCTTGCTCTGCCCTTTATGACCATTTCAGTTAGTAAGGACAAACTGCTCTTTAGTGAACACTGAGAAGGAGAAATGTATTTAGGTTGTACAAGACAAGAAACAGGAAACATTAAGTCCTGAACGACATATGAGAGGAGATATTCAAGGAAGTACTGCTAGGGGCAGGAGCAACAGAAGGAGCCATCTCTACTTGTGAGCAGAAACTCAAAGACGAAAAAATATTCTGTAATTTGATAAATCTCATGATAGATAAAATTTGAACATCTCTCTCAAAGTTCCCACTGAATCACATTCTATCAAACAAACCAGAACGCCTTCCTGGCCTTGCTGTACTTAGCAGGGGAGAAGCTGGGCAGCTCTTGGTCAGAAAAATGCTTTGAAATAACACTTTCAGTAATCCCTCTTACAGTATAAAGCACCTCATGATTCCTAAGTGGATGAGGCTTTGGTCATTGACTTCTCATCATGCCGGTGAAGAACAGTCCAAAATGACAGCAAAGCAAATTTAGATGATGTTTGTTAAATATTTTGGACAACTGTTCTGCATTTTCCCATATTTCATTGTTCTCTTATGAGCAAAAGCAGAAAATAAAATCTAAACTATTTTAAAGTCGGAGCTGCAATGTGGCTGCTTCTTTGTTAATTTCATTTTTAAAGGGCTTTAAAAGGAATTGTAGACAATTCCTTCAAATGATTCTATAGAAGGCTGACAAAAAGCCAGTTTATTCTTTGCATATGAGCTGCCCTCTGTCTGCATATAAACCATGTGATTTGCCAATAAGAAAGAGCAGTTGGAGGCTGAGTGACGTCTGAGGGACAGGGAAAAATGCATAGAACAACCAGGGGCTGTTTAATGTCTCTCAAACTTCTAAGACATTATTGCAGAAATAAAACTGCCATGTGTTGTTTGCCAGTGAATCTTCTGCACGTAAAGAACACAATTTATAATCTCATCATGCATAAAATTCAGCCTGTTGGCAAACCGTTTGCAGTGCCAGGTAGCCCAACATCTCCTGGTACTTGATTGCTTTCTGCCACTGCCCCACTATCAGGCTAAAAATGAAATGTTAGCTATTCTTACCCTAAGGGAGGAGTCTGCTTCAAAATTTAAGTTGTTTTAGTTATGGAATTATTCTCAACACTTGGTAGATTATAGANTTTTTTTCCTTTTTTTTTTATATATATATAGGCTTTTTAGTTGTTGTTGTTCTTTGGACAGCTTGGAAAAAATCACCTAATCCTTTCTCCTGCCCAGTGGCAGCATCAGAAATACTTGTCTGTTCCTTGAGGCTGTTTGTTTAACCTGTGTTGAAATAGCTTACTTGGCAACAATTCAGCCCAGCATTCTCTATCCTACAGTTACAAATGATGTATTTTGCTTTCTATTTTCTAACCAAAATAGCTCTTGATCAAAATTGTTCCTAACACTTCTTGTCCTGTCCACTCTGTGAAGACAGATTATTCCCTCCTTTTTTCTTTTTTATTCAGGCTTTTTTTTCCAGGCTTTTCTGTTTGAAGCCTGCTTGCATGTCTTCCTTTAGCTTTGTTAATCTTGGTTGTTCTTGAGACACCTGAGTTCCTCCAACAGCTGATCTCAACCTTCTAACAAGATTGAAACGGACACAAAGGAATGAGGAAGACATGCAAAATATTAGTTGTAAAATTAATCAGGATCTGAGGAAGAAACATTGATTACGCAGCGGGTTCTTGGTGACCTAATGAAGAATCTGTAACCTCAAACCCCAGTACATGTCAAGTTCACAAAACTTAGCTAAATAAAGTAGATAAAACCATACTTCTTTTTATGTTAAAAGACATAGGCCTCAATACCTTAATTGTATATTTACAGAAAATTTATACTTTTACTGAAATGATTCAATATTTCACAGTGTCAATCAGTAACAAGTCCATTGATAAATATTTTCTTTAAAAAACAAGAAAATTAATAATAAACATGAAGCACATTAGTCTTTCTGGAGAAGTTAGTGTTCTTCAGACTATGTAAGAAAGCCTCAAATAGCACAAATTTAAGTGTTGCTTTCCTTTACTTGTGTTATCATCAAAGTCAGAAGGTAGGGATATATTTTGCAAACACCTGTAGGAGAAAATAGGTAGAAAAAAGGACAAATTAAACCACAAAAGGTAATCAAAAACACAATCCAACTGTTTAATATCCACAACAAACATTTTCAGTTTTTAAATTTCCCCTACAGTTAAAACCACTCTGTACAAACTGGGATCCTGGAGTTAAAATATTCACTGTAGAAGCTGATAACCTGGAATCAATCTTTACACTACGGGAAAAATCTCCAAACTTAAAGACATACCGGAAATCATAACAAATGTTGCAGAAGCTAGTACCTGGCTCTAACACTTCCTTGAAGAATATATTCTTCCCAGAAAACATATTTTTTTTGTCATTGGTCTATTAATCAAAAATGGACTTTCTGATAGCTCTTGCCCACAGTGAATATTAATTCTGAACTGGTATTTTAGTCTCTGGCTTCCTCTTATGAATGCACCTACTCAAATGCAATACACTGATGAGGCTTATTTTATAGTCAAAAAATGTGGTTTGGATAGAATTTTTCTACTTTGAAACAAAGAAATATAGTTTGCAAAGATGTAAGAGTTTATACAATTTTCTTAAAAAGGGAATAGAAAATTTCAAACCAACTCAATAACATAACATCATTGATTAGTAAAATCCTTTTGAAAACAAGACCTTCACAAGGAAGGATGAAGGGTCGTTTTAGCTGGTGTCTTTAGGAAGGAATGAATTTTACTCCCAGAAAGCTTAAATCTTTGAATTCATCATTTCCTCTTGAATTTTCGGGACATCTTTGATCTCTAAATAAAATTTGCTCACACTTACTTTTTTATTCTCCATGATGGGCTATTTTTTACCTCACTCCTTGGGAACAGTAATTTTCCTGCCATGTTTTCTCCACAGACTTGATTTACTCTTGTATCTGCATCCTAAAATGAAGTTCTGTGTTCACCTCAGTCATTGTAAATAGACATGCTGTGACAGGCTGATGAGTGGCAGCAGGAATCCACCTATGACAAGAGCTTGAAGCTGCAGGGAAGGTTTCTTCCTGTAGGATTCATTTTGTACATGCTGTCCTTTTTGGACTGTGGTGGGGGAAGCCGTGCTTTGCGTACTGCATAGGAGAAGGGAGCTGATATCCTCTTTCTTGCCTTTTCTCCTGTTTTAGGATTATGTTTACTTTGGCAGAGTGTCAGAACGATAGACCAACAGAAAACCTGACTATCAGAGAAGGGAAAGGTATAAAGCTAGGTAGAGAGATACCGGTAGGCCAGAGTGACCTTCAAGATCTGAGAAGCCTTGGTGGTAAGCGTTAATTATGTGGGTTGTGTACTTGATTAAAGAAAAACAAGGAAAACTGAAATGAGAATTCATAAATGGGTGGTGAAATGAACTAGGTTGGATTTTGCTGGGTAATTAGCCAGCTACACCTGACCGTATCGCCTCCTTGCAGCAGGGCATTAACAGATGGTGTACAGAGCTGTCAGAACAAAAAGTGTTGCCTTCCCTCATCAAGTGCTATTGCTGCTGAAGGATCAATTCCTCAGTGCAAGCACTGGGGGGCTAATAAAGACTCCAACCCTGGGAACAGGAGTGATTTACAATTGAACTTAATCTATTTGAAAAATTCTAGCAACCACATTAAAAAAACCCCAAATCTCATCATGCACCACCTGAATTTCCTCAGTGCCATCTGTCTGCTGCATTAAACAAAGCCCCAGAGACCCTCAGAGGGAGAGAGGCAGAGTTTTAATGATTAACCTAACCTGGCTGTCAGAATGGATAGCTTGATATATAGGCCTGGGTTGGCAGTTTCTGCATAGCTAGTCACTGACACTGTGGAGGAGATTTAGGCCAGCAGGAATTCCCCTCTGGAGTGTAACCCAGCGCGAGCTCTCCCAGGACACAGCCCCAGTGTGTGGGGCGTTACTGCGGTGTTCCCGGATTTGGGGGACATTCCCAGGGGGCTGGGCGCTGGGAAGAACTGCCTGTAGCTTACACCTGCAAAGGCAGAACCTGGCCATCAGCCATCAGTAACCCTGGAAGCTCATCTGCACCTGAGTTCTTTGTAGCAATATGGCACAGGCTCCCTGGCTTTGCTTCTGTTAAAGAGTTTACTTGCTGAAAAAACCTTGAAATGTTTTAAGTTTGGCACCTGAGCATTTACTTTGAGGTACTGAGGCTGCTGAAAAGTATGAAATTGCCAGCCTCAGTTGAGATTGTAGTTTTATGAGATTTCTGTAAGATGCAGAAGTGAATGTGGCATTTTGATAATTTCCATTTGATCAACATGAGCAATACCTTTCTTGGCATCAGTCTCAAACTTGGTTTTATGGGAGATGCCAAAAGTGAGATATTTTAGTTTTATGAGAGCAATATTATTTTAATCTCTCAGTAAACATTTTTCCTCTGAATAGAAAGGACAGCTTTTCACTATTAAAATAATTTTAAATTATGGGTGCTATTTTTCACTCACTCACTCACTCACTCACTCACTCACTCACTCACTCACTCACTCACTCACTCACATTTTTCATCTTATGTTGATGTACTTGAAATATTAAAATTAAAATGCTACTTCTTTGTATTTGTGGAGAGCATGTAAACAATGCAGCTTTTCTGTTAGAAAATGTTTAAGAATCATCAAGATATTTGTGAGTGATATTTAGTGAGAAATCATTTTACTTCTTTTACAGTAAAATTAATGGTTCCACTTTGCAGGTAAAAAAAATGAAACCTAAGCTATCATTTTACAATAGATTTTACCAGAGCTAGCAATTTACATGTGAGCAAAGTGAATATAAATGGTGAAAACATATTCATAAATTATATGTCTGAAGGCTTAAGGGAGCAAAACATCATCTGACAAGCAACAACCAAAAGTATAAACTAATTCAGCGAAAGATTCATAATTAAAATAAGATTTCCTAGAATTAGTCAAATTTTGTATTTATCCAGATGTTTATACATAGCTAAAATTATCTAAATTATGAAACTTTCTGTGTTTTATGCTCACTCCTGGGCTTACCTAAGAAATCTCTCCAGATGTGTACAACCTTCCTGAAAATCTTTAATAAAATCATGCAGTCTTAAAATGTATGTGAATTCTACATAGAATTCAAAGAACAGAATTAAATAATGTAGATATCTATTATATTCTTTTCTTTGGTAGTAATTATTATTTTTATTAATTAAAAATCAGTTCTGATGTAAATTAACTTTCTGAAAAAAAAAGTAATTTTCTGCCTTTTTACACTTGGTCCCCACAGTCAATCCCCAGGGTCCAGGGATGAGGGGAACTGGTCTCCCAGTAATTACTGGAGCACTCTGGCTCTCCCAGCCAGAGGGGGAGCAGGGCTCATGTCTTAGCAATGTCAGAGTAATCCTTCATCACGTAATTTATATACATTTCTCACAGCTGACCCCACTCTATCAATCCTTCTGAAACAGGAGAATCCCACTGAGGTCCATTTAGTTATCCTGCGTCCTATTGTTAATAAATATGACAAAGCTAGGCAGATCCTAATGCCAGTATCTCCAGGCAGGCTGGCAGCTTTCTGACTTTCATTTTCATGCCCTACTAATACTTATCAGTGCCATTTGATGGTTGCTCTGAACTGTGTTTCACATACAGGAAGCAGGGTTCATATCCAAGCAAATCTGAATTTTGGGTATAAAGTTTCATGGGCAATTGATCCCCATGATTTACTAGGAATTTATATATATATATATATAAAATGTTTTATAAGTCTCTCTTCATAAGTCTCTCTTTTCAGGTAACAATAAGAAAATGATAATAAAATTAAAAATTAGTTCCTGTTTTAGTAGGTCAAGACTCTTCTGATCCTCATGCCCCTTAGGTGCTTACCAAGGATGTCTGTTGCACTCTGCTGAACCAGAAAGTGTTTCTTCTTGGCCATCACTGTTTTAGAAAACAGGGAAACCATACAGCTTGTGCATCTTTTGGATTGGATTATCAGGCACAATGAAAAAAAAATCTAGCAGTGAAAAAATTAGTTCTATGTCAATTTTCCAAGCCCTTGTTCCTAGGATCACTGGAAATTTGTCCTGCTGTGTCATTGGTGTTAGGGTGATGGAAGATGCAGAAGTGGCACATATTCTGCAACTACCATCCATGTGCTGTCCATACACTCTGCTACATTGGAAAGGGAATTCTACTGCTAAGATAAAGGTTGTGATTTTTTTTGCTAGACCAGCACATCTCTTATTTCCTACTGATATTTCCTTTAACTCAAAGGGTATTATGAGCATGGTGCTGTCTTCTAATGAAAGTAACCACAGAATGGGTGACAGCAGGGATCAATAAGACTGAAGGCAAAAGAGAATGTCTATTATACTTTCCCTTCTTTGAATTTTCCTATCTCTTGTCAGTTAATTACATTATGAATTTAGGCCATCACTCAAACAAGAACCACCATGATACTGCATGTCTTGGAATAAGCAAGGATTGCTTCTCAGCTACATGTTTTATAAAACACATACAAGAGTGTTAAATAAGGTTATCATGCAAAGGTTTTCATGTGCACATTTTCTGTCAAAGTTTTTGATCAAAAATTATAACTAGTAAGTACTCTGAATTAATTTTCCTTAAAATATCTGAAATATAAAAGTGCTTTGTGTTGCATAAAAGTACTATGTATATTCTTTTACCAATATTGGTTTTATTAAGAGAAAGAATTAAGTTCTCTAACTCAGAGCAGTAATTACATCTACTCTTTTCAAAAATTCTTGCTACTAAACTCTAACGTAAAAATGCAGAAGACATTGACTCCTTGATAGTTTTAGTATTGTGAAAACTTTTTCCATCTAAATAATTTTTTACATAAATATCTTTTTTTCAAAATAGTCAAAGATGTTAAAGATGCTGGTAGACCTTATTTTCCTTATTTTATGCTTTTAAACTTCATCTAGAATGTTAAAAGATAAATAAATCTTCTCTATCTAAGTACTGCTTTTCTGTAATTGCCCTGCATATTACATGTTAAAAAACATTAGTCTTGTCTTCAACAGGCTTGGGCAACGAAGATCACCTGGCTAAAGTGGGTTTTTTCAGATGGCAAAGAAGCTAAAAAACCCTTTGATAAGAAAGATAGCTCCATGATCACAAGGCTCTTTATCATCTTCTAATAACACATTTATATGTTCCAATGTTTCATTTAAATCCTACTAATCAAAGTTTAATGCATCATTGTTGGGGTAGAGCTGGAACCCAACAAAGAGAAAAGGGCAGCAGGAACCCAGCACAACCTCTAGAAACTCCAGAGTGGGATCCATGACCTAAGGACTCCTTTTAGCCTCTTCTATTTGATATCCAGTCAATGGCTCAGCAGGACCCTTTGCATATTCTCACCCCGCTCACTCCTCTCTGTCTGTGTGATTCTGGCAGCGGCTGAGACTCTGGGTCTGTTCTGCTAACAGGAACTTTAATGGTTGCAAACTTTCCACATGCAGTTGTGCCAGCCTGTAGTAAACTGCTGCTTCAAATTATGCTAATGCTAGTCAGAACTTAGCCAATGCCAGCTGTAAAGCTACTCCTTTCTCTTCCAACAGTTTGGAAGGGGCTTAACCTGTGAACTGCTTTCAGGTGTTCTCATCTTATAGGGCTTCTTGTTGGATAGTTTCGATGAATTACCTACAAACCATGACTTGTTCATTAATTTTCTCTTGCTGCTATATATTTTTCATAAAGGAAAAATTGATATTGTCCCCTGCCAGGTGACTGATGAGCAAACTGCAGACAGTATAATTCCAGTCAGAGATTTTGGACTAGTTTTCGTACCTGAAGTGTCTGAGATTCATAAGGCAGGAGGTTTCCTATGCAGAGTTCTGAATATCAGTGAGTAACAAAATATTGTGTGAATTCAAGCTCCTATGTTGTGGTGTTGTTATTCACAAAAGATGTATTTCAATAATATTTTAAAAGTTCATGATCTAATCCAGTTCCAGATACTGTGTTCTGCATCTCTTGTCTTTGAACACTGTTCTTTTAGCAAGCTTCTATCCTTGGAAATTTCTGATTTTAAGTGTCACTTTTTTCTTTTATTGATGTCTCCATTATAGCTCTTACTTGAAACAATTTGGAATGCCCTAATTTTTAAGTGCTTTTCTGGCTTGTGTCATGGTTTAACCCTGCAGTGTCTCAGACCCTGCAGCTTCTCCCTCCTTTCCCTGTAGTGGGATGGGGGAGAGAACAGGAAAAAATGCAAAGCCAATGGGCTGAGATGAAGACAGTTTAAAAGGAGAGAAAAGGAGAAGAAGCTAAGAATAACGAACAAAGAACAGACAAAACAAGTGACACGCAATGCAGTTGCTCAGCACCCACTGACCAATGCCCAGCTAGTCCCCAAGAACGTGGCTGCCATCCTCAGCCAACTCCCCCAGTTTTGCTGTTCAGCATGATGCCATATGCTCTGGGATATCCCTTTGGCCACTCAGGGTCAACTGTGTCCCCTCCCATTTTCTCATCACCCCAGCCTTCTTGCTGTCAGGGCTGAAAAATCCTTGACTTCGTGAAACCCCTGGTCAGCAACAACTGAAACATTAAGTGTGTTATCAACATTATTCTCACCCTAAATCCCAAACACAGCACTGTTTCAGCTACTAGGAAAATAATTAACTCCATCCCTGCCAATACCAGGATAGCTGGACATAAAAGCCTTTCCTCTGTCCTTGTCATGTACCTCACTCTCAGGAAATTTAAACCTCCATTTAACCACAAAAATCACTACATCATTTTTGTGTCGGAAGAGTTTTAAGAATTAATTTTTCCCTTCACTTATCTGAAGCTTTAGTGTCTTGTTTTATGGTTAAAAAAAATCTACATTTTATTTTACTTTGGTTCCATTTCTGCCTCCTTAACTGCATGCTGACAGGGAGCATACTGAGAAAAAAAAAGGGCCATGCCATTTAGAACTGCTTCTCATTGACCTCTTTCTATCCTTGCATTTTCAATGCATTCTTCTAGTTGCTTTACTATGTTAAAATCGGGGTGAGAAGCTTTGAATGCTGAATCTCAAATGTTAAGTCACATTAGCTGGATTTCACTGGAGTAGTAGTTTAGGTTCAAAGGGATGAAATATGTGCTTATTTTTGCCCTCAGCTGAATAGTACTGTTCTTTGAAATCTCTGTTGAAACTGTTTTGAATGAAAAGTAACTACATTACATAGAAACAGAATCACAGAAATACAGAATCATGAAATACCAGGTTTGAAAGGACCACAAGGGTAATCTAGTCCAACCCTTCTTGGCAAAAGCACAGTCTGGACAAGACTGAACAGTACCCCGTTTAGCTGAATTTTAAAAAGTGTCCAAAGTTGAAGAATCCACCACTTGGGCTAGGGGCATTATTCCAGTGGCTGATTTTTCTCATAGTGCAAAATTTTCCCCTTGTAGCCAGTTAGAATATCCCCAGGAGTAACTTGTATCCATTACACCTTGTTTATTTCCTGACTTCTTGGATAAAAGAGAGGCTCCCTTTTTNTAGTCCAACCCTTCTTGGCAAAAGCACAGTCTGGACAAGACTGAACAGTACCCCGTTTAGCTGAATTTTAAAAAGTGTCCAAAGTTGAAGAATCCACCACTTGGGCTAGGGGCATTATTCCAGTGGCTGATTTTTCTCATAGTGCAAAATTTTCCCCTTGTAGCCAGTTAGAATATCCCCAGGAGTAACTTGTATCCATTACACCTTGTTTATTTCCTGACTTCTTGGATAAAAGAGAGGCTCCCTTTTTTTTTTTNAAATACTAGAATGTGGTGATAAGTTCTCCCCAATGTCTTCTATTCTCAAGGCTGAATAAACCCATTTCTCTCAACCCTTCTTCATATGATTACCTTCCCTGCCCTTTGATCATTTCTGTGGCCTTTCTCTGGACCCTCTCCAGCCTGTACACATCTTATTGTTAAACATGCCTACTTAAAAATAAGGGGTAGGTTGGAGTAGGTTTTGGGTTCTTTTCAGTATAATGAAACTTCTGGATGTCCAAAATCATCTTTTGGTCGTCTTAAATATATAGGGCTTTGGTTTAGTTAAATAGAAGCTTGCCGCCAGTCTGAGAGGAAGCAGATTTGGTTNTTTGTAGCCATCCTTTAAATACTAGAATGTGGTGATAAGTTCTCCCCAATGTCTTCTATTCTCAAGGCTGAATAAACCCATTTCTCTCAACCCTTCTTCATATGATTACCTTCCCTGCCCTTTGATCATTTCTGTGGCCTTTCTCTGGACCCTCTCCAGCCTGTACACATCTTATTGTTAAACATGCCTACTTAAAAATAAGGGGTAGGTTGGAGTAGGTTTTGGGTTCTTTTCAGTATAATGAAACTTCTGGATGTCCAAAATCATCTTTTGGTCGTCTTAAATATATAGGGCTTTGGTTTAGTTAAATAGAAGCTTGCCGCCAGTCTGAGAGGAAGCAGATTTGGTTTACTGGGTTTTTTTGTTTGTTTGTGTTTTATTTGTTTGGTTTTTGTTTGGTTTTTTTATTTTGTTTTGTTTTTTGTTTGTTTGTTTTGGTTTTTTGTTTGTTTTGTTTTGTTTGTTTTGCTTTGCTTTTGTTTTGTTGGGTTTTTTTTGTTTGTTTGTTTTTTGTTGTTTTTGTTTTGTTTTGGTTTTGTTTTGTTTTGTTTAGGGTTTTTTTTTGTTTTCTCCTTCAAAAGTAATCACTGACTTAGAGCCTGGATATGATCATTTTCAGAAGTGTAGATGCAGTTCATTTGACCAAAAGGTAAAATTTTTTTCATAGACAAACAAGAGTTTGCCATCTCTTTTCAATATGTAGAAGGAAAAAGATATTCTTGGGGAGTAAATCTTTTCATCCTGCATAAGATATCTGAAGACAGGTGAATTATTCCCTGACTTGATTCTCTATGGTCTATAAGTGTAACCTGAAGTGTTTAGATCACATGCAGAATGTACAGGAAAACACAGGAAATCCAGTACATTCCACAGGAGAATTCAAAGTATGTCAGAATCCTCTCCTCTCCTCTCCTCTCCTCTCCTCTCCAGAATTTAGTCTTAACAAACCAGACTCTGACCTCAGCCTCCAAAGTCTGACCTTATTCATCCTGTGCTGGTTGGATTCAGTCAGGATTGCTGGATGAGCAATCTTTCCTGCTGTTCCTGGCTCTGAGTGTCTGGGTGTCATGGGAGTGTGAATAGCTCTTTGCTTAGAAGTGGATATTTCTTATAAAACAATCATCATCCCTTTTCTCTCAAAATTTTTTTCCCCTGAAGAAATTTCTGTGCAACAAGCTGTTCAATGTCTCAAAGTCCAAGACATTTTTCTTTAAACATTTTTTTCAAATTCAAATTAAAAACAGAAAGTATGTTTTCTCATCTAGACATCGTCAAATGTAATCATTTCTGTATTCTAGTAACAGTTATACTCTTCATCACCCAAATCTCTCCAACAAACAAGGCAGAAGTTCCTAAGTAGTGCATAATTCACAATGAGACAGGTGATTTTTTGGGGAGGGAAATTGGTTTCTGAACAGAATTAGTCACAAACAGTGTTTTAGGCAATTATCTCTTTCAGGCATTTCAGCCAAAATGTTATTATCATGTTTTCAGGAAGCAAACCTGATAATAACCTGTCCTGTGAATTTAGTCTGTTTAGAAAGACTGAAGATCTTGTTTAAGAAAAATACTCAGATCACAAACCTAATTGCAATATATATTTTTTTCAAGAATGAATGATGCTTATGCCCTTAGGGTTTACCTTCATTGGGAAACTGTTGTGAAATAGATATACTGCTGTTAGAGAGTGTCCAAAGGAGGGCTACAAAAACGCTGAAGGGCCTTGAGGGGCAGCTGTATGATGAATGGCTCATGTCACTCGGTCTGTTCAGCCTGGAGAAGAGGAGACTGAGATTACTCACTGCAGTAACAACTTCCTTGTGAGGGGAAGAGGAGGGGCAGGCACTGATCTCTGCTGTGCGGTGATCACTGGCAGGACCCAAGGGAATGGCCTGAAGCTGTGCCAGGGGAAGTTTAGGCTGGATATTAGGAAAAGGTTTTTTCACCCAGGGTGGTTGGGTACTGGAACCACTGCTCCCCAGGGCAGTGGTTCCAGCACTACCCTGACAGAGCTCAGGAAGTGTTTGGACAATGCTCTCAGGCACATAGTGTGACTCCTGGGGGTGGTTCGATGCAGGGACTGGAGCTGGACTTCATTATATTTGTGGGTCTCTGCAATACATCTTATTCTATGATTCTGTAAGACAGAAATTGAAAATGCAACAGCTATTTAACAGAGATTTACACTGCTATTCTTTACTAACAAATGCATTATATCTTAGCACCTGCAATGAAGCCACTCACCTCTGTTCTGGATCTCCAAGTCCCCTTTAAGAATCAAGCTGTCTCTGGCAACAGAAACAAGAAGCAAAAGACAGAGAAGCAGGAACACAGAATTGCAAAGTTCCAGCCACTGAAGTCTGTGATGTACAGAGAAGATCCATGAATATTTGACAAGCTGTTATTTACGACTCCTTCATAGATCCTGGTATTCAGGTAGAAACCAGACGTGCTTGAAGTCTTACAGAATGCTGAGCTTAGGTACTCTCAGGAGAGGCGGTTGGAAACTCTGGCCTGCATATGATCTTAAATATATGCATAGGCATACAGAAAATAAAAGTATGCCTTCCAGCTTCATTTTTATTTTATTTTTTTTCCAATTAGTATTTTAGACTATTTCTGCTTGTCAACAAGTCTTTAGGAAAAGAACTTGCAAGAAACATATCAGAGTGACACCTGGTAGCTCCTGTCAAAACTCTGCTCATCAATTCCTGCCAGGGAAGCTAATTTCATTAGAGATGAGGTTGAAATTGTCACTCAGCAAGTTTATTAATTCTCAGATATCAAGAGTGAAAAATGCACCAGCTGGGTGATAATCACTGAACATGTATAAACAAGCTCCATGCTTAGCTAATCTTCACTCGGCTGCTGGTTACAGGCCCCAAGCTTTTAAAATAATGTTTAATAGACCAGATTGTTCCTGAAGGTAAACGAGGATGCAAGATTGCTGACAGCAACTTGCTCCCCATGACACCTTGTGCAACACACAGGGACATCCTACCTGACAGGCTCCTCTGAAGCTCTGCAGGTTCAGCCTCTGTGGGGCATTCAGATACATGACTCCAAGTACTCAGGTGTTTCTGAACAGGAGGCCCACCTGAGCAAGGTGGTCTCTTGGGTTTGGGAGACCCTGGAAAGAGCAGGGATGTACATGACTGCACAGAGCAAATCCATCACACCAGCACCTGTGCCAAGCAGCTCTGCACCTCACCCAGGCACAGTGAGTGGACATTCTGCAGTGTAGAGCTGTCTCACTGCACGGTAGATGTATTATTGCCTTGCAATGCATCCTGTTAACTCTGTAAATTAACAGAATAGCACAGAAGAGATAGATGAGACTGCACTATATTCGACATACAGTGAGTAGTAGCTCAAATGGGGCATTTTCAGGGTGTTAGCTGTTTTTGGAAAAGTACCACTGGTTGCAAGAAAGAAGAGATGCACTGCATTGTCTCTGGAGTGGGGCAGCACCATTATGGCCAACATTAGCGGGAACCTTCCCTTTAGTTCTGCTGCTACAGAGTGAGTCTTAAAGACAAACAGCTTGCAATCTGCAGTGCGGTTTAGTGGCAGGGTCCTCTGCCAGTTGCTGCGTGCAGTTAAACCCACAGAGCTGCAGATAGGCACCAGCCATGTGCAGTTCAGTGTATAATGCTAATAATAATTACTTGGTTCCCCCATGGTCAATGATTTCTAGTAATCCCTCTGTTTTCTCCCTTGTTAGATTTAGATATATCAAAGGCGCTTTGCCTGTAGCAAGGCCACACGGAAAGAAGCACCATTCTGTAGTCAGGGGTTCCTCACAATCACTAGCTTTGCACAGGTTTTTCAAACTTGCTGCTGGATAAAACCATCAGAATTTTTAACATGCAAGCGTCCAGCAGCAGGACACCATCTCATTAACTCTTATAGTTCCATTTTCTGAATAGTGCTGTGCAGCTCATTTATATTCATGTATTCTTCCTCCTGCTGTTCGGAGCATAAAAGGACTGAGAGCCCTCACAAGGGATGTTTGCATTAAAGCTGCACATTAGCTTCCAATGCCCTGAGGATCCTTTATGTTTTAAGGTAGATACAGCATTTTGTCTTTTACAAAAGGTTCTGCTTGAAAGGTTCGGGGTAGGAAACCTAGCTTTGTCCCAGGGCTGACAGATGTACTAGCCAATTTAACAAAAATATTAGCTGCCAAGAGGCTTGGCAAAATACATGTAGTGTCCCAAATTGATGAGAAAAAAAACAGGATATACATTGCTTATCTGTGGAAAGCTTGTTAGTAAGGTCTGGTTGAAAGTACTTAGAGAGAAAGCCATTTTCTCAAATACCCTGCAGTACCAAAGATAAAATATTTTGTACAGACATAACAGTTTTGATAAGATTTTTCACCTTGAAGGTTTCTGTGAGAATCAGTATTTTTCTGATTACTGCTGAAACAGGAGAGATAGGTGAGGCTGAAAGGCAGATGAGAAAATGGAATGATTTTGAAAAGTCCAAAGACAAACTGTCTCACCAAAGTCTATTTTTACGAAACTGGCTGAAGAGTCTTATTTCCCAGAATGGAATTTGAAACCTTGCAAGTCCTTACCAAAAGCCACTGCCATCATTTAGCAGGCTTCAGTGCTAACTATGTTGATCACATTACCTGTGACACTACTCAAACAAAGGGAGAGATTTCAAATATAGATTTGAAAGCTATTCAGGGTCCCAAAGAATTTCAACAGCACTAAAATCAATAGTATAATAGATAGAAGAGTGGCAGTTTGTAAACTAAAATGAATTTATTTTTCTGAATTGAAAGTTTAAATTTCACAGGTTAGTTTCTACCTAACATAAAGGACAGTTAGTGAAAAAGATGGAGAGAATCCAAGTTCCACATCCTGCCTGGCAAGTCCAGCCCTTGGACCAGAAGCATTATTCCTCCAACACCATCTGCCCCAGGTACAGGCTGCTACCTCCCCTAACACACCCCGGAACATTCCTCCAGAGCTTTCCTGTGCCCAGCTATGAAAACGTATTGTTTTCTTGCACAGTTTTTCCATCTGAGCAGTCAGTTGCAGTGTCTACTTGCTGTACTTCCGTTAGGATTGTCTGAATTTCTCATGCAATTGAGCACTGATCTTGTTCTCCATGCCACTCTGTGGACTAGGTCTAATAGAAGTATACCTGTTTGTATTTCCTGTATTTCCATATATTTTTCCTTAATATTTTATTAGAGGATTTTTTGTTTTTTTTTACCAGACTTGCTCAAATTTACTTCATGGCTTTGACTGTATTTTATACAAGGAATGGTAGTCTGATAATTTTAATACAACAGAAGTATGCAAAATTCTTTAATACATTTTAATATCAAGGCAGAATTCAGTTCCAGCAGGAAATAGAGAGGAAGGAAGAAATGTTTGGAATTCATAGGATGGTCATAATCTAGCAATAAAACACCTAAGCTGCAGACAGGAGCACAGATTAGGCTTTGTCAGTGGTACATATGGCCTAAACCCAAAGTCAGTTAGTCATAATAACGCACTGATGTGTTCCAGATATTGTTACAAGGCAGAATGGTCTATAAATGGCCTTCTAAAACATCAATCTTTTGCCTTCAGAACTGCTTATTAACTGAGATGAGGAATACATCAAATATGCTAATAACGTAGTAACCAGCAGCTAAGGAAAAAAAAATAAACCACCAAATGTTCATTTACATTAGGATCACAGCAGCAACAGCATACTGATAATTTAACCCCCTCTGCTCTGGATAACAACCTCAATGTGACACTAAGCACAGACTATATAGAGAATACCGTAATTGAATGACCTCATTGTCAGTTTTAAACAATTAAAGATATTGAGATAATTTAAAAGGACAAGTGGAAGCCTGTTTGCTTCATCTAAGGCTACTTAATAATCAGTTTTATGCACTGAGATAATGAGACATATTAGCCCCGGAGTCGAGGGGGGAGGGTCAATGAAAATCTCAAACTCTCTTAAAGCCTAATGTCAGAGGGAACACATGGCTTTTCTTACTTACAAGGAGGAATGTCACACTGAAGCAAATAATACATAAATAAAAGAATAAATTAAAAAAAAATAAAACAAGAGAAAGCAATTATTTGCATGCATGTAACTAAAGGACTTTAAATTAGGCATTTTTCCAATCTGTACTTGACATTTTGGAAAAGGTTGGTGGTCATTCAGGAACAAATCCTGGGCTACCTTGCTTTGTACCATGTTTGGCAGCAACTAAGATAAACTACTCTCTTAGATACATATTTTTTCATTCACCTCATGAGTTATGCATGTGAAATTTCAGAACCTTTATTGTCTTCAGAAACAGCTGCTCATTACAAGAAGATTATTTTTTTGAGATATATACTGTATTTGTGTTGGAGTAACCAGTTAACCCTCTAGGTACATGACAGTATTTAAAAATGCAGCTCCAGGAACAGGCTGTACACATATTACAGCTGTACAGTCCCAGAATTTTTAATATTACTTTTTATTTTCTGGCCAGAATTATACCCCAGACCTGCCAACCCTCCTTTCAAAAACTTCAAATTTTCCCTCTCCATGTAAGAATATTGTGAATGCCTTACTACCAATCTACATTAGGCTCTCAATGGGTGAATAGAGGACACATGTGGATTTGAAATAGCGTGGCCTCCAGCTTTCACAGAACTATTGTATGAGAATCAATTATTTATATAAAATCAATATTGCTAAAGCATCAAAGTGTCAGACATTTTTGAACAGAAAACAGTTCTTTTATTCATCTACTTTTACATATGTATTTTAATTACAATTTAAAGCAATTTACAAGAAACTCTTTATGATATGCAATACTGAGTGCTCTGCAAGGAGCTACTTTCTTGTGTTTTTGTTCGTGTTGTAGGCATTTTTGCACTCTTATAGGTTGACAGCAGTGGGATTTGCATTACTGGTTGGTAATGCACTAGTCAGTATATCCAAAGTAAGGTCATATCCCACAGCCCTCTGTAGAATCAAGTTAATTAAACTTCAAGTAGACCAAGTTAAACTCTAGAACCAGTTTCCTTTTTACATCATACATGGTACATCTCCTTTTAAAAGCTTCAGTCCAGCATAGTACAGGTGCTTAAATCCCATCAGTGCAGAGACAGGTGATTATAGCCCTGAAGAAAAATGCAGGGAGATAGACATAGCCCAAGCCTACACGATGCACCAGGAGCAGAGCAAGGTCCTGATTCAGTTTCTCTCATCTCAGCTCTCTAAATGAGCAAGGTGCTGTGGGTTCTCCACAAACTCAATCCTCACACTCTCATTCATCATACCAGGCCAACCCTGGTTGACCATAGACAATAAATGGGTTTCCACAGGGGGCTAAAGAAAAATAAGCATTTCCAAAGAAAATCACTAGATTGAGGAGGAGAGAGGCTTAATGTGAGACTGGAGATGAAGAAAGTGATGCTTCCAAACTACTGACATATTGTAGTGTGAAACTGGCTCCTCCAGGGTATTTGGAGCTGGTTTTATTTTGAATCTGCCCCACTGCTCTGAATTATGACAGATCATTATGGAGTCCATATCAGCCTTCCTCTCACACATTCATCCAACCAAGCAAGATGCTACAGTGTGGCAGAGCTCCAGAACACTGACATCTTTTTTTGGCAAATAATTAATTTCAAAGTATTTTCTCAAATACGTGTAGGCTTCTAGTCAATGAAAATATGAGTTTGCCACTTATTCAAACCATCTGTCTTTATTTTTTTAGATTATAATTGTACAATATGTCCGTTTTCCAGAATTATTATTTCTTTTCTTTTTTTTTAAGATTACTTTTAGGTATCTGAAGATTTTATCTGTAATTAAAATATGTATACATGGTTTGATTAAAGTTACTCCATCCAAGCAAAGATATACAAACTGTTTCTTCTAACAAAGAAGAAACCCCACTGCACTGCACAGATGACATGCCTTGCAATATGTAGTGCAGCAATAAGTCAGATTTAGGATCCTGACAGTGTATCATGGCATTGAAAGAAGTTCATTAAAATGTGAGAATGGAAAGATCTTCACATTCAATACTTAATTTATATTAAAATCTCCTTAAAATACACCACTGGGACAATGTAAGGTGTTGATATACTTAGCAAATGACAGAGGTCATACCTTCTATATTCTGCTTATTAAAATAAGTATTTTACTCTAGTTTTCAATAATTTCCTGCTTTCTAAAGAAAAATGTAATTTTGGAAAAGCATAAAATGATGAGCCCTCTGACCTCCAGAAAAGATCTGGAAAAAAGCGTCTTGCATTACAAATCATTTATCATTCATGTGATCTTTGCTGCCTGAATACAAGACTAACTGACTTTTGAGTACAAGCTGGTGATTTCTGAATGCAAGGCTAAGTGTTCAGCTTATGGTACAGCTGGGCCATTCTCACCACGCTACAAAAAAAATCAGCTGAAAGACTTCTTTTCATATATCAAGAAAATGAAAATGGAATAATTATTTTTCTTCTCTAAGCTAAGAAAAATATAGCAAGCATCCATTTTGAATCAAGAGTTTTACTGAATGCATTACCATTATTTTTTTCCAGCAATGAAATATCAAGTATTTAGCAATAAATTGAAAAACATAACATTTATTTTTGTAAAGGTCCGCTTTGTGCTTCCTGGGTAACAATGGATAAGTTGCAATTCTGAGTAGATAAAAAATGCCATCAAGAAGGCAAATAAGAAAAATGCAGTGATGTAGGAAATTATTTAACCTTGGTTTAGTTTCTGTTTAAGAGTAGACCTATGTCTGCTCACACCAAGCTACAAACGATGTGTTTTCTGTGAGACACTGCTGATTCAGAGAAAAATGTGTTTTTTGAATACCACATCATATTCAATATCATATTTTTCCATGCAAT
Source organism: Bombycilla garrulus (assembly GCA_013400315.1). Classification (NCBI taxonomy): domain Eukaryota; kingdom Metazoa; phylum Chordata; class Aves; order Passeriformes; family Bombycillidae; genus Bombycilla; species Bombycilla garrulus. Next base: position 853,374 of record VXBU01013298.1, on the reverse strand, counting down.
TATTGAATTATTTCATCTTGATAATGTCAAAGGCAACATGTTTAAATCTTGCTATACCATTTAGACTTCTGCATTAGTAGTCAAAACAACTAGAAATTATCTGATTTTAACATGATGTAAATGAAACATTTACTTCATAAAAATAAAGGGTTGTGGAATATTTCTTTCAATTTGAGCAAAAAAACCCACATAGTTTAACTTTTTCAAAACCCTCTTTTCTAATATGATGGAAATTTTCTTTGAAATATAGTTTATTAGCTGATGAGGAGACTCACTGGGATATAATATAATGACTCATAGACCACAAATCCAAGATTCAGATATCAAAGAAAAAGAAGCCTCCTGTTCAGCATCACCATACCCTGCAACAACACTGGAGAGTTACCCCTGCCCTGCTCACGACCTCCTTGAGCACGTCCTGAGCCATGCTGAGTGAGACACCACGGTGGGCTGCAGGTTACGCTGAACATAACATAACATAACCCTTGCGGCTGTTCCTCCAGCACCCCCTGAGAGCATTCAGGCAAGCACAGAGAGCACCAGAGAGCACCTAGCCAGCTGTGGCAGTGCTGAACGCAGCCACGGGGGCTGGTGTGACTCTCAATCCACAGCCTGATGCAGACACAGCACTTGCCCCCTGTGTGCTGAGCTGAAATTGCTGCTTGCACAGCCAAGGAGCTGGTGTGCCTAACCAACTAACCAAGCTAAGACTCACAGCAGGAACCTCAGGAACTTCAGGTGCTCAGTAAATAATCATGTTTCTTATCTTTCTAGGCAGAATTTCATGTTTTTCTGTCCCTTATCATCCAAAACCCAAGGATTTTTATCACACATCTGTTTATCTGACAAGCCTGTTGCAAATTAAGCACTTTTTTTTAAACTAAAAATCCAGAGAGTCACAAGTATGGAAATGTGAGGAATAACAGTTCCATTTTTATCCAGGAACTCTGCCTGCTCTCTCACTCACTCAAGCAGCCTGCACTTGCCTCTTCCACTCAGCTCTGGGTGTCATGTTGGGGTGACCATGGGGAGCTGGGCTTGCTCTAAGCGCTTCAGAAAGAATGCCCAGCAAGGGACTTCTTTTGTACTTCCTAGAGCTTAGGCATCTATTTGGGCTCTACATGATAACAACTTCTTTATATTTCATCTTCCACAAATGTACTGCTTGTACCTTCAGGTAGTGAAAAGCATCTTTGTGTGAAATGATAAAGGAATACACTGATTTATACTGTGTTTGCCCTGCTGTAAAAGTCTATGCAAAATTGCAGGAAAACAGAGAATTAGCGAGATTATTTTGGGGTTCAGTTTATCAGAAAGCAGTATGTGTTTTTATGTATGCTTGGAATGAGTTAGTGCACATATATCTTTAAGACATAATATAAGTATACAAATACATGTGCACACACACTCACCTAAACCAGTAATAATTAATCAGATTGTCAAATAAACAGAAGGCAGGGAGTAAAGTTTAAAATATCTGTACTTGAGAGGCTTGGGATTTTCAGCAGTGCCTCTGAAGAAATGAGATTTAAAGATGCTATGGGTTCTACAAAAGAGCATAAAGGGGGGAAAAAGATATCACCTGTGTCTTATGTGGGCAACACAGCCCTTTGTGAACCCCATGTGTATTTTTGCAGTCCTTCTCTGGCACTTCTCATTTCTCAGTGAGAAATGTGAGTGTACTTGCCTGCAGCCAGGGTGTAGCAGGGGACTGGTCTCTGGAGAGCATTGCATTGTGCATGGCACGTACTCTATATGGCAGATTGTCATGCAAGTAAATGCTGACAGATTCACTTTACACACCCTCCCAGTTTCTTCATTCCCCTCTAGAGTCTGAGCCAGATGTGCTGGCTGTGCTTATGGCTGAGAGGAGGCCGAGATACCTCATGCTGATGCTGTCTTTGGGTTTGGGGCCTGCTTTTACTATGAATTTTAATAAAGGTTCAAGAAAGCTTTGTTTGCAGGCATTTGACAGGCTACTGCCAGTCCAGAAGCAACAGGGGAGCATGCTGTGCATACTTGCTTACAGCAGCCCCGCTGGGTTTTCACTATTAATTGTTCTCTCGTGTGGTTTCGTATTCTGCAGGGAAAAAAACATAGTCTCTCTGTGCTGAAAAGAGATGGGCAAAATGGAGTCAGTACTGCTCTCCTTTACAAAGACTCGCTCCTTCAGGGCCTGTGCTTTCAGAGAAGAAGCACATTAGAGATAACATTGAATTTGATGTGTTTAAATTACCTGACAACGACCATGAGTTTCTGCTTTTGCTGATTACTGATCTGCCACCATCATCTGCTTCTCATTTAATTGATCATGGTGGGAGCATGATATTTATGCTGCAGAGGGAATGCCACTTTCTTCTGACCCTGTAGGGGTCACTGGGAGGATGATTGTCCCCTCACGCTTCAGGGGGTCACTGGCACTGTGCTGGTGTTGAGCAAATGGGAGTGAAACAATCTTCTTGCCTGCTCCTCTCCCACACATTTCATTGACCCATCAGCTCTGGCTGCATGCAGTACAGCTAGGTGCAGAATAATTTGCAGGAGATATTGCTTCTGAAATTGCTGACTTAGCAAGCCCTGAGAAGAAAGCCAGAAAAGAAGGCATTTGGGCTGATGGATGGTTATAGAGATATGTTATATACTATTTTAAAAAAATTTTAAAAAAGGTAGAGAACTGGCATAGAGGAATATGGTTCTGCCCATTCCCTGTGACTGGTTCAGCTTTCCTGGACAGGATACTGAATCACTATCCAGAGACTTTAAAAAAATAAGTCATCATCTATTTTCTTCTCCTGGCTTCTCCTGACTTTGCTCCTTTTCTGGAAAAAAATATGTATACAAAACCATCACACTTCCAAAAACATGTAAGATGTTAGCTACGGGAAGTCTCTTGTAGCAAGCAACATTTGGAAAAATGTCTTATTTCAAAAACATGGTTTCTTTAATTCTCTCATAATGAAAATAAAAGCAACCACGGTATGTACTGACTCCAGTATTGGAAATCTGGGATTTTTAATACTTTTTTTCAATAAATACAAGAATCTGGCCTTAACATTCAGACTGTAAGATTCTTTGCAGTTTCAAGCTAACAGGCTGATTTTTCCTTCTGATATGTTCTGTAGGAATAGAGATAATTCCGGAACATTTACTATGAGGAGAGCTGTCATTCCAAAGAAGGTTTCCCTATTACTATTCTCATTAGAATAAGATTATTTGAGTTCATAGAAACTGTAAGGATGTGTTGAAAAAAATTATTTCCATGGCCAAATCCTTCATTTCCAAGCAAGATGTGGATTATGAAAGCTGAAAAAAGAAAGTGCCTTAATTTTCAGTAAAACTCTTTAGGAGTCATTTAGGCATTTGCTCCATGTCCATCACAGTGTAATACAAAATCAGCTCTAAATGAAAAAGACTGACGCTGGAAACCAGGTGCTTAATTTGCGAACCAACTTCTCTAAAAAACATGCAATTGGAGATAATTTAAGGATAAGAAAATACAGTACAATAGAAATGCTTGAAAGTAGTGATTTAGATTTCATCACTGTAAACTTGTGAGCTTGACACTCAAAAGCAAAGTGTGTTTTTGCAAGATGATCCTCTGTGATAATGATGTCTGGAGATAAGAAATTGAGGCTAGTGGTATTAAAGAGTTTACTTAGTCACCTTGCCAGATATTTTGGACAACCTTGAGTGTCCTCACTGTCTTTAGAAATTAGTCACACAAAATGTCTGAGCATGTATTATTTAGTTTTACAGTAGCTAAATAGTGCAGAGTTCCCATATGGTTTCTTCCTACCATGTTTGGCACGTCCAGGGTAGCAGTCACCAGAGGAGGGTTGTGTTGAACATTCAAGGGGACTGGGGAGCAGCAATATATGAGTTGCCATCCTGAATAAAACTCTGTGCCATCAAGTCCAGGTTACCACTGCCATACATCTCAGAGGATGGGAAAATAATGTGTCTGTGGGCAACTGTAACAGGACCTGCACACAGATCTTCATTCCTGCTCCTTGGTCTGTATCCCACGGTCTTTTGGGTTCCTGTGGTGAACTAAAGTAAGAAAGATTTATAGATCTCTCTAGGTATGCACAAGTTTATCCATTTAGTTCTCTTTGGCTCTCTTTTTTTGTATTTTAACAAATACATGATTTAATTTGTCTGTTTGCTGGCCGGAATGTTCTCAGGTCAATGTGAACAGTATCTGAGCTGCCTTTGGTATCCTGGTCTTAAAGCTGAGCACTCCAAAACTTTTATTGATGTAACAGTAACAATTAAGGAATAGATAAAAATTTAAATTTGCACTTGAATGAGATTAAAGAATGGCTTATAAACAAACTTGCTTGTGCTCCCTCCCTGTAAAATAGCTCCTTCTATCCTTGTTTCCTTGACTAAGCAGCTCTCAAGGACTTTATGGGTTGAAACCATCCCCACACAGCCTCCCCTGCACTCCTAGTAGAGTCTCTCTGTCCATTGCTGCTGAAGTCTGGCCATGTGTCTATGCTCTTTATTTTTTCTGGGGTGCATAGCTTGATGGAACAAACCAGTCTGACAAATGCCTCTCCTTGTTCCCTCTATTTCCTTGGTTTTACTTGCTGCAAACCCATGGCATTGTTTTAGGAGTCTAACCAGTATAGAACTGACCCAACAATGACATAAAGTGGGGTAGGGGTGGGGGGGGTT
>VXBU01013298.1:757420-844349 GCA_013400315.1 Bombycilla garrulus | reverse complement strand
TTTTTTTTTTTTCTTCAGGGGCAGCTGCTACATGTATTGAAGCCCTACTTCCTGGAAAGCAGATTGACATCTCCTTTTGATGGGAAGAGGAGAATGAATCTTTGCTTTTTTTTGCTTCCATGCATGTTCTTTGCTTCTGCTTTATTAAATTGCTTTTTTCTTGATGCATAAAGGTTTTTTCAATCTTATTTTCTTCCTCCTGTCCTGCAGAAAAAGGGAGTGCTAGACCAGCTTTGGGGCACCTGATATTTAACCAAGGTCAGCTCACCACTGTCCTTTTTGTTGTCCAATATGGGACAAAAGGAATTTGAGATAACAATAGTAATAGGGAGAGGTAACAGACAAAACATGGACTGAACACATCTAGAGAGTGAAAAGTAGAATAATTGTGAAGAATTTCCGTTGTTGAAATTGTGGTGAGGTAAATTGTCCACTTTTGCTTCATTATGATAATGTTCTCATGATTTTGATGTGGGGAATTATTTTTTGTTAATGTGAATGAAGCTTGTAAATATTGTGTGATGAATGTGGATTTTGTTTCTAATTCTTAAATATTTGATTCACACACGTAAGGTGTGACTGAGTTTGTGTGAGTTGGTAGTGGGGGGATCTACAGGGGTGACTTGTGTAAGAAGCTTCCAGAAGCTTCCACCATGTCCAACAGAGACAATGCCAACTCCCAGCTGAGAAGCAGAGTGACAAAGCAGCTTTGGTAGGCATCCAGAATCCAATCAGGGTCAACCCATCACACTGATACATCCTGAGATTCTCATATTCTAGGCAGATTCTACTAAGTTTTGTCACCCCAAAGTGTTCAATTTTCCTGGCACCACTCACCCTACTTATCTTTTTCCTTTCCCCCTATTTAGTCTTTTCACATCTTTTTTTTTCTTTTTTTTTTGCTTTTTTTTGCTTTTTTTTTTTTTGTGTACCTGTGCTCATTTATCTTCTTTCCCCCATCCCTAGGCAGAGCTCTCCTACCATTCCTTCCCCTCAGGGCAGTGCCTTAGCACAACCTCTTTGTTCTCTCATCCTTCTCCCTTGGTTTAGTCCTTCCTCTTTTGCAGACCAGCCATGCATGCCAAGCACCATCCATCATCCATGCAGACTCAGCAATGCCAGACCTGCCTTCTCTGATATCACTGTTTAAATTACACCATCCTGACACCCTCCTGAATGGATCAGTACTTGTCTCCGGCATGCAGATCTCCCCGAGCTACATCCGCAACAAAGGCTCTGCAGGTACATGTGAAGAAAGGGAGGGTTACAGTGGCAGGTACTCATATGGGTTTTCTGTTTTCTTTTTTCTCTTTTTTTTTCCTATATAATTGAAGAAATTACAAAATATTTCTATATTTAACATAGCTATCCATATATTAATGTAGATAACTTTCTCACTGTCTAACTTTCTCAAAGTATAAAATACATATGTGTGTGTGTATGTGTATGCACACATATATATTTCATACTTTCAGTATTCCCAGAAGGCCATTTATCTAGTCTGTAACAGGACTCTTGTCTTTTAGTTAAAGAAAAAAAAAAAAAAAAGATTGAGCTGAAAGTTATTGATGAGTTAACATTTCTGCAGTTTCCAACTTCAGCACTTAAATCTTTCCCATTTCTCACAGTAGATTTCTTCAGTGTTTTGTGGAACTGAGTTCAAGTTCCCCATTTGTACATGATTTAAACACCAAGGTTCTGAGGCAAAACTAAATCTTCTGACTTACTGAGGTGCTATAACAATAAGGCTGTATAACCGCCTAGCCAAATAAAAACAAGCCGTAGATAGGCAGTTCAGTTCTTACAACCTATGTGATTTGGGGTGCAATTTCAGGAGTTTATCCAGAATAACATCCATTTCTAAAGCTATATCCCATTTTACTCCTTTCTTTCTGATGTGTGTTTAAGTAAGTGGCAAAAGGTAAAATGTATAATCTGCGCCTGGGTTTGAAGCTCACACATTTGCATCGGGCGAAAGTGCAAGTTTTATGGAGGCAACAGACTTCTCTTAGCACATTGAGGGATCTCCACTTGCTCAGAATTGTATGAGAAACTCCCTGGTTTGCTACAAGATTTGGGTCGAGGCTGCTTTCTCTCCATGTGTTTTAAATTTTTGCATGCTTCCTAGAACGGTGTCAGATCCTTTGGAATAAGAAAATGTAACAACTCATATTCAGTCCTCACAGACCTCCTTCATTATGTGGTTCTTCCCCACACCTTGACCTGTGGAGAGCTTTACCTAACTCACCTCTATGGGAAATGGTCTTAATTTTACAGGCATCCGCTGCTGTAATGCAGCAGATCAGTGGGGTCTCTGGAGTGACACTGTCCATGCACACAGACAGATTAAGCTGCAGACAAGGGTCTTCCCTGAAGCTGCATGATTGATAAATCTATCTCATCCTTAAAAACAAGCCCTTGAAAATCCTTTCCATCAGGCCCCCTTACCTTACCACAAGATCAGAAACTTATGCATTACAGTGTGGGATGCAACTAATCCTCACTTATTTCAGGAACATTACCTTATATTTCCAGGAGCTTCTGATAAAGTGTCTTCAGCATGTTATACGTTATTAGTGTAAAAAAACCACTGTGCCTTCCCCATCAGAAACCTCAGCTCACAACTCCCAGCAGGAGCAGAGCAGGTCACTGCGTCACTATTAACCAACAGCTGACAGCTAATTGATTTTACACTTGTGTATCAGTGCTTGAAAATCATAATTTAAAAGCTAATTTGTTTCATACTTTTAATATCATAGGCAGTTCTGTATCCTGTCCTACAAAGCCTGAGCTAATCACAGTCCATCATTTTTGCTGCTGTTGGCCCCAAAACTCGTCTTTTGTACATTCATACTCTGCAACACTCTTTATCTCTTAACCCAAATGTGAGAAAGAGCCCTCCAGCACCAGTTGTCTTGTGGATACATCAAGGGAGAGTTTTCAAAACTGCATCCACTTTAGGATAGTTTTAATGAGGCCGTGTTTGCTAAAGCATGACTGACAGAAATAATAAGTTAGCATTTGTGAGGGAAGCCTCAGAAACTGAGCTACAGCAGGCAAAAAGCCAACAGAAATTGTTGTGCTGTTGAAAATAAGAGAGCTTTAGAGCTCCTAAAATAGCTCTCCTAGCTCAGCCTAATGCAATTAAAGTTACTGATGTACATAATATGAAAACTGGGAGCTCTTCCTGTTAATAACCACTGTGTAACCAAGGTAATCCATTTCGTTAATTTAATATACACTGTTGCATCCCCTGATAATAGACATATAATTAAAGGGATAGGCTTTACATTCCAAAAGTAAAGTTTGTAAAGGGCAGTTATTAAAAAACAAGGAATTTTGCTTAATTGTTGCTCAATGTCATCCTGGTTAACACTTTTTTATTTATTAAAGTGTCAGTACTAAAATTTGGAACAAATTGTTATTGCTACTGATCAGTTTTATCAATAAGAAGGCATACTGCCAGATAAGGATGAAAAGAAAACAATCAGTTATTGTAGAATTTGTGGCTGGTGTGATCAAAAATACATCTTGAAGTTGGAAAAGGTCCGTATTTAATTCAATATTTTATATTGTGCTGATGTAAAAATACTAAAAAGAATGACATTCTTTTTATTTTTCAAAGTAATGGTCAGAGATTAAGGCAAGATGATTGTTATTTTATATTTCTCAGAATCTTTGACCAGAAGCTAAAATTATATAAAAGCCAAGGAAGTAGATTTTTAGTAGGCATGCAAAAGACATCTAAAGGAACAATGAAACTGAAGAAATTATATTTTAAAATGTAGGAGTTTAGGTGATTGATTAGAAAATTATTAAACGGAGGAACAGTATTCCCTCTATATAGGAATAATAATATATTTGTTTATTCCAAATATGTCATAATTTTTATATATATATATATATATATATATATATATGCAAATATATACATTTTACAGAGGTACAAGTCTTGTGAAATCTATTGATAGGACAAAGAAAAATGTGTAGCAGGATGAGAGATTAATGTAACAATAGGAAGATAAATGTGTAATTATAATGAAAATAAAGAGGCAAAAATGGTCATTCAAGAAAGCTAAATATTCATGAAACTAAATGAGTCAAATTGTTAATTATTAGAGGGGGAATAGATAGGCCAGGGTTCAGAAACCACGGTAGTGTTGAACTGTAGGGATTTCGATTTGTGATTATCTACTGGATGATATTACAAATATCACCTGTTATATGTGATCACGTTATATAATGTGATATTATAAAGTGTGGCAAGATCTTTGTCATGAATAAAAATATCCCCTTGTAAAGATGAGTGCACCTGAAGGCTACGTTCATTCTTATACCATCTTTGCAAATGAATAAAAGCATTTAATATTTTTTAAAAATTTTCTTTCCCACGGCTGAATTAAGAAGTAAAAATGCAGTTCTTTCTTTATGGTTATTTACTAGCAACAAGCCTTAGCAACAGCTTCTGAATATTGTGGTGGAAGTGTCAATGAGGAAAAAACTTGGGCACTAGTGGAAGTACTAATATATGTAATATCTTTAAAGGTAAGCTGGAGCAGGATTTCCTGGAATACCAATTGTTTAAGGGTCCAGAAGCAGAGACCCCCCCCGTATGGCTGTTTTTATTGCCTTCTGCTTTCAGTTAAGAGTCTTGTCAAAGGAACTTCTATAAGCCAAGACCAGGATTTGCTCACCTAGTGCTTCCATACATCACCTCACCTAAGTAATTTGAGAGATTTTTTTCTCTCATTTTTTCTTTTTTAGGGAATTGAAAATTATACTTTGGAATAATTAAATATACTTAAGGAACAATTAAAAGTACTTCCTTTCTTCCCTCTGGTTCTTTCAAAAATCTTACCTCTGTCTTTAAGAGGATGAGATTTTTGAATTTCTTCTGTGTGGTTGTCTGTGCAGGAACCAGGGTTACAGTGTCAGTGAAGAATCTGGAAGTTAAATTCTTGTTAAATTTCACATAGTTGTCCTGTGGTAACTATCACAATTTCTCTGTAAGGCCTCCCTCTCATTGAGGGAATCAACAGCTCTTACTAATTTAGTGTTGGCAAATTTGCATAGTATGCACACAACTCCTTTATCAGGGTCATTGATAAAATGTTGTAGAGAACTGGCCCTAAAATTGACCCCTGGGGAGCACCAGCAGAGACTGGCTGTCACACTGATGTTTCCCCAATGCAGCAATGCTTTTAGCCCATCTTTCCAGTGACCCTCCACCATATTGTGCACATGCCTAGCTGGATTTTCTCCAGAAGGATACTGTGACAGACGCTATCCAAAGCTTTGCAAAAATTAAAGAAAACTTCTCACACCTACTGGCTTGCTGTATTTTGTTCAGTCTCCTGATACATCATGATTTTTCTAGTGCTTTAACCTCAACAAAATCAAGATTCAGTTAGGGTTCTTAGGACAACCTGTTAACTTTGCCAATTACTGTACAGGAGGGTAAAAAATTTATGAGGTAGGAACTAGATCCATATTCAGTTAGCTCATTAAGTGATATCATTATCAAACTGATACAGGAATCATTAAAAATGTATTGGATGTAAATAGCTTTCAATCTATATTCAGTTGGTTGGATTTACACCAGTAGTGCTAATATATACTCTAAGCCATCTGTTCCCTTAATGAATAGTAGTAGCTGTATGCACTATTCTTACTTTCATGAACACAAAGTTGGCATAATAATCAAGGGCATGTAAAGCATAGAAAAACAAAAGCATAGAAATTAAAATTTAAGGTATCTAGGTATGAATATAAATTTGCTGTCTATTAGAGATATAGTTATCACCAATGGGAAATTTCTTCTGGATAATAAACTGCCTCTTGCAACTCTACCTTGGCCCCAGGAGAGGACAATTTTGCTGTACATTCCAATCCAAAGCAGAAGAGTCTAAACCACTATTTATTTCTACCAGATGCCTAAAAATCTGCCAGTTACTATGGCTGTGGTCTGACATGAGCTACACGGAGTTTTGGGTAAGGCTGAAAAAGGGAGAAGAGAATGGAGCTTCCTAAACTTGTAATTCCTTGCCTGAGTCTCCAGTAGCAGGAGGAGGCACAAGTCTACTGATCAACTTCTGTCCCAGCATTATCTTCCCTTCTTCCTTTTTTCTACCCTTAGCTGGGACTCACACTCACAAAAAGGCAAACTGCTCTTTGATATAAATCACTAGGAAGGACCAACTTTATTCCAGGTCCCCATTCCTATATTTATGCCCGTACAAAGACATGAAATCTCCTCCTCAGTATCCCCATTCTTCACAAAGAAAAGACAAAACAAAACAAAACAGCTGAAAAAAACTGAAAAAGCAAATCCAAGCCCAGAAAACCTCACATCTGGAGAAACAGAGACAACAGGAAAAGCTCTGAGCAGTGAGAGTTTGGCTTACTTTTTAAATACAAACTGCATGATGTATTTTTTGTGAGTAGAAATGATTATTGTACTATTTTGTTCAGCTGGCCTTCTTCTACTTCCACTGATAGGGACCAGTTTAAACTTATTCATGCATAGATTTCTTTGCAACTCCTGAATATGTTATTACTGTGAAACAAGATCAATTTCTTTCACTTGAATGAATATAACTCACTTGCAAGATTTTTCTATAATAGTTGTTCTAAAGCCCACATGTTTTTTGGTTGTCAGGTGGTGATTTTCCACACAGTGGTACTTACTGTGCAGCATGAAACAGGTGCAGTCTTCGGGTTGTATAAACTGAGAGCATTGGTAATCATTAATTTTGTAGGGAAAAGTACATAGAAATATATCTGAGTGAGGAATCAATAAAATGCTTGCAAACTCTGAATGTGTCATTGGGTGGAGATAAAGATGAGAAAAACTTTCTGAAAATTGAATTTGGGACATTTTGGCACAGCTGAAGCCTAGGTTTCCATCCTTCTACTCTTCAGAGGTGAACTTTTCCTATGGTGATGAGATACCTCAATAAGCTGCAACTATGTTGTCACTAGATTTATAGGTATTAAAATAAACATTGCTGCTGCAGGTGTAGGAGTTGACTGCATGTTGAGAACTGGCTTTTAACTTTCAGTTTATCTGCTCACAGGAATTATATTCTGAATCAGACCTATGGTCCCTTGAAGTAGTCAGTGATAAATTGCAGAGGAATCCTGCAAGTATGAAGAGTGGAAAAATACCTCTCACTTAGCTTTTTGCTCTTCACCTTGAATAGCTAAAGCATGACATATTCTGAAAGAGGAAATGACTTATTACTTTAAAAATGCATATATGGCACTATAATTTCTCATTTCTAAATACTTCATTTCAACCATTTCCTGTGTGATAATTACGAATGATCACTGAGAGGTGAATGCATAGAAAAGAGTTAGAAAACACAACAAATGGAACTGAGAAAATGCTCAAAACTGTCCTGATTTTCTCAAAGAGACAATTACAGATCAGGCATGATCCATTGCATTTATTATCTCACAATAAAGAACTAAATGCCAGTCTCGAGTAATGATGAATCCTCTTATTTTTAAGTCCACAATGATATTAGATATTATACCTTTCAGATACCATGTTCATGGAGCAAGTGGCCATTGAGCAGCTGAGTTGCCATGCAGGAGTCACACGCAAGTCAGAGCCTCTGGGAGCCTACTTCAGAAGCAAGTACAGATACTGCTGGGACATCAAGGGTATCTCTCTTCTCACAAAAGCTTGTGACAAAGCAGGGGCAAGGCAACCAACCCCAAAAGAGGGCTATGCTACTTAGCAAGAGGATCAGAATGTCTTTGTAATATGCAGATCTACTTGACACATCTGAGAAATAAAGGTATGACTCTAATTCACTGCATCAGCTGCTTTCACTAAAAAGATGGAAAATGTATTACAAAAAGCAGTCAGCTTCAGAAGAATCACCATAAAGTCTCAGACATCTGGTTGCAAGTCCAAACATGCAAAATTCTTTTAGTTATAGCACTTTTCCCCGTTGTTCACTTTTCTCATGGAAAAAGCAAAATTAATTTTCAATGATCTTCCATAGAAGGCAAAGTCTGGCACAGGAGAATGAATTGTCATGGAATAGCTGGTTTTACTAACCTCCTGATCTATATGACAACAACAAAAGGCTTTTATGATGTTTTTCTGCACGCTCCTTAACATGCTCATGAGCATAGTATTCATCAAGCACTGAGTTGTATACTCTGGGAAGGCCGCTAGATCTAGGGAAAGTATAGAAAATGTACAGCCAAAGGCTGGAACAAATGATGAACTAAAAGGCTGGAGTCTTGGCAGGAGGAAAGAGTGATGAGGAGGCATTTTGTGCGAGTCTGGGGTTAGTATGGAGGATTCATCAGTTATGTGTCCTGGTTTCAAGGCTTGCTAGTGGGAAGTGGATAAGAGGCAAATGGATAAGAGGAGTAAGAAAATGGGGAATCTGGGTGTCAGAAGGAGAACTGGTGCATGGCTTAGGCCTCCATTTTGACTAAGCAGAATGAGCAGGAGAAGGTGGGAGAGTTACATGGTTACAGTAGAGATGAGAAATGAAGTGGGCTCAGGAGTGTCAGGATAGTACAGATTGTCTTGTCTTGATTTGCTCAGATTTGCTTCTAAAGAAGAGCTTTCCTATAAATCATGCCTGGCTCATTAGCCTGTCTTTCTTCTCAGAACTCAGACCCAGCAATTTCAACTGTGCAAAAAATTTTTAAAGTCACTCAGATATTTCTCTGAAATCAGCAGCTCAATGTGCAGCATCAGACAAAATAGTCATCACAAAGCTGGACATTTTCAAGTCAAGCATTCAGAACAAAACAGAAGACACCATTTCGACACTACAAAAAACCATTGATTTGCATCTCTGGCCACTACATGTCAAAAGGAATAAGGTGGAGTTCAAGAAAGGCATTGGGAGAGGCAGCTAAAATTGTCAGGAGAATGAAGCAGCTGTCTTGGGAAGGGGAACTGAAAGAGAGCTGCATGGGGATATGAAAAAAATTTACAAAATCACAAAAGAAATGGAGAATCTGAATTAACTGTTGCTTCAGTTCTCACTGCATGAGTCAGGGAACACTCCATAAAACTAAAAGGAGTAATTTTAAAACAGATAAAAGAGAGTACATCTTTACACAGTGGGTAGAAAAGTTTTGGAATTTGTTGTTACAGGAGGTTGTAAGGCAGATAGTAATGGCAGGGCCAAGGAGCATTTAGGCAGATTTATGGCATTTAGGCAGATTTATGGACAGCAGGTTCTGACAGAGATGCTAAAAGAACTAAGAAAGGTTGCATGCTCTAATTTCCCTAGTACAGCATTTTGAGATGCTGGGGAAATATGACAGGACGAGAGAATAAAATATGGTCAGGCTCATGTGCTGTCCTTAAATATCATATCTTACTGCTGTTGAATGAATACTATAGAAGATGACCCATTGTTATTTAATAGTACATTTATTCTGTTCTTATGTCCTTGTATCTGTTTTTCTTTTCTTATACTCTGAGTGCTTCTTTTTTCCCTGTGTATTATATGGAGACCCTAAGCCCATGAGCTGTCAATGAGGGCTCCAGTAAGGCATAAACTACATCACAGAAAACAAATATTATTCTTGGATCACACACTAAACATATCAGACTATGACTCCCAGAATACAATGACTATAATTACATTTAGCTGCAGCAAAAGTGCACATGAAGTATACAGGCACATATAAGCTGTTTGCAGGTATTTGGGTGCTTGTGTTTTTATCTCTTAGCATATTCTTTTGCTATTACTCATGTGAAGGTGGAAGAATTCTCTCAGACCAGCCTGCTTTACAAGCTGAATGAACCTGACAACCTTGTGCCATGAGGGTGGGAGAGCATTGGGTGCCATTTACCTTCACTTTGGCAAGATTTCTGACACTGGTTCCACAGCATCCTTATAGAAAAGCGGATGAGGTATGGTTTTGGTGGATTGAAAGGTGGGTTGAAAACTGACTGAGCAGCCAGGCCCAGAGGACTGTGATCTTTGGTACAAAGTCTAGCTGGGGACACGTCAATAACTGGCACCTTGGACTTGTAACCGAGCAGGTGGAAAACCTGGTTACTGGGCAGTCCATGGGAAGGAACTCCATAGTTAGATGATATTCAGATGCTTTTTTTCCCCTAGACTGCTTCCTTTCCAGGTAGTGTTTGTAGTAAGCTCTCTTCAGACACAGGAAGAAGATAGAGAGGAGGGGATGACAGAAACATGAAGATCAAATGACTCTTGTTCCAGAAATATAGCAGTACTCTAATTCGATATGAAAAAAAATTATGATGCCCTGGCAGATAGATTGTTCCAGTCACATCCTATCACCAGGAAATCAATTGCATAATCAAACATCTTATTAATTTTCTTTGGCATTTAATCACAGCCATCCATTGGACTGATCTTATGAAATTCAGGAAAAAATACACAGGCACAAGTGCATATTACTAGTATACAAGCTATTCTAGGAGCAAGTTCTTTAAGTGCATTTTTCTTAAAAATGCAAGGATCAGAACATGCATTTTTATGCACTCTGATATCTTTTATTTTCAGAGGGCTGTCATTCATGAGGGTTCAAAACTTGGAGTTAGCTAAAGTTAATTCTGTCCTCAGCTGTCTATCTCGTATCTCTCCTGGAGGCCAATGCTCACATACCAAAAAGTCAGCTCCTCAATCAGCAGATCTGAATTGCCATTGTTTTCAGACCGGAATATTAAATAAAAAAGTTATTGTAGTTTTTTTTTTATTTTGTGTAAGTTCTAATTTGGTGTCTGCTATGCAGGTGTCTTGAGTTGGAGGGGAAAAGGTGGTGGGCAGCTGCAGGAAGGATACTCTAGGTTCTTCCCAAGGTACACCAACCCTGCTTGTAAATCAGAGACTGAAGTCCAAGCTGAAAGCTAGCCGAAGAACAAAATGAACAGATGTAAAAAAAAATATTAAGCTCTGCTCTGAATAAATAGGTAATTTTGTAGATTGGCTGCAGTGCAAGAGACATGCTTTGGAGAAGGCAGTTCCCTGCTGGACATAGGTTCTATGTCAAAACACATTCAGTTCTGAGCAGAAAGGATGACCAAAGAGAGAAAACAAATTATCTGGGAAACTCTATCATATTGCTGTTAATTGGAGGAGATCAGCTTGGAAGACTTTTTTGATTCTTTTTCTACCCATTATTGTTTGCAATCACTGAATAATGGATTATGTTTTCCAATGCAGTTTTGAGAATGTTTTTGATTTGATGCACACTTGTATGATTTAAACCCTGGACTCTGTCAGGTTATGATAAAAGTTGCCATCACCTCACCAGGAATTTCCTGTAATGCATAAACACTTCACGCTAACCTTCCCTCCCGCCTCTCCCACATCCTTACATGCATATCAATGTCTGCTGAAAAGGGCACTGCTGTGTACCAAGTCCTAGTCAACAGACCAAAATTACCAAGGCCTAAGAATTACTGCAGCACTGCTAATCAATAGATATTGAGTGCAATCCCCTGCTCTAAATTCAACAGGGTTAATAAGTGTCTACAGAAAACAATGCTGTGAAACACAATCTCCTTCAGTGAGGGAGGGGAGGTAGAAATGTTTGCTTCAGCAGCTGCAGATAAAACCTGTGGGAGGCAAAGCTTTAGCTTTTACCCAAATTTGGCCTGAAGCATTCTTGATTTGCTAAGTGTGCTGTGCATTAGAGACAGCTTTGCTGCTGACAAGAGGAATACCACATATGATGACATGTTTCTGAGCTCCCAAAAGTCTTTGTTTGATGTTTTACTCAGAGATGGCATGTGAAGCTCCTTATGGTCCCATCTATTAGACCTCTGGTTTTGCTTTTTATGCTTTGTATGCAAGACTAAGCACATGCAGGATAGAGGAAAGGAATTCAATTTAATAGCTGGCCAAATGCCCTTTTCTTTTTTGAATAGGCAGCGATGCTATCTAGAGATGAAAGGTGACACTTAAACAGAGCAGCAACACTTCTTGTAAGAGGTCTGAAATTCTTACAAGTTTGGTTCATGGCAAAAAGCAAAGCCCTTCCCATCCCCCTGTTTTACATGATTTACGGAGTGAATTCTTAGTACTATTTAAGATCCTGAGTGAAAAACCCAGTGCTGAGAGACAGTGTGCCAAATTCCCTGACTAAGTTGGGGTAGTCAGCCAAGTTCAGTATCGGCTGGCTGATGATGAATGGTGATGTCTCAGTGCTTGCTCAACATCTGTCTGCCTACTTCACTTCTAATTGCACACCCGCAGATAGCTGGGAGGGGGAGAATGCTAGATTTCACAGAAGCAGTATAATGTGACTTATTCATGAGCGTGAAGAATTAAGTAGGTATGTCTATGCTGTGTTTTCAAGCACACCTTCAGCAGATGTCCAGCTCTCTACAGGTTGGCATGCCTGGTTCTAGATTATTGGCTGTCTGAGCCTCTTTGTAGTAATACACAAAAGTTATACTTTTTGCTTTTCACCATGGCTTTATTGAATTCCTCAGTGGGAGGGGTCAGCAGAAATGCTGCTTCTTATCAGCCAGAAGAGCTGCACTTGTTAACAGATTACAGAATATGAAGATAGGTGTACCATGACATGTTCTTCACAGGTACTGCTCCTTCTCACGTTGAGACAAATATATCATACTATATACTGGCATCTGTAACTGTCACAAAACACTTTAAAGAACAGAAACTCCAATTATTTATTTTTCTTTAGAGTTGTCTTTTATTCTCCTTTTCTATTATTATGTCTGCTTTTTATAATTTCATAGGGATTCAGCAAATGTTACTTTTAAATGACAACTTCTGTCATTCCCCTATGTTGACCTAAAGCTAGCGAACACACTTTGTATTCCTTATTTCTGCTGTGTTGCACTTTTTCCACCAGAATAGAAGCATTAAACTGTCTCCATATACATGCCAGGAAAATGTGTAGTTGGAAATAGAGTTTGATAAAACAAGACCCTCTATTATCTGCTATGAAATTGTAGGAATCAGGGACTTCAAGAGGTCATTTAGTACCCTCCCTTTTGTCTCTTATGCTTTTCATCTCATCCTTTTCTTTCACCCTTTTACCCCTTCTTTTTTACCTCTTTCTTTATTTTCTTTGTCTGATCCTCTGTTGTGTCTTATTTAAGCTTTGGGCTGTACATATCAAAGCAGGCACGCAAAAAGTCCTTACTCACAGACATAGCTGCTATGATTGTAAAGGTACCAGGCAACTGTGACTCTAGTTTGGAAATAAATGGGGAAATAGGCTTCATCTGTGCTTTATTTCCAATGCACAGTTCTCACAGAGGATTTACAATAAAACGGTGATGACAGATTTATAATAGTGGATTTAAGATTTTTGGTTTGCCAGTATAACTCTAAAGTCTGTAAGCACCCAGTTTGGTACTATGGGAAATTGGGGCCTTTGTATCCCAAGACAAACGGCTTCCAAATTGAAACACAGCTATGGACTCAGGCTCCATTGTGAGGGTTAATTTTGTTTCACTCAGAAATAATTATTGCTGGCTTATCTAAAGTAGCAGAAGCTTGGAACAGGAGAGTACTTCACTCCTCCTGGCACAAAGACAGTTGTGATAATATAAGTTATATAAAAGGTGCCAAGCTAAGGGAAGGGGTGGGGGGCGGTTTGGAATAAAACCATCAACAAAACAGTGACTTTAGCCACCTTCCCACCGTTCAGATTATTGTTCTTAATTTTTTACATTTATATTGACTTTTCATTCTAACCAGTAGCTTGCAGGAAATCTTGTATTACAGTTTTCCACAAGGAAGAAACTAGTGACCTAAAAATGTGGTATATTTTTAATAACAATTATTAAAATTGCATGAAATGTGTTAGTCCTTGAACAGCAGAAATGGCCTGAAGCAAAGAATCCTTCTTCAGGGAACTCAGCCCAAAAGCTAATACCCGGTTCTCAGTCAGCATTGATGTAGATTCTTCCCATTTACCCTAGAAATTCCCTGCTAAAAATTGCATAGAAACACCACACATCCAAAGAACATGGCAATATTTATGGAAGTAGTAAGTGCTGAAGTGTTGGGATACACTCTGCCACGTGCCAGCTCCTGCGCTGTGGTGGGTACCTCTCAATTCCACAGACGCTCAGGACTTCCTGGCGCTGGCTGATTAACAGGTGGATCTCTAGCTGGGGCAAGGACTGCATTGGTGCAGAATTAAAAAGGTGACATTGTAAAACAGGATTAAAGATTTAGGACAAGTCAAAATTGTTTCTCGGAGAGAAATGGCCCAAAGCCATTTATCAGGGTATCAGGAAGAGAGGGAAGAGTGGAAATAAGGAACAGATCGTCAGCTATCAGTTTAGTCCTAAGCATCTTGCTTAGGAAGGCAAATGGTTATCAACATGCAGAGTAATGAAAATCAGTCCTGGTGATACTATATGAATGGTTTAGTGGATCAACCAGGATGTGAAGGATAACATTATTCTCTTATTATTGTCTATTATTATCTATCCAGGTTTACTTAAACTGGCCACTATCAGTCTACTACTCTTTGTAAAACACCCACAACCAATCAATCACTTGGGGAAAAAAAAAGCCAACCCGAGACACCTACATCTCTGGATGTTTGGTCTTATCTTTTCAGTCTAAGCAGGCTGGAAGCTATTGTGTGAGTCCTCACATTTCACATTGAAGCACTGGCTTAGGGTGATTACCCCCATGATTTGCTTCTGCTTTGCTTTACCCCTTTGCTACCTTTCTGATACGTACTCGTGAATGTAGAGTTTGAGAGTTTAACCAGGTGGTGGCAGTGATGAACTGATGTCACCTATTTCTACAAATCCTGTTGATGTAACAATAATAATAAAGAATGTAGGCAAACAGGTTAGTCCTTCAGGGCTCAATTTTTAAAGCTGTGCATAAGGATTTAGTATGACATTAACTGGAACTCCTTGGCCAAATCCCTCCACAGTGCTCTGATGGTTTATCCTGGACTGGTGAGGGCTCAGCTCTAGTCCTGAACTTTGCATAAATTTTAGATAGGTTATAGCAAAGAAGATTGGAATATACTTTGAATATGTTATGGGTGTATAACAGTCACAGTGAAGGCTGTCCCTGTGAATTCCTCAGTGACTTCCCTCAAGGCTTGAAAAGAGTTTCAAAAGAAAAATATTCCATCAAATGTGTAAATGAACAATTTAATTAATGTTCTGAATATATTGTGATTACGTGTAGAATATTTTGTCATCATTTTGATTCCCAAAATTAATTTCTCAGATGAGTTGGAGAAGAATAACTACATATAAATAATAGATACCTTCCACACCTTGTCTTGCAACTAAAATACAAAATGTCTAGTGAAAAAAATTGAGTTCTTCTGGACTTCCACATAATATATTACAGTCGCTTAAATTCAAAGTGAATTTTTAAATCTTTGGTTTATTTCTAATTATCAATAGCTTTATATCATTAAACACTGCAGTTCTGACTTTGCGAGATGCTCATCATTCCTCATGCATTAATGTTGCTTCCCCACCTCGACAAATCTTTCACAGGCTTGTGTATAGAAAATGAGAAACATCCACTTGCATGAAACCATGAATATTTGTTTGCAGAGACAGATATGAGATGTCCAGTCAGATGGAATCAGCACACAGTCCTCAGTAGGGCAGCTTGTGGGGCTGCTACCAGCTACCATTCCAGTTGTCAGTGATCCCATATCCCTCTGAAGGCCTGTCAGCTGTGGAGAACTGACACTGACACATTATGTTCATATAATTTAATATTATATATGTGAATAATATTTTTGTTCTTCATCTAGGAGGGCTAAATTGCAGTGTTCTTGTTGTCTTTGTCCTCAATGCAGCCTACTCATCTTCCCCAGCCAATGCCTCTGCCATGCTCTAGTATAAAAGACTGCTTTCAGTCACTTGGAGCTGCATTCCTGTAGGAGTGACTGTCCTATATTGATGACAACCAGAGAAACATTTCCTTCACAACTTAGTAGAAGGATGTGCAGGAATTTCTAGAAAACCACAGTCTTTAGGTTGCACTTTACAGGTAGAACTTGAAACATCAAAAAATCTCCCACTGGAAAAAGTAAATTATTGGAAACCATCTTTTTTTTTTTAGTCTAGCTGGAATTATTCTCACTGAAATAAAGAAACATAGAAAAAAACAAACTGAAAAAAATATATAAGCTCCTGGTAAACAGCAACAAGGTTTATGAAGCTCTGGACCTTATTGTGCTGCATAGCTTTGCAGCTTTCCTCCTCATCCAGTCCAGGTACACTAACATCTGTGTTGTTGTTTTTGTTTGTTTGGGGTTTTGTTGTTTGATTTTTTGTTGTGGTTTTTTGATATTGTTTTGTTTTTATATGTTTTATTTTTGTTAATTTTCTTTTTTTTTCTTCTTTTACTTCTTTTTTTATTTTCCCCAGCAGGGCAGAACACTGACAGAAACAAAGTGCAGGACGACTTAAAAGATGAAATGCTTCCCTTCCTTTCAACCCCCTCATTTTGATAGCAGTTAACTAACTTGTACTATAACCACTATAATCAGAGTGTAGTTACACAGTTCTGCTGATACAGAATATTGCTGGACTTGGAGCCAAGAATTGATTTTTTAAATCCCCAGAGACTTCAATTATTAGATACAAACTCTGCTGACACCAAGACTAGCACTTTTTCTGTGTGTGGAAATGACAGAAGTGAACGCTGATTCAGGCCTGTGAGTATGCTCAGAGTGGAGAGGGAGGATGCCCATCCACCAGGGCTGGTCAGGACTCTTGTTTTCTTTACCAGTTCACCTTAAAATACATAAAAATGGCGCTAAGAGGTTCTGTACAATGTTTACACCATCTAACTTCTATTGTGTTCCACCCTAACCTGGGGTTTCAGAATCTGTGCTCCGCTTCACTGAGCACCTCTTTTATACAGACAAACCCTGTCATCTACACAGCAGGAGCAAAAAACACTGTAGATCTGCAGTTGTAAAATGGTCACATTTTTCAGAGAAAGGTAGTTTGTAGAAAAGCAGACAAGCTTTTGGGCACAGGCACTCAAAAAACACCAGTTAGACTGAAGCATTAATGGTTTTTTTCCTACATACTACTTGCTGCCCCCCACATGAACTGCACCCCAAAAACATTAATTCAAGGCAGGACCACACCCTGCCCTCTGTGAGACATTAAGAATTGGTCTCCCAAAACCACCAAGTGGAGTTCTGTGGCTTTTACTGCCAGAGGGGGAAATGTGATCCCTGACCCTTTCCAGAGATTTGGTGAAAATACACAAAAGGTTGACTGAATACACCTGTCTGGTTAGCTCTTTACCCATTTTTCCACAGTGATATTAACTGAATTAATTTACTTGAACAACTTTTCACAAAAACATGGCTGTGAACAATTTCAGAAAGAGCAGATCTTTGCCTCCCTACACCTTGATCAGGTTGACGTGTGTCATTCACATAAAAACCCAAGGCAGATAGGCCAGGGTGTGTTTGTATATTTGCCTACTTAATGCCTTTTAAGCTGTCTTTTGTTAGTTATCTGGTTCAAATATCTGAATAAATGTAAAGAAAACATGTGAGCAAGTCAAAAGTGCAAAATTATTAATCAAGTTGAGCAAACAAATAAATCTTAGTCTGGTGGTTACCCACAGACACATTTCTAGGACTTGTGCAAATGAAGCCAAGGACTTATGCAAGCTCTGCCTCTTATCAACCCAGTTTATCTCAGTTTCTTGCTTACTCTTCATTAGCTTTCAGCAAAAGATGAAATTGGATTGTAAAGGATGCACTAGGCTCATTGTCTGCTTTGCTTTTAATTGCTGACACTGTTCATTAATCAAGCAAAGGATACCACTGGGGAGCCGGTTTGGGTCTACCTAGCTGACTCTGCTGATGTCAACTAATTTTCTCACTGTGCCAGTCAAAGGCACTTGCGTTAATCTATTGTAAGCTGTTGTGACAATCAGAGCGCACGGTGACAGCTGGGGAGTCGGCGGTGCTGCAGCCTGCTCCCCTCAACCCTCCTGGGGAGCCAGGACACATGGCCAGGAGCTGGGACACATGGCCAGTGGAGCCTGGGAATGACGCAGCCTGCACACTCCCACACCCTGCCAGGTTATGGGTTTCAATCGATACATTGTCCTGGTGGCACAGGGGGAAAGGCCAAAAAAAAAAATAACAAAGGAAAAAATCACCAGACTTCTATAAGTGAAAGTTAGAGTACATGCATTAGAGTGNAAAAAAAAAAAAAGAGAGAGAAAGAAAAACAGGCAATTAAGAGTCAGAAGAGCAAGAAATAATTTATGCTATGACTTAATATGCATACTGAAAAAAATTGCCAGTTTTATGCATGACCTTTAGAAAAAAGGAAATAATGTATACTTATAATACGCGTTATTATTTAAGCTCAGTCATGTCATACCCCTCACAGCATATTTCAGGAATCTCCTAGAAAGACTACAATTTCTTAAGTGCACTCATAATTTGAGAAACATTACTATTTGGTGTCTTTGCACATAATACTAATTCCTCTTAATGGAGGGTGTGGAGCATATGCAGCACCACGAGACTCAAAGTGTGGCTGACCTGTGCCCTTTCCATGCTGGCACAAGGGGTGCCCAAGGTTAGCACAGCCTGCTAATGAAAGATCTGCTCCATGAGTTCTTCCTTGGGTGATGCATTGGCCTTCCAGCACATCCCCAGTGCTACAGAAGCAGGGTTCACTACGAAAGGAATAGTGAGGACAGGCTACAAAATTATTTGATCACTTTAATTTGACCCAGCTGCTGATAGGAATCAGGGTTGGAAATTTACTACAGGCTTCATGACATTACAGCATACACTAGGGATGATGCTGATACCAAACATCTCCAGACTACTGACAATCTCCAAACAGAACAAAAACATTTTAAACAAATCATATGAACATTCCTATTCTAAAAGCCTAGCAAATAAATTACTGTACTGTATTTGAGCATTAGCTAACGAGTTGTGGGGGATTTCTGCAGCCAGGGCTGCCTGGACTGCCATCTTAGAGACACACTCGCCTGTAAATAGTAATGAATAGTTAGGAAAGGTCATTTATTAATAATTCTTTCCTTGAGAACACATTGATCCATATATAGTCCCTTTTGGGAAGAGTGGGAGATATCAAATTAGGATACTTTTCTTTAGGTACTCTACCTATTTGTTATTCTAGTGGGGGGAAAATCATTTCTTTATTCATCAAACATATGTTTCTGAAATACAAAGAATAAACACTGGAAATTACTGCATTTTATGCTGTAAAAACTGAGCTCCAGTCTATGATCCATGATAGCAAGCAATAATTTTTTTCTCTATGAATACCTTTGTAAGACAGGATGGAAGAAATAAATGCTTTCCTCACTCCTTTGCAATACAGCCTGTTATCCAGAAAAGTCTGGAGGAAAGGGGTTTAACCTGCATGTCATAAACGAAATACAATTTAGAGCTTTTTAGCATCTAACACTTAAGGGACGGACTGTATGCTCTTGCACCACCCTGCTTCTGTTGTAAATTAATTTTAATCAGGAAGGAGAAGAAAATTTAATTTTCTATCAGTTTAACTCATATTGTATGACAGCCAAATCACTCCTTTGTCTACCACTTTTTTTTAGCAGGAAAAGATCTGAAGGTTACTGCTGTTAGAAGGGACTGGTGTCACTAGCAATCCATGTACCAATGATATGTACCTCATCTCCTCCAGCATATACTATTGGTATTGACCGGATAACTGAGGTAGAGCCTGCTTTGTTAACATCCTACTCATTTCTTGTGGCACTTCTTTTTTGTCTTGAAGGCCTGCCTGAAATAAAGAAAAAGAGAACTTTGAAAACAAAGTTACAGGGACAAAGTCAGATTTAGCATGTCAAAAGATTCCCACCTTAAATAGAACATAAACTCTATTTACATAGCTTCTCACATTCCATTGAGATCCAGACTAATTTTTAAATAGCTGTGTTCCTACGCAACACCTGGGAACACTGGCTTTTCAAAGGGCAGCTGGAGGTCACTTGTTAGGTAAGAGAGTGACTCCTGGCCTGGAAAACTAGGTTGGCAAGTGATACTTGTCATTTGCAAACAGACCCGCTACTATAGCAGTGGGCTACCAGGGGTATCTTTTACAGTATCAGTCTTGCAACTTAGAGCAATGCTGTTTTGCTGGACTGGATGATCATCCTCTTTGGAAACTTGTCACTTGCAGAGGCTGTAGCCATTTATCTCTCCCAAAAAGTCGTTTGCTGCTCTTGCAAGTGACTTTCTCACGAGACATAACTTGCCTTATTCTGAGGGATGTTTCCTTTGCTTTCTCGCTTCCACTCAGGAAGCTGGGAGCCTGATCTGACCATGTCAGATCTGATCAGACTGTCTGGTGCCCTCACACCACCTGAATATGTTCCAATGTAATTTGTTGCCCATTCACTGGGAAAGAGGGCACACCACACTGGGTGGTGTTGGGTGTTCCATGGGACACACCCTGGGAAGCCCTGAGGTGCAGCAGAGCAGCAGAGTGGAGGCAGATCCAAGAGAAGGAGTCTGGCTGAGAGCTCCTGCATGGCCCCACAGCCCCTGGTGGGTCAGGTACTCCCCCAGGAGGGAGCAGACAGCTCCTGGCCCATTTGCACAAAGCTGGAAGACTTCAAACTCTCATCCTGTCACCATAGTCAGGTCTGCATAATTTCTTTCTTACTTCTGCCTGCCAGCCTATCTCTGGCTGTCTTGGTGGTGCCTGTTGCCTTGTTACTGCTGTTGGCACTGGTGTTTTATTTCTTATCAGTTCTGGGAGCTGCGTGTTTTCTTTCTGGATTTATACAGATCTAAATCCTACATTTATCTCTCTTTTATCAGCAGTAAAGCTTGCGGATACTTCTGCCTCAACCTACGCTGAGTTTGGCTACGTATTCACTTGTCCTCCGCATTTAACTCATGTTTAACTTACATGGGTAAGTTAAGAAACAACATTGGGATATTTAACTTTTGAAGTTCTCACAACCGAACTTGGGGTTGGGTTATTTTCAGTTTAATTTTCCCTTGCTTTTTGAGGAGGAAAAAAAATATCATTACTAGGATAATGAAGAAAAATCTGAATTTTTCAAAAGTATTATGATAAAAATGACATAATAAGATATCAATAACTCATGATATAATTTAATTTTAACTAGCCAAAACATAGAAGAAAAATAACAAAAGGATTGCTATATAAATGTACAGACACTGGTTTAGGAAAAATGTATTTTAAAAGTAACATTTATAGTTTTAATGTTTTTCAATTTCATTAAAAATTCTTTTCATTGGTACTCTGCTTTGAATCTTTGACATATACAGAGAGCTTGGAAGATTGTCTCTCAGTATCGGGGGAGGCTTTTTCTGCTAAACAGTTTGCAGAACAAGAAACCATTCTTGGCAGCTGCCCGAAGACAGATTGGATGTTGAAGGAAGCTTACATAAAGGAAAAGAAAGCACTGGCGCAGTGACTGACAAATCTACTCCTGCTTCCTAAAAAATGCTGAGCTGAGGGAAAAGCTACCATGAGATCTGCAGTCCTTGGAAGAAAAGCCAAGTCCCAAATGTATAAGACCCTATTCTTACACCATCTCTACCTATGGGCTCCAGAATGCCTCTATGACAGCTGGTATTAATGATTCACCTTTAGCTCATTTCACTTCCCTTTCATAATCATTTGCAAAGTCTCTCAACTTTCTATAGAAATCTGTCTCCTGTTTCTGCAGTCACTGCCATGTGACAATGTTCATGTTATTTTCTACCCCAGGTGTGACTCCAGAAAGAAAACAGTGACTCACATCCTGGCTTTGGTGTCAGTGCTTTAGTGTCATCCATGTGACATCATCATAATGGGTACATATTTTCTGGAGCCTGGTCCGAATCAGCTAAACAAAATGTTTTAAAGAGATTGCATGGACCAAAGCCAACTTGTTTCCTCCTGAGCTGTGGCTCACCTGAAGAGTGGATCCTGATTGAAGCCTCCATCTCTCAGGTGACGAACAGAGAAATCTCTCTCTACTGACAGATTCTGCAGTGAGGAGATATCCAAAGATGCATCCTCTGTTCTCTTCTTCTGTTAATTGTTGGACAAGCATCCCAGAAACATCCCACTCTTCCACAGTGTGTCAAAGAGCCAAGTTTGAGATGACATTTCTTGGGAATGTGTATCTTGTTGTCCTCCTCCTGTAGGAGACTTGTGTTTTAAAATCCTGACTTGTAAATGGAACATCATATTCAATTTCCTTTCTACTATTTGTTGAGTACAGAATTCTAGATAATTCTAATCTGAATTCCAGTTTTAATATTTTAGATACCTTTTATACTTTCTTTTAAAAAATGATCTGTTCCTCTTTAGTTAATATGATTATTGGAATGTCTTTTATACTGCTAATCTAGTTTTCCTTTAATGTATCTAGAAAAGAATTTGGATTTTCAGCTTCCCTCAGGAGATTGAAGATTAACTGATTAACAGATAATGTCAGTAATGGAATTTTAAGTCCAGCCAGAGGCAACCCAGACAGGAAAAATTTTGATATTTTTATTTGGCTTCATATTTTTTTAATCTTTGATTTTGTTTTTCTTCCTTCTTCTTAAGAAGGTTTTCAATGAAGTGGCAACTGTTAAGAAAAAAACTGTTCAAAGCACCAGTGATGTTCTTAAAGCAGCACAACATTTGCAATAAATTCTGTGTGTAAGGGAACAAGTGTCTGGAGTTCATCAGTATATGGGTTATCAGTATTACTGCCAAGATTAGCACACACACACACACATACAGGCTATGCCTGCTCTTGTCAGGATATGTCTATTCAAAGAGGCAGGATATATTAACTCCAGGAAAATTTCATGAGGAGGTGTCAAAACAGCTTTGGTATTGATTTACCTCTTGTTGACTTGGAGCAGAGACAGCATGAACTCATAGTGCTCTGCACCTAGGCAGGTAGATGTGTTTATAGACAGCCTGGTCATCAGCAGGGTATGAATGTAACTCTGTCATCACCAGACATATCAATCCTTTTATGAGTTTCAACACATTGTTAATAATCTGGACTGTAAAAAAATCAATAGAGAGACATAATTATGAGAGCAGTCAATAAATAGTAATTTTATCCTATAATATCCATTATATTTGAGGTAGAAATATGTGGATTTCTAAATTATTTAATATGGCCCAATACTCTTAAATAGAGCTCAGTTTCATGGCTAAATTTATTAAAATCAGTACAGAACTAAAGCACTAACCTGAATGTACAGAGGAGCTTCAGCTTAATTATCTCACAATATCTGCTTTACACCCATGCTCAGTTTAAGATGCTGCTTGTCTTGACAATGGCGAGTGATGGTAACAGATCAATTTCTTACATAGTGCCCCTATTATACACAACAAAGAAACAGAATATACCTTAAAGCTGAAGCTTTACAAGTGACCACATATCATGTGTCAGAGAGGTGGAAGGGCCCACCTGAAACATCAACTCCTTATTATGTATTTTTTTCCATTTGAAAACCTAGCTTTGATGGAAATGCAGGCATGTCGCACAATATGCTGCGACACTGGCTGGAGGTGACAGTTTACCAATCAATTCTATACAGTCAGCAAAATGCATTGCTGTGGGTATTAGCTGATGTTATAGCTTGGCAATCGTTTGTGTTGATGTCTTATAAACCAGATTTGGGGCCCAGGTTTCTGTCCTTTGTACCAGCCCAGCGCTGCAAAGTCAGAGGGCAGCTGCCTTCAGTGCACCACTGCTGCAGCCTCTGGGCACAGGGTCTGGACTGTGTTTTTCATTTCTTATGGGCAGATAGAGGCCATCAGAAATAGGAAAATTGTGTGACAATCTTGAAATGCCTATCTGCCTTCCTGGAGGATTGATTTAGGCAGTGATGTATAGAGAAGTCTTCAAAACAAAGAGGAGTTTTACACTAATAGTCAATTTTTGATCAGGTGAACAAACATCATAAAAGAACAAGAGAAAGACATGGCATTTCTTCAACAAAATTGTTTGGTTGTTGGTTTTTTTTTGACAAACCAATGAAACTAATAACACAATTGGGAGAACGCATGCTATTTGCTTTCATATAAAAGACACCTGATCCTTAAGGCAGAGCACAAAGTCATATCTGATAGGCAAATGCTAGTTCTAAAATATCAAGATTTTTTTAAGGACTGAAGATATCAATATTTCCACATTTAAAACAAATAGCATTTTTAGATCTTCAGAGTGCTTTAGGAGATTGATTCAACTAAAGGTCATAAGAATTGAACAGCTAAAATTTTGGACCTGACTTTGAAAAGTCAGGTCAAAGGAGACCTATGATTAGGTGAAGGAAGAACTGTGCAGATAAAAGGAAGGTTTATACTAAGCTGTTTCATTTAAATGTCACTATAAACCATTTATTTTACACCCCCACCTCTTGTCTTACCTTGTTTCAGTCCCTTGTACACTTCTTCTCAAGTAGTAAACATCTTGAAAGTCCTGACAAGAAAACTTGAGACAGATAAACTATCCATTAAAATAAAATGGAATGCTTTGATTTTTGCCTAGAGGCATGGAGGAATCAAGCTCTTTTTTTGTAACAGACAAAGGCTTACAGGTGAAAAAGAGAATTAAGAAGGATGCCTCTGGCTACCCAGCCTTATTATTTCAGGTACCTTCCAACACCCACGCATTTTGCTCCTCAGAAGTGAAGCAGTAAGATTTTCCCGCAGACATAAACCCCTAACTTTCTAGCACAGTAAGTCATCTGGCCAAAGTTATTAACAACAGCACAATTACCCTTTCTTTGGGCCCCAGCTTTATTTTACAGGCATGCACTTAGGCAGAAACAGTCCAACAGGTTCACACAATATCAACGGTAATCGTTGTGTTCCTCTTGCAAATGGGAAAATCAATTACTTGTAAACAAATATGAAATGAAGACTCAAGGTCTAGAGGAAAGAATGAAATCAGACTTTTAAAAAAAGTTTTCTGTCTTCTGTGACAGGCTCAGGTGGAAAACTTTCCAGTTTGTATCTAATTCACACCAGCTACATGTTTTTGTTTTCTTGGCTACAATAATTTTCTTGTGTCTAATGTTTCCTATTTACGATTAATATGATTAATTTGTGCTACTGGTGGGAAAGTAGAAGCTGATGACAGAATATAAATCTTTTTTACATTAATAGTGTTTTAAAAAGTAATTTATGTGGTTGTGCATGTGTGCAAATATATATGTAAAACACTGAAAAGTTTTTCATGGGAGGAGTGAAGACTACACTAACACTGTGATAAGCTCAATTTTCTAGCAATTAACTAGATTGCAATTGTCTGAAGATGACTTTATGGTTTTAAAAACAGCAAATTGCAATCATCTGATTGCTCTCAAGTACTTTTCAGGGATTTTGTTTGGAATTCTTGGATCTGTTGTGGGTGGATGTATGCTATAGCCAGGAGCTTGAAAAAATATAAGCTACAAAAGAGCTTGTTGGTTTACTGGCTGACCCAAGGGACAATCCCAAGGGAAAATAAAAACATGCCTGGTTGACTCTTTCATCTCAAGACTCTTGGTACTTCTTATCTTAAAACCTGATTTGAAGTTCATTGACATCAAAACTGAAGTTACTAGGCTTTGTGTAACCAAATAATGACACACCCTGAACAGGCAGAACTGGGGGGTTTCATTATTTTTGTGGTGCAGAAAAGGGGCCTCCCCAGTGATCTGTTGACAACACTGAGACAAGTGTGAGCTGCACCTGGAATGGCTGGAGTCTGAAATCAGGCGCTGTTTATAAGCATTGCCTCATCAAAAAGAGCTTACAGCAGAGAAATTTATTTTGTGTATATTAAACAGTCAACAAGAAAAAGAAGAAAGCATGCTGTTCTGCAGGTCAAAATATTACTTATTACTCTAATAAGCACTTAATTCTTTTTGAGAGTGCAGCACAGGCAGACAAGGGATTTTTTCTGCCCTGCTTTAAGTCACTCACTTGATTTGTTGCCATTTACTGCAGTTGTGTAATGGCTATAAAACTGGAAAAAACATAAAACATAAAAGAAAGGTGTTGAAGTCAGCCTTAAGGTACTAAATTCCTGACAGCAGCTTGTAAAGCAGTGGAGATTTAGGTGCTGTAAGATGACACTGGAGGTTGTAGTAGGTGCTGAAGTGATGAGTCTATGACAAACCGGAATTACGCAACTATGAAAAAAGACCTGGGCACCTCCTGATGCCTGCTCATTCCTGGGGGCACCAATGCTTCACAGATGCTTTTCATTTGACATGAATGGTCTTCAGACATCTAAAACTCCTGGTTTGGATATGCCCAGAGCTGCACCTAAATTCAGCCTGATCTGATAGGCATTTACAGAGCACTGCTATCAGAGTTTGAAAATACAAAAAGCCATACAAAATATAAATGAACTTTTAAAATATAAAAAAGTAATAAACAAATGAATAAATAAATAAAGTTGGTGATGTTCTTTCATGTAGCTTTTCAGATCTGTTGAGTAGAGATCAGGGAGCTGAGCTGTGCATCAAGAAAGGACTGAGCATCACATATGTTTTAAAATGCCTGCTACCTCCCACATTCAGTAGTTGCATTCTAGTAAGGCATATGTTGAAGAAGGAGAAGACCTTAGTTCAGCCTCTCTCCCTTAGACTGAAGAAACTCAACATTTTCATTTCATCTCTCAGGAAAATTTTCTACCCACCTGGCTAGAGGCCACCTAGTAACAAAATGCTTTGACTATTGGATCTAATCCACCATGGAGCAACCAATTTAGAATGCATATCTGGGTTGCAAAGAATGAGTTTCTCTCTTAAACCTGCTGTATTCAGATGCATTTAGAGTAATGCTCATTTTGTGCTCTCAGGAGTCCCTGCTCCATGGATTATTTTGTTATGAAAAGCATGAGATTGGTTATTAGAGACTAAAGATAAAGCCATATCTTCAAATATAGCTAAAATACATTTAAGGAAATTGTCATAAACTGGCTGTACCATTTAAATAACAAGGACAAATGGGAATGATCAGTGATATTTAAAGGTAAGGAATTCAAAAGGGGCAATGCGAAATAATTTTCACAGCAGAAGGGTTATGTTGTGGAGCCTGTTACCAGCCACAGAAGCTGGGATCAACACGTTGTTATCACAATCTTCTCAGAGGGGAGACAAAATCTTATATAGCCTAGAGTTCAGGCCAAGTTATCAGAAGTCCTTCTCTACTGGATTCCAGTTCCTTAAAATACGCTGTTAGCCACCATGAGAGTCTGGATGCTAGCGTAGGTAGGACTCCGATTGTAATGCAGAGTGGTTGTGCCTCTACCCCATTAAAACTCTTTCTATTGCTATTATTATAATTCACTGATGGGCTATAAATACTGTACGTATTTATACACAGACATTTATACACATAAATGGAATAGATTAGTTATATTGTATCTTGATTTCAGGAAAAGCACGAGGTAGGCTGTCGTCAGATGCCAGGAATGAGGGGAGAGGGAGTTATAACAGGTATGTTAGATGGGTATAAACTCTCCCCTTGCTCCCAGTAGCTTATTTGAATATGGCTTGAAATAGTGACTTGTGTTGCACTGTAGTGAGCTACTGTGCATCCTTGGCTTTAAATAGTCCTGTCAAAGTCACTTCTCCCATGGTCACCTTCCTTCATACTGAACAGGAGCTCTAGGCATAGCCCCTGCCTGGTTAGGGAAAAAAAAGACTTGGCCAGAAACAGAACTATGATGGTAATTCCTTGGCCAGTGCACAACGGCCAAAATCTTTTTTACATGCAAGTAGATGTACCTTACATCACAGCTCATCCTCCCAAACAGAGCTCTGTGTCCTGTAGGAAGAGGTGAGATTTCAAAAGTTTTTGCATGATTCAATCTCTCATTCTAGTCATTGAACATGGAATAAATTTCCCTCAGCCCTGCTTGCTAGATGTCTCTCATATTCCTCAATTGTATCCTGTTTCTAAATTTATTTATTTATATCACTATTTTGCTGTTAAATGACAATTCTTTATCAGCGTTGCCTTTTAATACACTTAAGGATATTATGTTATTGGCATGAGTTAAAACATGCCAGAACTTCAGGACAGCTTCCTTTCATAGGACCCTTTCCATCCACCATGAAATTTACTGATGATATACATATATGTGCACTCATGTATAAGGAACTAGTGCACACAGCAGTGCTCAAGATCCTATTCCATAGCCTACGATAATCAGTGACAGTCTCTCCTGCGGCTTTTGCGGGCTGTGGATTGAGTTTCAAGTGCCAGCAGTTACTCAAATTACATAAGTGTTGGAGTAGAGTCTTTAGTAATATGACTGTTTGTTATTGAGGCCAGAGTTAGGTCTTAGACTCCCTGCTGAACAACTGAGGTAGAAAAGATAACTCGAGTCAAGGAGCAAACTTCTGCTAAAAGGACTTTGCAGTGGGAGAATGGAAGGGTGAAAGTGGAAGTGTGCACAGTGTTGTCATTGTTAGAGACTGCTGCTTGATTGTCCACATTGTTTGCAGGCAATTTTTCATGCAGGACCTAGGAAAAAAATCTCTTTTCCATAGACCAAGCAAAAGGAGAGAGTGAACAATGCAATGCACCCATTAGCACTATACATTGCAATCAGTTTACTAAATCCTTTATAAAAACCTATCTGACAATACCCAGTCTGTAATAACCACCCTCTTGAAATATCACATTTACTGTATAGCATTTAAAACCATTTAGTAATAAAATTATCCATTCTTGAATGATGGTCATGTTCAGCTGATATCTCTAAAGCCAACGGCATTTTATCACTATTTTAATTTATAATTATGGAGTGGCATAAGAAACTAAATCTAATTCATGATCTGGGTGAGAAGGATTACTACAAATACATCACATTACTCTCTATCACCTATGGTCATACTAGTGCTCATAATATGTCACTTATTTTCAAAGCACAAAGTCCTACCTATCCTTAAGTACTGTCATGATTCAGGTGAAAGCCAGAAAAGTCTAGAACTGCAGAATTAAGACAAACCTAACAGGATGACCTCAGTGGCATGTCAGATGAAACAGTTCTATAGCAAAGATAAGTAAAGAATATTCTGTATAACAATATAAGAACATGGAATGAAACAATGAATCACACCGTACATAGATGAGCTCACACACTAGAGTCTTTGTTACTAATTTTTCTTTTAAATTAATACCTGCTTCCTTTGGCTTTTGTAGTGATGTTTATGGCATTTGGAAAGCTTTACCCATACATATCAATAAACTCTTTAGGTTCAGAAAACTGAAGCAATATGTAGGGAATGGAGTGGACCAGTTCCAAAGCCAGCAAGGCTGGGAGAGTGGAGATAAGTGAATCTGAGTTACTTATCCTAGCTGAAGTAAATTAGCCCAGATGAAGAGATTCACAGTGAATTGAAGAGGGCAGTGTGCAATGGTAGAACCAGCAGGGAGCAATTTTAAGCCTCCATCCTACATGGGTGGTCCCTAAGCACGCCTGGTATGTAATTAACCTGAATCCCTGGGTAGCATCTGTGGCACACACTCTGGTATTGCAAGCTACCATTTCATCCTTTCTTCCCTGCAGGTCTGACAAATGATTGTTGTGTTGCAATTACAGCAGACTGAAACCAGCCCTACTTTTTTCTGCCTCTCTTTAGAAATAAGGAACACTCTTTTCCATTAGCTGCCAATTAAAACAAAATTTACTTCAGGAATAAAAAAAAAAAAAATCTGCTCCAGCTGTAAAGCAGTTGCCTCTTTCCCTGAAAGGAAGTGTCTAGAGTGGAATGAGCACAATTTTTCACCCACTGATGCTTGTTAAGTAGAAAAAATTTTCATCATATCCTTACAAATCTGTCAGGTCTTTGTTCTGGCATATTTCTTAACCAATGATCAGTTTTCCCATATAATCAGTGTTACTGTGCTCAGGTGCTGCTAGTTAAATAGTTAACTAGATTAGGATGTCAGTCTTGCCACACACCAGACCCTTGGTTGTGCACCATGTCCCAGTGCCTGCAGTCAAGGGGCATTAGAGTCCTTGACTTGGGACTGAGCAGCACCTAAGATTATGCAAAGATGATTGCTTGCAAAACACCCCAAATCCCTTACCTTTTAAGCTGATGCCGATTTTCTAAGTCAGGAGGTTATTTTAGTGGACATTAGCTGCAAAAAGATGTTTTCTTGAGCAGGCAACACACTGTATATATTGTACAATCCAAATATATTGTAAAATGTTGACTTTATTATGCTGTGGTTCCACTGGTTGTATTACCATTTTAACTACATTTACCATCTTCTCTTAATTTAGAAAGAATCTGTTTCTCATAATGACAGATTGGTTGGCATCATGAAAGTGTTTGATATCATAAAATCCTGTGACTTGTGAAATGATGTGATTTAACCTACAGTTACCTATGCCAATTTGTGAGGTCTGATTGACAACAGACACTTGTGCAAATAGTGAGATATTTCTAATTAGAAGCACTGTAAAAGCAGCAGAACAGTGACAGTGGGTACTGTGCTATCACTTTTAACATTTTTGGCTTGATCCTTTAAATACCTGACTTACTGGGAAAGTTTCTCCTTTGTCAGGGAAGACCCACAAAGCATATCATATTGGTGAACTCTTTTTTTTCCCAAAACACATTCACAAGAGCAGAATAAATGTGTCTTGTTTGTGCAGCGTGGGATAATGGGATTTTCTTGCTGGGAATTTAGGAGGCGTGTTCCTGGAGGACTGTACGACTTTGCAGGAAAGAGCTCAGCTCAGCAGACTAAGGCCTGTTGTCTAGTAATGTTATGTATAATGTTGGCTTGAACTTTTTTTGGCTCACAGAGATGATTTCCAGATGCTGGGCCAGAAAATTTTTTACTACTGCAAAAATGAGAGAAGGGGGAATCCACCTATCTTGCATCCCAATGATTGCACACACTAAGTGAGAGAGATCAGCCCTTTGGAGCTTCCCAAATTTTCTCATGGATTTAACCATGTGCTTTTGCTCAGGAAGAGCAGAGACTGTTTGCCCATGGCCTGAAACACTTATTCCTGGCTCAAGCTGAAGTGCTCTGGCACTCTGCAGCTGCATGACAGAAAAACAAACTCCACCTCAAAGCATGAGCTTTTCTATGCTGCTTTTACTTGCCCTTTCCAAATGATGAGCATTTGCCAGCTATTATGTGCATATATTTGTAATTTTCTGGCCAGCACATGGATCTGTATTCCGTGGTATGCGTCCTCCATGCTGCTGCCTGGCGCTGACTGAGGTCACAGCTTTCCCACTGGGGATCTGTGCTGCAGCAGGCGTGCAGAGTGCCTGCCTGCACCTACTGTCCTGGCTCCAGAGAAGGCAGGTGACAGCACAGCACAGAGCTTTCTCCAGTGATTGACTTTTCTTCTTGGAGAAGATAGTGGAGTATCTCTGTGGGGGTGACTGCAGAGTCAGGAGGCAGGAGCTTGCTTCAAATAAGTTCACTGTGATGCTGGCAACAGCTTCTGTGACATTTCTCTCCGGGGTAAATTATGCAGCTGTCTGCAATATATATGTACTCTGTAGAATTAGGGCTGTCTGTTTGCCCTGTTTTCTCTCATTAATATTCTTCCTGCAGTAATTCCTCCCTTCCCAACCTCTATTTTTTTTTTTTCCTGAAAGAAGCATTCTGCTCTAGAAAATGGAATAGGTTTCATTTTCCTGTACTTTTTCTCTTTATCTCCTGGGATTTTCAATTCACCCTTTAAAAAAGATTCATGGCATCTGAGAAAGATGACTGGAGCATGAGTTTTTCTCCCATGTTTTAGTTTTCTTCCTTTTTTTTTAGGGCAGGGAAGAGAGTCCTCCTATAAAGTAACCATATTCCATTATGGTTGGTTGAAATGTATTTTTGTTTTCTAATACTTTAAGAAGTAGAAATAAAAGTTTTAATAATCTTTGTCTGGCTTTTATTACATTTTTTAAGAAATTATGGAAATACTCTATTTGAAGTCACATCTCTAATAAAACAGAAAAGATCAAGAACAAACTTTTCTATTTTTTAGAACCTGTACTTCAAAAACAAAATTTACTTCAGGAATTCTATAAAAAGTTGGAGGTTGTTTTTTTGGTTTTTTTCCCTCCTGACATAGCCATTTGCTGTTATAATGTGACAATTTCCATGACTGTTTTGCATGTTGATTTAGTTGAGAAAGACTGTTGCTCTCTTGGATGCTGTCCGCATAATTAATGCCTCCTATCTGTCTCTAGCAGAAGGAAGAAAATCTTTCTTATCTCTGATGGAAATGGTTGAGAGGCCCTCTGGGGCCAATTAGATCACCAAATGGCAGTGGCATCCTGAAGAAACCACCATGGTGCATTTTCATCATTCTTTTCAGCTAAGCAGGTTGGAGCATGGGAGGGAGAGAGAAGTGAAATGTCGGGGTCCCTGATTAGAGCAATAAACTGGCAAATAGACCACATCTTACTTCCCAGTTGAAGGTGCTGACATGACAGCTCTCATTTTTTTCAACCTTATTTCTTTCTGGCCAAATAAATTCATTTCATCGCTGTTTTGAAAGCACAGCATCTTGATGACACTCTGAATCCATACCATTTAATTCAAGCATTTCTTGTGTCTCTTGACAGCAAGCAGCCAGAAAATACTGTTTGAGATAAATGACATTTCTGTCCAGTTCAAGTTGTAGTGCTTTTTAATCAGAACATTTGAGACAGCATCAAGAGCTGAAGTCAAATTGTTTAGGGTTTTGTTTTCTCATTGAAAAATTTAATAGCATGTAAGGGTCTGACGCTTTTTATAGCATTACTGTAATTCCTGGTTTTAGTGATAAGACATTTAGTAGAATTATCAGCTATTGCAGCAAAGCCCTAAAATTCAGAACCACTTAAAATTTTAAGTTGTATCCTGAAACCATCTGTACAGTATTATGGTAATCTTTAAGTGCAATAAGTTTATAAGCGATACGCATGTCATGCTGTTAAAATGAATGTGTATGTTGCCTTGACATTTATAAATGCTAAAACCTTTACCTTGTTATTCAATTCACAGCAGGAGATGATATTTAAAATGGTAACCTTCTCATGCTTATAGATTATTGCTTAATTTTATTAGTCTTCTTTTTATAAAAAAAAGTCACAGTCATCATAATTTCTCCAGTGTCAAGGAGTACAATCGTAAATTGATGTATGATTGTAAGCTATGAGAGTTAGCATAGGAAAAACTAAGCTTAGGAACACATGTCTCCACTGCTGTTCTTAAATATCAGCTTAGGAAGTGTGTCAATAGATAAGAGAGATGATGTTTCATTATACAGATGACACCAGTCTTGTAAGCGCCAGTCATTTGATAAAGTCATATTAATTCACCTTAAAAGACACAAAGGAACAAGCTGTAGCTTTTTCAAGATTTTCTCAAGATAGGTAGGTTAAGAATGACTCTTCATGTAGCAATTTCACATGCTGAAGACCAGACTGTCTTTGTATATGAAGCGCTGCCCCTCACACATGTGCTGTGCCTGACTGTTATCATACAAGGAAATATTTTACTAAACAGGCTACTTGTAAAACCCGGGACATCCCTCACCTAAGGGGACCCGGGCTCAATGGAAGACCCCAAGCAGTCCCTTTGTATGTATCAGTGCTGAAGTCATCAATGCAGCTTGAATCCAGAGTACAAAAGGAAATTAATATATGATAGGCCTTGTATGCTCAGGAGATAAAAGCCTGTAAGGACCTTAGCAAGATAAAGAGGCCATTTTCTCCTGTAGCTTCATCCTCGCTCCATTTCCTACCTGGGAAGCTCAGGTATCTACCTGTCAGATTGCAAATCTGGTGTGGTGCAGACTCTTTACCCACTCTTGTAGCTCTTTATCATTCACTTTGCAGGAGAGCATGAAGTCACTTAGTTCTAGAGATTTTCCTAGACATAGGTTGGCAGAACTGCCCTCTAATGGGAACATGCTGCACCTTACAGAAGTAAAAAGATATAGTGGCTAATTGTCAAGACTGTATAAATACTGAATCAAGTTATTGTGTACACGATGGTTGTGCCTCAGTTTGGGAGAGCCTGAGGGTTGACCAGACTGAGAAACCAGCAGGAAGGTGCCAATTCCTTTCTTGCTGAGACCTCTGAGAGGGACATGCATGTTCCCAGTTCCCAGTTCCCACCCCTGCAAAAAGCCACACTGACCAGGCTGTTCATGGAGGGGTCAGAGCTGTGGGACGCACAGCAGAGTGTAATCACAGCTGTATAAATTTTATTCCTGGCTAAGACAGGCTCTGCAAGTTAAGACAATCACTGCAAGTTTCAACATTTACAGCTGACTGTTGACAGGAATTAAAAAGTTGAGAGAAGTGAAAGCTCAAATAAAAATCCTAAAAGTATTCTTGGATACAGCTGCTGCTCTTAGGGGTCATGGGGCCTTGTCAACCCTCAGCAAAATCTTTTTTCCTCTTGCACTGAATGCAAGCCACACATTGTGTCCATTGGGTACTGTGCTGTGTCTCTGCAATGGGCAGAGTGGGAATTACACTGGATATCCCTAAAGCTGCAGGGACATACTTGTGGCAATTCTGCCTACACAGCAGGAAGCTGGACTGTCCTGACAACCCAGGAATCCTGACATTTCATTTGTGAACTACATGATGAAAATTCATGATATAAGTTTGTAGTTTTGCTTTCCATTTAATGTTGAAGTTGAATGAAATAGATGCGTGGTTTTTGTTTTTTAGGTTTTAGTTGGTTTTTTTTTCTGGAAAACATGTTGCAGAACTCTGTACATTCATCAGTCACCTGCCCAGTCACCTTCAGTGGGTTTTTGCTGATGCCTAGCAGTTTGGGGTGCTATTGGCGCAAATAGCAAATTGGTCATATTGGAACAAATTAAAAGATCAATCACAAGGTAACATAATTTTTAAATGTTTTTTAGGAGCCATCAGCTACAGATTATCATCTTGTCAGCATTATATATAAAATTAATAATTTCTTTTGCTTTTGTTTTATAAGAGATTGTTCTCTCAGATCTCCATTGTGTTGTGCACATATGCACAAATGCACACTCCTACAACAGAACTCTCAATTTGGATCTCCCCAAAGGCAAAATGTATTAGATCCACCATTGCTTAGATAATTTGTTGTTGATGTAGACTCTAAGAATAATCACCTTCAAAACTCTAATCTGTTTCAGAAGAAAAGCTTTTTTTCCATGTTGACTGCTCTTGGATAGAAATTCACTGAAATAGTTAATAGTGGTATGAATATTTCCAGTGTAATAGTTTTGGGGTCACTTAAAAATCACTGGAAATGTAACCTCTTGCACTTCCTGTAAAACACTGAACTCTGGATGATAATCAAGACCTCTAGTAAATTGTGGGCTGCACGAAAATTGCAGATTTTGCAATTTTCTGACCGCTGTGTAATTTTCTGGCACATTTAAATGTGTGTTTGGTTCAGTGCCAGGTTCCTTCCTCCCCCAGACACCCTAAAATTAACTAGGAGCTTTGGGAATTTCATCTGTCAAACAGAGACAGAAGTGTCCAATCAGCCTGGAGGAAGCGTGGCTGAGCAGAGCTGACCCAAAGCCC
This sequence comes from Bombycilla garrulus, assembly GCA_013400315.1. Lineage (NCBI taxonomy): Eukaryota > Metazoa > Chordata > Aves > Passeriformes > Bombycillidae > Bombycilla > Bombycilla garrulus. The sequence goes on along the minus strand of VXBU01013298.1, from coordinate 808,832 downwards.
CTCTCAAAGAAGGAAGGAAGGAGAAAAAGACAGATGAGGAACAGTGTAGGAGAGAAAGGAGAGGGAGGACAAGATCAGAAGAGAAGAAAGAAAAGCTCTGGAGAAAGGGTGAAAAGGCAGACTTGTAAGAGAAAGAAAGTAATAGAAACATTTGGAACAATAGCTCGTAGTTCTCATATAGAGTTGTGGGCTTTTTGTTGAGACTTCATTTGGGGATTGAGATTATGCTAAAAACCCCTGAAGTTTCTTCTCTGAAAGCTGAAGCAGAGGCTAGACTCTTTCTGGCTGGATTAAGGAGATACTGAGATCCTTCAAAACATATGAAGTACTGAATTCTCACAGTGACTGCTCAGGCCACAGTGAATTTACAGCTGAACTTTGCACAACTGATGAAATCAGGTAGATGACAGGTGGATTAGGGAACAGACTGATGCCAAAATGAGAAGAGAAGCTGGGGTATTCTGTATATTCACCTGCACTACATGGTTCGTTGTCTTTCTGTTATAACACTCTTACGGTCTTCTACGACCTTTAGGTGTTGTGAAGCACCAAAAAATGTTTCAGACAGCCTGCATTCATCTTATACATCTACTCAGCTTCCCCCCATTTGCTATGCCGTAATTCTTAGCAACTGTGACTCATTGAGAAATAAAAAATTCCCTGTTCTTGAAGCTCAGTGTAGCTCACACTGGTGAAAAAGCACCTCACAGGAATGACTGCTGTGAAGAACCAGGACCAGCAATGCAAGGCTCATGGGCTTCAGAAGCAGATTTTTGAAAGTCTTGGGGAAGAGGAGGAAGAGAAAGTATTTTAAATAGGGAAGCAAAAAGGTTGAAAGGAATGACCAGGAGTTTATCAGAAAGGGCCAAGGAAGCAATTATAGACTCCAGGCATATTACCTGGCTTTCCCAGCCTTTGGCCCTGGGATTGGGTCCCTTGACTAGGACCATTGTTGTTATATCAGTATAGTAGCTTTGCACTTGGTATTTGGGCCCTAGAAAAATTAATTTCAGAACAGAGTCACAAAAAAAGCTTTAGAATTACAGGTGCAAGTGATTTTGAGACTGATTCAAAATCTGACTCATCTCTAATTTAAGTTAAGGATAATAGGTTGAAAAAAGCATGAAAGATTTTCTTTAATATACTGCGGGATGTGTGGATAATTTCTCAGTTCTCTAGGAATATTTGTTATTTTTTGTTAGATGTAATTTACTCTAAAAGCATTATTAGAAGTTCTAAACCAAATACACCACATGCTCATTTTATTCCTACAAGCAAATAAAATGTTTCAGCTTTTCTGGAAATTATGCACTCCCTGCTACTATTACAAAGCTTTCTGACCTCACTGGTGGCATGAACAGTGGCTCTAAATTGCCTAACTGAAAAAAAAAAAAATAAAAAAAGGAAAAAACAACCCCAAACAAATAAATCCAAAACAAAAGCAAAATCAAAACCAAAACCAACTGATCCCCCCCTCCAAATTAAAAAGAAATCTAAAAGAAATTCAAACTGTTTGAGATCATAAAAAATAGACTAAACCATATGTTAGAAATAACTGTCAAGCTTCAAATCCTTTGAGATTCAGAAATTAAAGCATTCAAGGTTTCATACACTGATGCGAACACTTTCTCAGATTTGGAAATCCCATGAGGACATGATCTCATGAGATATTCTGTTATTATGTTTTCCAGTTTGGTTAGACATGTAGCACAGCATGAACAGCTCTCCGTCCAGTGTTTGGTTTCTGTTAGTCAGCCATGAAATATGCAGTAAAATGAAGCTTCCTCCAAACTGCAATCCTTTAAAAATGTTTTGTTCTAATTTCAGTTGTGCTTTGGGGTCTGATCTGGTTTTGTTTTCCACGTGGAAGGGGTAATGAGTTGTAGTATGGGATGTACATAACCCAGGATGTTTAATCTATAAGCAATATCTGTCATTGCAACTCACTGATATTACACTTTTGAAGAAGAGGAGAGTATGTCCCTATGCAGAGCAGTTCCTTGATCTTTCTTTGAAAGGTCTTGCTTGTAACTCTGCTGTTTTTAACCCAAATAGTTAAGAGTCAACAACATGCCTCAGGCTACTTGCTTCCTTCTTTCCATCCTTAAGTTTCAAGTGGCTGATTGATTTCCAAGAATGAAACAAGAAAAAGAACAATTCATTGATTAAGGCCAGTGAAGACACAATATTCTGCACTTTACTCTGCTTTATGGCAGCAGTATACAAGTTACACTTAGTAAAGGCAATACTCACTGAATTTTGCTGCAAAATCAATTAATTCTATGCAAAGAATGGCATCTTTGACACCCCTACAATATTCACATACCTTGCTTATTGTTGGATCCATGCTTCAAAGCACTGCATTAATACACCCTCCCAATAAAAAGGTTGTAAGAATTTCTCAACATGGGCACAACTATGTGTATGGCCTTTATCCTGGTCTCAAAAACATCTAAATAATTTTTCATTAAACCCTTTTTCTTTTAAAATTAGATGAGCCCAAGGCAGACCCGTAATATGGGAAATTTAATCTCATTACTACAATTAAAAAAAATAATGAGTACTTGGTTTTTTAATTGACAGTGTTGAACAATCGCGACTCTGTGTACAGGTACTGTTATGGTGGGTAATGCCAGCATATGTATGGAAAAACCTACACAGCATCTAATTTTAATGCTTTCATAGCAAAATCCATCAAAGATTTCCCAGCTAATAGGGATTATTTCACGCATATTGAGTAAAGGTCTCTCATACTGTACCAGACAGTGAAAATATTTCTCAAATCCTTTTCATAAAAGTACATTTTGGGTTTCTAAAAGAATATTTTCTTTTTTTTTTTAAGTATTTTAATGAAAATAACAGAAGATTAAAAATAAAAAATACCCTCAGGTATTTCCTTTCATGTAAACCTGTAGTTCAATTTTACTTGAAGGGATTTCTAGCAGCACTGCCTGTTCTTGGCGTCACCTTGAGAAGCTGTCAGATTCTCACTTGCTAAATGTTCTCAGAGGTCTCTCAGCTTGTTAGTGTATTGTGTGACTTCACAGGTCTAGCTTTTTTCAGTGACTACAGACATCATCGTGGCTGTAAATCCCATGTCATGCTTAAATACTTAGAGAGTATCCATGAACTGCTGAACTTGTGATTACAGCTTCCTCCTTCATGCAGAGATTGTCTATGAGAAGGCTTATATTTGGTATTTCTATGATATAGAATAGTGGTAAGCAACCCACAAAGGCTCTGCTTCAAAGACCTTTCTGAGCAGAAGAATCCTCTTTTTCTCCCATAAGGCATCTCCAAGTACATTTTCCTGGAGTTGGTTTAAACTATGCTCTAAGGAGTCCCTGCACTGGTGGAAATTCTGCACAACCCTCCATAGTCTACATCTGTGAGATGTGTATTTCTATGATATGTTAATGTATTTTATTCCAAAGGACTAAAAAGAGGTTTGGAGCTATTTTTTTGTGCTGCCTGGGAGCAGATGAAAAGTCTTAATGGGAATGCCATAGGAGTGGTCCAGTGGAAGAGCTTTGAATGAATGATCTCACTTTATGATCCATTTGTATAAGAAGGGACATGCTGAAGCCTCTGCAAGGTTTAGTTATACAAAACATGGAGGGTATGAGAGAGATTTATACAGCTTGCCTCTCAGTGCATCTACCTTCAAGGATCAGTTTGTCAGTAAGAGGGTGACATAATCATTAATGGAGAAAAAAGTAAGACATAGACTAAATGCACTTTGGGTGCCATCCTATAAAGTATTAATATAAACACATATGGAGGAGTAAGACTTTCAAAGCCTTCTGTCTCACTTAGCTCACTTCTTTCCTCCTTTGAGAGCAGAACTCACATTTACAGAGGCTCAGGAAGATCTAGAGAATGTTCACAGTGAATGCACATTTTCAGTTGCCTTTAAATAAAAAGATTTATGAAACAGACAGCAGGATATAGTTGGAAGGTATAGATATAGGAAGGCACCTTCCTCCGTAGTCATGTATCAATAAAGGCATACCGAATCATGTATGATAATTCTATATTTACAAAAACTGGATATCTTGCTTTTCAATATACTTTCTGAATCATCTCTGCATTTCTTTCAATTAATTTTAAAAAGAGTGCCATTATTTCAAATAGTGAAACACACATACAATCTTGTTTTTTGAACTGATATTTATCCATTTTTCCTGAGTCCCATAAGCTGAAGTATTTTCTGCTTTAAAGATCTCTTTTTGTGTGTGTGTGTGGTTTTGGGTTTTTTTTGTTGTTTTGTTGTTTTTTTGTTTTTGTTTTTTGTTTGTTTGTTTGTTTGTTTGTTTTTCCTTTATCCTGGTCCCCAATATTTCTTTTCCCAAAAGAGCTGAGTGAACTCACATTTTCTGCCTTAATTAATTTTCATATAATCTTCCCCATTGTCAAATGAACTGTAAGCCAACAAGGTACTGAATTAGAGACTCCTTTTTTTCTGGCAGAGCAGACAATATTGTATTCAGAATGAAATTAGCACACATTCTTTGAATAACTAGACAAGGGTAACTTGTTGCTCCCTAATCTTCTTACGGTCTGATAAAACTTAGAATGAAGTGGAATGGTCAGTCTGGAGTAATAGCTTTCAACAATGAGAATGAGAAGGAAAAGGGAATATTCATAGCTAACTTTTTCTTTCTTTCTTTCTTTCTTTCTTTCTTTCTTTCTTTCTTTCTTTCTTTCTTTCTTTCTTTCTTTCTTTCTTTCTTTCTTTCTTTCTCAATGGTGCAATCATATTTCGGTCACTGTTGTGGTTAACATCAGCAGCTTTGCTGGGGACATTCAAATGAAACTCAGGGAAAAAGTAAACATAGATTAAATTGCTATGCATTACTTTGTGATGCAGAGCTATACATCATTCATGATATCTTTATAATGTAATACTATTTGGATGTTTCAGTCTGGAAAGGAGCCCAAGTGTTTCCAGGCACACTAAGAGCACATGAAATTATGATTGGGGACCATATTTAAACCACCTACTCTAAATGCCTAATTTAGGCATTGTTACTAATATAGTGTTTAAATTTAAGAGTGAGATGAGTGATCCAGGCCTGCCAGATCTTGCCTCCACTGCAGCTGGTGGGAAAGAAATAGCTGTGACTCCTAATTTGAGCACTGGATGTGCGATTCATCTCACCTAGCCTATCACACAGGAAAAACAGTTGTTTAAATCTGAGCTGGCAGCCCTTCTTTCAGGGAGAGATGGAGACACCTCCACAGTGTCTCTCCTGCTGTCACCTGTTTCAGAAAGGGGTGATTTTTTCTCTATCAGTCCTTTTTCCTATTTGATAAGCTTTGACTTAGGCAAGTCAGTTTTGCACACATGACCTGAGATGATTACACTTTTTGTGGTCAGTGTAAGCAGGAAGGCATGGCCACACCTCACCACCAGTTCCACAGAGTGCTGAGTCTGTGCCCGGGAGCTGCAGGGTCTGGTGTGCAGGGGAAAGGGAGCCAGGAACTGGGGTGACAGCCTGGACAGACAAGACCTGTCTGGTCCCAGACAATTTAAAAATGAGATGAAAATAAAACTTATTGAATTGATGTATGAATTTTAAATTACAATTTTAACACAGTCATTCAAATTTTCCACTGTAGGAGAATTTTCTGTATTAATAGAATAATTTCTCTGGAAGTCCTTCCACTTTCGCCAGGTATTAGGAAAGCTCCTGCCTATGTGAATCATTTGTGACCTTGTCACCAACTTATACTAGGAGATCACAGTGCAGGGATGTGAGAAGTCTGCCAAAGCTAACAAACTTTCCCTGGAGATGTTTGATAAAGATGCATTCTGAATAAATAACATTGTCTATTTGTGACACATCTAGCCCTGGGCCAGCATCTCGGCTCCCACACAGCCCTGTTTGGCTATGAATAAGCAGGGACATGGTGCCAGTTTCCCTTTTCCTACACATCTAACTGTATTTGGGAATTTGTGCTAAATGGACCGATCCAGCAATTTTCCTACATTCACAAGTGATTTTTGAACTAATGCATATGTGAAAAAAGTTTCTAGGAGATGAAAATTTTGGGGAAATCAAATAACGTTGTATTCTTTCTGAAACAGGCTTGTGATCTCCTGGCAAATGTAAACAGGCAAGTCCTGAGTGTCAATTTCTTCCTCCAGAATCTATCATGGCTTTAATCTCACATGGGTTTCCTTTGCTCTTGCTGATTCCCAGAGTTTAGGTTCTACTTTGAATAAATCAGTTCATGTATTACAGCTTGCTGGAGCCACAGTTTTTGCATCTAATTGTATCAATCATACATAAACAAGAAACTTAAAGAATAATAATAAATTCAATTAAAATGCAATCAAAGTATAAAACAATAAACTGGAGCCAAGTAAACCAGCAGTAAAGAAAATGAATGTCAAAGCAGAAAAGAGAAATAAAACTCATAAATCACAAATTACCTTGATGTCTAACACATTTGTGCTTTAATATTCACTTGAATTAGGTTCTGAACTCCTGGAAAGAGAGAGTGGAAAGAATTACCTATGTTATCTTAGGGAAGAATTCTATGTCATTTTCCACACTAAGAATGAGCTTTCCTCCAAGTTGCTGAAATAGAATCTCACAATTACCTAATAATAAGAAAGGATAAAAGGACAACTAGGAAGGAGGATGTTGAGATCCTCATTTAATGAATCACATTTTGTATTTCTGGCATGTGTCTTTTTTGTTCTTCCAAGTATTCTGTTGGCCAATGAGATTATAGACTGTAATTTCAGAGACTTTAAAATTGTATTTCTTTTTCCAGCTTTAATGTACTCCTCAATCAGATATTTTCTCTAGGCTGTTGAATATTCCCATTCTCATTTGAGTGTAAAATTTTGGCTGGATAAATGAACAAAATATTTATTTTATTTCTCCATGGAAATGATGAATTGAAAATTTTACATTTAAGAGACTCTCAAATATGTCGCTTTTATAAACTTCTATATTTTTCTAATAGTTTCATTATAACGTATGTGTGGACATTTAAAAATGCTAACGCTGTTAGGCACCTCAACGTGTTATACTTGTGTCCATTCAGTCCTTCACTAAAATTACAAATGAAAAGTCTAGCTATTGACCTGTTTTGCTTACAGGGTACAAACAAATGCACTGTCTGTAAAGTCCTCCCTCCCTGAGGAACTATGGTAGTCCCTTAAAATCCGGATCCACTGTTAGCAGGTTTTGAGTAAAATTCTTACAGATAGTATTTTATGCTGAGACAGCTTCTGAGAACCTTTTTTGATTAGCCAAAGTTGTCATTTTCTCCTGGTGCAAATGTACAAGGGGCAGTGATTTAAGTGAAGTCTGAAGGCTCAGTCTGGTCCTAGTCTCATCACTAAAGCTGTCGTTCACATGTACAATGGAGAAACCACAATCTCCAGAGGCAGCACGATTGTGAATTGCTGTGAACGTGCCTCTTGGTGAAGGTAAAGAAACTCATCACAGCTTCACTTTGATTCCAGTCTCTGACCATAAGGTAACAACTTCTAACCTTGGAGTTGCAATAGGATATTTCAAGCTAAAAAAACTATGTGGAACCTCATTAAAATTTGGGAAGCTCGATACAAGCACAACTGCCAGCTCTGATGTCTGCACATTTTGAAAACAGTCTGTAGAAGTTCCCTGTTCAGAAACACAGTCTGTTGTAAATCAGAGTAATAAAAAAATAGCCTGATGTCTGAAATTAGGTAACCAGTAGATGCAGCAGTTTGTGCAGCATTTTCTGGTTTCTGCTTCCAGAAATGCTTCCTAAGAACTTTTTGAGGAATTTTGGAGTCTCTACTACTACCAGGAAAGGGTGGCAACAGTGAGCTGAGTTGGCTAGCAAGCTCTAGTCACTTCTGACAAGCTCTGTCAGGTGATCTTGATCAAAAGGTGCTTTTCTGTTTGCTGCTAATTGCTGATTTTGGAGAGCCAAGCAACCTCCCAGGAGGTGCTAAGGAGAGTCCTCTATAACTATCTATGCAGAAATAGGCACGGAAGGGTGGGGGAAGCTCTGCAGTACCCAATGTATGGGCGTGCTGATAATGATGAATGCGAAATGCTAAAGAGCAGGGTCCTCTTTAACTGCTGGAATTCTACCTTGTGTGCCAGAGTTGAACTCAAACTGAGCTCCTGAGGGAGTATGCAGCCCTGAGTCCTGGGGTTGCCAGGATGACAACCCACTTTCTCGGGCTGGGGAAGATGTGTTCCTTGCCTGCAGGAGCTGTGCATTGGGGAAATGGCTGTGCAGTGAAGTAAAGCAGCTGTGGGAGGAGGTCACCAAGCAGTGCAGCAACGAGGAGGTGAGAACACTGACTGAATCTTCTTCACGAGTGCAAAGATCTAACTGCATTAAGAGAGGAGTGGTGCAAGTCCGAGCTTACTATAGATTTCCATGATGGTAAAGGCTGGAATCCTGTGGCTTCTCATACTGGGAGGATACCTCCTGGCCCATCTGCAAGTCTGTAGCTACAGGGCAGGTTCAGTGCCCAGGTTGCACATGAAGGGCTGAGAGCTGTGTCCAATGAAGCATCTGGGCAGGCTGAGCCTGAGACTCGCAGCAGTGTCAGAAGGAAGCGGAAGTATGAGCGGTGGGAAACTCCCTGCTGCCAGGGACGGACATCAGCAGCTCCTGGTCTGACCTGATGTCTAGGGATGTTTGCAGCTTTCCAGGAATTTGGATTCAGGCACCAGATTATCTCCCACTGCTGCTCTTCTCTGTGGGCACCAATACTTGTAGGGGAAACTTGAACTGTAGCATGCATGACATTGCACTTGTGGTGGAAGCCAAGGGTCCAGGGGCCCAGCCGGCATATCCTTGATTCTCCCAGTGAGAGGGAAGAACTTGATGAAAAATGGATGGACCCCATGGGTCAACAAACTGTTGTACAGCCAGTGTTGACAACAGGGATAATGTTTTACAAGCCTGGGATCCTCTCTGAGATAAAAATATCATCCACATGACCAATTGCAGCAAGTACCAAGGGGTAAATGATCTTTGTCAACAGGCTGGCCAGTCTGGAAAGGAGAGCTTTAACTAGGAATAAAGGAGCAGGCAGGGGAGATGGGGATGACCCACATCCTATTGAAGAGGTTGTGAAGAGATTGGTAAGAGGGCACGGAGTAAAGGCTGGCAGAAGAGACCTTGAAAACAGGACAGAGGAAGGGTTCTGAAGAGCTCAGAGATTTTAAAGGATCATTTTCCACAAGCTCAAGTTTTATCCACCCTTATGGGCATTCAAGAAAAGACATCAGGAGGCTTGCATGGATGAGCAAAGACCTCTCAATTCAAACATCAGAAACAATTTCATAGAAGCTGGTGCTTCTTTAGGAGAAATATGGCTCAGAAGGGATACAGAGGCACTGTCCAAGTGTGCAGAGGTGGGGTTAGAAAAGCCAAAACCCGTCTGGGGTTGAATCTGGCAAGAGTCATAGAGTAGATGTAATCAAGAGACTAGTTAGACTGGGACTCTCTGTGATAGATGCTGCAAAAACAGAGAATGCATGCTCTTGAACCTAGGAGTGCTGGTAAAGAAATAACTAAAAAAGTTATATTCTGTTTAGTCATGTGTGGGCTAAGACCTTTTGCGCATAGACTCACCCAGCCCTGGATGCATATAAATTAGGGGTTCCTTTAAGCTCCACCATGGTCAGCATACAGTAGACAGATACTTTCAGAAGATTGCTTATATTTTGCATAGGCTGACTGGTCATTTTGCCCACTGAGAGGTGGCAGAATCAGATTCATATCCATGATACCCTTGTTGATTTAAAAAAATTAGGGTGAATATACGTGGTCCTGAGATATTTCTTTGAGAAAGAAAGAAAAATTGTAATGTCTCTTGGTATTTTCCTTCTGCTATTTTCAGATGATTCAAAGGGATGTGATCATCCTTCAGTTGAAGAAGGATGGGCATAGAAAAATGAGGAAAAGCAGAGCAGCAAAAGAAAAAAAAAAGAAAAAAATTAACTTCTAGGTAGATGGAGCCAAAGGGAATAGAAAATAGTGTTGCTGTGGCCTCAGTCACCTGCAGAAGTGTAACGCCATCACAGTTTCCATTCAGCTAAGTCTTCCACAGGGAAATGGAAAGCACTTGCCTCCCTCAGAGAGAATTATATGTTAAAAGGATGGCAAAGGTGATGATTATTTTTGCTTTCTCTCTCCAGTAAACCTTGGATTGCACAGCAATTGTCATATCTTACTTGCAGGCCTTTGGATAGGTTTTCTCTGTCTTCTGCAGGTCAGCATTTCAGAGACATGCTGAAATATCCATGAGACCCCAAAGTGTAGGAGTCCCAATGTGAGCAGAAGGCTTGGCATGTAGAAGAGTCTAAGAACAAAGCAGCCAACATCCTTTCTCCAGAGACAAAACACATTTTGTCTGTGACATTCTTAGTCTCCATCTGCTCGGGAGAGGGAAAGTTTCCCATATGGTGCTGCAGTGGGCTAGTGATTCACTCTATTGACTCACTCCACAAAATGCACAATTGAATGTTAAGTAACTGAAGTCAGCTTTAATGGATACAGCATATGTATACTTCATGAATGCAAAAATATGTAAACTATTATTATGTCTCCTCTTTTTGTGCTGATAGTACTACATTGATTACTGATTGATTCCTAATTGCTTATTAATCAGAGTTATGATTCTCTGAATAACTTGCATTTTGAATTATCAGTTTGGACTCAAAATAAGAAACACATCTGTTTCTGCCATGTCACATTATATTTTACATTTTTTATATTATTTTCAGTAATATCTCGAGTCAAACACCTGTGTGATAGTTTGAGATTGACTGGTATTTGGTGAGTAAGAAATATAATAATAAAATAATATCTTAATAATAATAAAAATATATTAACTACTTAACATGTTAAGTAGTTAAGATATTAGTGGTTTAGATCTGATGTGAAACTTACACATCTAGAGAAAAGGATGACTTACAGCTAGTCTTGTTCATATATCACAAATTCTTTCTGGTTTTTTTAAGAACATTGATTTTTAAAAGATCTGTGAACATGGGGACTGTTCATAAGACAGTTTATTATGAGATAGTCAGAACAAGGTTAAGCAAATGATGCCTATCCTCATAGACTGCCTGGCTCATGACACCAGAGTGATCTTAGTTAATGATCTGCAGGAAACGGCAGGACAAGAGAGATTTGAGGGGAAATATTCTGTTTCTGACAAGGATATGGGACTGAAAGCTGATTAGTCAAGCTAGAGGATCATTCCAGAGTTGTGCAGCAGTGACAACCTGTTTCAAGTGAAAAAGAGAAAAATCATGTCCAGGATTTCTGGGGAAAAAATTAACCATAATGTGTAGTTATGCTGCTGCTTGGCTTTGGGGTGTTTTAGTGTGTTTCCTCAGACAATGGAAATGTCTGTCTGGTCCATCCAAGCTGTGAAGTCTGGTGTCAGTGTGGAATGGACACAGGAAGTAGCGAGATTTTCTTGATCACTAAGTTTTCCCCCTCACTTCCTCGATAGCTGGTACTGAAACTGCCAAGAACTGAGTCCTGTGCTCTTCATGTGCATCATAGGGATGTTCACCAAGGAGTGTCCATCTCCTCAGCTTGGCAGGATCCCAACTAATGCTGTCCCTCGGGCTAGGCTGGGTACGCCTGGTCCTGCGGATGGGCTCAGCTGTACCCCCAGCTGAGGGAGGAGGGATCCTGACCAGTTCTGGAGAACCCCAGCAGTCAGTGTAGATACATGCACTGAAAGAAGCCCAACTAACCACACACAGCTTCAGCAAACAAAACAACAACCTGATTCAAATTTGGAAATTTCTCTCCTCCACTCACTAAATGACCTGCAAGTAATTGAGCACAGTCAAACATCTGCCTGAGACACCACTGCTTATAAAAAACCTGACATACCTCATCTACTCAGGAAGCCAGTATTTTTCCTCTTTGCAAAGAAGTTACAGAATTTGCCTGTTCCATGCAGAGATGCACGGAAGGCTCTGTTGTACCCTCTGTATCAATGAAAATAATGAGAAACTGCTGGTAAAAAGAAGGAGGTTCTTTGGTTGTGAGGGCACTTGCATTTAGTGGAAACTCTGCTACAACTTTTTAGTAAGTGATTGCAGAATTGGGACTGGGTCCGTGTGTGAGAGAACAGTTGGTTTAAACTTGAGATAAAAATCTGGTGTGATACAGCCGGTTTCAAGAATGATATCTGGAGTACTAAGAAACTGTGTCTTGGGGAAACTTGAGGAAGGAAGGAACCGACTACTTTCCCCCAGATTCAAGGACTGAGAGTAAATAAGGGAATTTAACAAAAAAGACCAAAATTTAACAAATTTTAACAAAAATACAAAAAAATTTTATTTTGTTTTAATTAAATGGGCATTCGTAGCATCCCACCCTTAAGTGGAAGTGAGCACCCAAGATTTGTAGATGCTCATGGTTGAAAGGAATGACAAAATTCAGAGGGTATGCGAAAGCTTAAAAAGTTTTACTAGTAAATTATACACTTGGTATGGAAATTGGTATAAGCACACAGCAGTAGGTTTCAAGTAAAGGGGTAGGGTGAAAGAGAAGAGAGAGAGAGATGAATTTAAGGGGGGAAGACAGAGAAAGGAAGAAAAGCAGAAAGAAACATCACTTGCCTTGTCTCTAGTGTTGATCCAGCTGATGGAGTTTGCGGGATACACACACTCCTGGGCTTCTTGGGGTTACTTCTTTATAGATAAGTTTTCCCCAACCTAGAGATAAGTTACTTGCTTTCTATGTAATTTAGTTATCATGTGCAGTGCATTCTTCTAGACCTTTCCAGAAATGGGTCAGAGGACTACAGGGGCCATTGGTGGTCTTGGTTGCCCTCTTCTGCGTTGGCTTTTGGTAAACAGCCTGTAACAAAAGAGGCACAGACTCAGATCAGCAGGGAATCTGAGACCTTTATTCAAAGAAACAAGCTGGATTTATAGACTTCTTCAAGACACAGCATTTCCTTATATAGTATGTTTCACTAAGCTACTTATCACACATTGCCATGTCAGTAACACACTTTCTTAATGTCCTTATCCAGGGTGATCCTCCGTTCAGGTGTCTGACAGCTTCCAGCAGGCTCCTCTCTGTAGGGCATCCTCCATGCGGCATCTCCTCACCCCAGGGCCACGGGGAGACAAGCCCCTCTGCGCTGCTGTGCTGCCCTGCAGGCACATCCCACAGCCTGCACCCCAGTTCCACCCTGTCTCTCCCCACAGCAGCCCAGGCCCACTTCTTGACCTCATTCCTGCACTTGCATGGTACTGGGTTGTGTTTATCTCCAGGAGCCAGAACAAGGAAGCGCTGCCCCACCTGTGCATGGCCCTTTCTCCAGCCACATCCTGTCCTTTCTCACAACATGTTAGTGCCAACAATCCTTGGTTGGCTCTACAGGTGTCTGGCTACCAGTGTTTGAGACAGGCACACCAGTCTCTTCACCTTCTAGGCTTCTACAGCACTCAAAATTTTTTACAAGTCTAAAATGGCATAGCTGTTGCACTCTAGTCATTCAAAAGATCTTTTTTAATCCACATAAAAATTTGAAATAATTTAATTCATAATCATAAAATTGAAAACATGAGGCAACTGTAATTCCATTACACCTAGAATGTATACAGTACATGTACCTGTAACCCCCTTGGGCAACTTTATAATGACTATAATACATGGGGATGTATTTTTTCCTGTTTTTTTCCTGTAGAAATGTCTTTTCTTAAATAACTATATTATAAAATATCTCAAAGTAACTAATTTTTTTCTTTACCACTCAAAAATATTATAGTTTTCTACTTTCAACTTTTTTCCATTTTATAAACACTATCAATGCATATATGCATATATATATATATGTATAAACACTCCATTGTGCAGGACAATCCCATTCATAACACAGATATACCTGTCGATCCAAGGAAGAGTTTTCACTTTGGTTCATAAGCATACCTAGCAGTGCTTCTTTTGTAATGAAAATTATACACTGCAGTTCTTCAGGAAAGAAATAAATGTAGTTTTGAAGAACAAACCACTAAAATGGAACACATTTTTTCCAGCTTTTTTGTGAAATGGACAGGAGATGCAATCACATCTTTTTGTTTTTCCCTGAAGTTTTAACGTTTCAACTTGCACACCTTTAAGAATTATGCAGTAGCTTCTCTAGGCTTTGCTGGTGGGTCCCCTTAGGATTTGTCCTTACGAGCACCTGGATGCTTGGTAAAGGTACAAGATGAAGTTTTGTGTTTTAACTTTGTGCCTGTGTATGTGTGTTTGGGCAGTTGCATGCACACGCACAGCTCGGTGGTGGTAGTGGTGGATCAGCTGATCTGGCTCCTACCAGCACCAGCCCTGTTGTAGAGGTGGCAGGAAATTAGTCATGGGCTCATGGCCCCTGCCACAGCTGCGTCCAGGAACCCACCTTGTCCCCACTGCCCTGGCCCCCTGAACCTGATAGCCTCCTCACCCAGCTTTCTTCAGTTTCCTCCAGTAAGAGGATTTAAAATATCTCAAGGAATTTACAAGATATTTTGGTCAAAGCATTTGGATTTCACCAACTCCTGCCCTCTCAATAAATCTTTAGTACGATTTATTGAGCTTGCATTTGTTTCTGCTGAAAAAGTGTCACATTAAGGCTTCTTCTTTGTTGTAGTTACTTAATGTAAGCTCCATACCCAGGTTCTATTGTCATCTTCTGAGAGGATCTCCGCTGCCCCGAGAGACCCCACAATGTACAGAAAAGTCCAGGTTTCCTGCCCGTGCTGCTGAAGGAGTAGTCTGGAGTCGTTTGTTCGTGTTCTCAAGGCAGTTTATTAGTTCCTTATCAAAAGTAGATTTCTCTGTCCTACCACGGTTGACACAGAACACATCCAGAGACACACTGTGCCCGCCCCGGGTGAGCTCTAATCTTTTATACTAATAACTACGTATTTAATGTTTATAATTAATTACCAATCCGTGCCCATCACACCACACTGTCCAGATCTGTGTCAAACCAATCCAAAAATGCCAACATCACCAAGAAGACGGAGGTTATGAAGAAGAACAAAAGATAACATGCCACGTGTAAAAATTCTCCATCAGACCCCTCAGACCCCCCTGTACAGATCTCCAACCCCCTGTACAGAGCTTTAAACCCCCCTGTACATACACTCAAATTCTTTTCTTTTTACTTATAACTACTACTATTTTTCTATCTAAGCTTTTGTGACTTGAAATTCTCATACAAAGTTGACAGCCTGTTCCATAGATTAGAATCAGAGCCACAGGCATTTTCAGTATCATTCCAGGGTCTCTGACACCTCTGGCAAGGCTAAAAAGCCTCCTGACCAGGTTTTGGGTCAGCCAAAGGCATCATAGGAACCCCCTGGGTTCCAACAATCTTCAGAAAGTTTTTGTTCAGAATACCTGACACTCATCCTTCCACCCTCCTCACTCCAGTCAGAAGGATTTGTGGGGCTCCAAAGTGGCCCATTACCAGAAATAGTTTCCAGTTTCAAACTTATATCAAGTTACATAAAGTTCCAGTCAGAAAAGTAGAATAAAACATTGAAATAAGGAGAACTGTTTAATTCACAAAATTCACTGTGTCCCAGAAAATTAGTTATATGAGTTCTGACTTTTATTTTTAAAAAAGTAAAGCATGCAATGGAAAACAAAACAAAACAAAACCAAACCAAAAAATCTCACTGAAACTGATCCCTCCCACTAAACAACAAATTTGACCCCTTTTAAGACTACCAGCCCATCTGTTCTAACATGCTTTCTCTCTCTGGTTTCAAATGGAAATAGATAAAGGCAGGCAGTGTTCCTCCAGTGTCACACAGGCTCACTCTTTGGTGACAATTAAGACATGCAACCTTGTGAGCAGAGATTTAGAGAATAAAGGTAAATTATTGCTTGAAGGCTGTGTTTTAAAACAGCAAACCCTTTCCTTATGTTCTGATGAGATTTTGGGCTGTGCACCTTGTATACCAGATGGGAACACTTTTCTGTTTGCTTGGTCTTGGTAATTTTTTCTGTTTTCTTAGCTGGTTTCAGGTTTCTGTGTAACAACCTTTGCCTCCACTTAAAAAAATCCAAACACCTGACCCGGGCTACACATTAGGAGGCCTGTTTGGTGGGAAGTGAATGCTGGAATGTTTCAGTTTTCAAAACTGTAAAGATTCAGATTTATAGTCAGTCTGTTTATATTCTATCATATCATGTGTGGTAGCATAGGATATCAAAGCAAGAAAGCCTACAGGGATACCACCATTTGAAATGAAAAATAGTTCCTATGTATGGCATAATGCGGCACAGATGGAAAGTTGTGCTTTTCTGTTTTACTGTTTCTGTACATTACTCGGGCAATAAATACTGGACAAATCAAGCAGTCATTTCTAAGGCTCCATATAACCTACTTTACCAGTATCAGCTGCTATAGTTTTATACTCCCTAGAGAAAAGCTGCCTGGGTTCCCAAGTTTAATAAGGCATTTCAAGGAGACCTCACAAATAAAAATGGATGGAAAATATGGCCTGGCTTTTAATAACAGTATAGTTAACTCTGCATTTTCATCTGATAGTCAAAGCTCTCACTAGTGTATTGTAGTGTTATCATTCTTCAAGGCAGCATTTATTTAATGACTATTACTTGCTTATTTCATCTGCTATTAATTTTACATCATTATTTCAAGGGCACAGCACAACAGGAATACACTGTAGCTGTATCACTTCAGATCTGGGCTTCATAAACTGAGAAGGGTTATCCCACATCCAGGGTAGCAGACATGCTCTGACATCTTCTCTCTGAAGGTGGCCACAAAGGATTCCCAAAGCACGTTTGCAAAGCCAAGTAGCCTAATAATATTTAAAGCAATGCCTGGGCAGTGTGGAACACAGGTTTGAGGAGAACTTCTGCTCTGAACCGAAATACCTGAGGTATGATGACACTCAGGATAGGAAAGTCTGCCACCCTCTCTCCATCACCTCTGCTTGTGGAAACCACAGAAAAGGGACCAGATTGCTCACAACTGCTCAGCACCTGTCCTGACCCTGGGCTATTGTGCTGGGAACACACAAGTTAGTTTTGATGGATGCTTTTTTATTGCTGAACTGAAAAAGAGCTGTAGGCAAAAGAAAATTGCCTTTCTCCAGAGCAGGCACACTTGTCTGTGAAAAGTCTTTAAAATTAAGGGCAAGATATCTTCCAGGAAAAAGAGACACACCCAAAATAAATACTGAGCAAGCAGTGAGACTCCTCACACAGAGTCACAACTGCCATGCTTTGCGTGGCAGTAGGAAGCAATACTATCAGTGACTTCTCTGTGGCTTTTATATCCTAACATACCAATTAAATAATGGCCCCACAATATAGAAAATCAACTTTCCCTGAGCCTTTTAGGACTTTAAATCACATTATCCATATCCAGCAAGGTAGTTGCCACACTTTTTCTCTTTTTCAAAGTATGAGTATTTTCTTTTTCAAAGGAAATACTAAAAGTAAAAAGGAAAAAGAATCTCTTACCAACATTTGTTTAAACAGAAGAAATAATTACATATGGGAGTCTCTGCTGCAAGATTTTGTTTGTAGGCTGGGTGGAAAAAACCTTGCTACTTGTAAAAACAATGTCATAGCAGTTTTAGTCATACCAAGCCTCCTCTTCCACAGTACTGACTTCTGAGTACTGACAGGCTGACTTCTGTCCACTTGGCTTTTCCACCTCCCTGTTTATCAGGTGTCATATCACTCCAGAAGCTGAAGCCAGTTCTGCAGATAAGGAAGAAAATCTAATTTCAGCAACTGACAACAATCTCTCCCTAAGATAATTTTTGGTAAGACACAAAGTAATTTCTGTCATTGCTATATCCCTGTGTGATAATTTCAACTTTTTTTAACCAACAGAACTTGCAGCCACTCAGTTTGAAATGGTCAAAGGCTAATGAGTGAAAAATGAATTTTTAGTGGGGTTTGTTTGATAATATGCTTTATATAACAGATATTAATTTGTCCCTCTTTTCAAGGCTATGAATTCCCTATGTAGCACCTGTAATTTATTATTGTTATTAATTATTTTTAGAATGGTTAGATATTTCTTTTCAGCTGATTTCCAGAATTTTAAAACATTCATAATATCATAGAATAATAGAATCTTAAAGGTTGGAAAAGACCTATAAGATCAAGTCCAGCAATTAGCTCAGCACTGCCAAGTCCACAACTAAACTGTGTCCCCAAGTATCCCAATTATAGATTTTCAAACACTTACAGGGATTGATTCCACCACTCACCTGGGAAGCCTGTTGCAATGCTTGACAGCCTTACAATGAATAAATTTTTCCTAATATTTAATCTAAGCCTCCTCAGACCCAACCTGAGGCCATTTTGTTTTGTCCTAAAACATTAAAACAACAGGATAAAATGGTAAAAAAAATCCCAAAACAAAAACCAGCACAACTTGAATTATATATTGAGTCAAGGATTTGGGTTGGAGTTTTGTTTCTTTGGTTGATTGATTTTAGTTTGTTTGTTTTTCTGAGTGTTTATTTGTTTGGATTATTTTTAAGATAGACTGCAGGACTGTACTTAAGGCAACTTCACATCCAAGGCTGAGTATATAAAACCAACTTTACTAAAGTCAAAAAGTAGCCGATAGGTAATTCAATGTGACCACAAAGGTTACAGCTAAACAAATAAACTAAACCAGGTCAGCACATGGTCTGAGTATAGAATGAAAAGTTTCACACAGCTTTGGTTTCAGCCAAGTAGCTCTACAATGGGGACAATCTGGGAGCCAGCTCAGGCCAGAAAATGCTCTCCATGGGCAGTTTGAGGAAGGGTTAACAGAGTTTAGCTGTATAGATGTGAGCCGTTCCATCCTATTTGTCCAAGAGCAGTCCCAGGATGTTTTATTTACCTCTACAAAAGCAGTCAGGGGTGACAGGGGTAAAGGACATTTTGGGAAGGGGAAGAGGTTTAGTAGTAAACTTCTGTGCCAAAGAAATTTTTTACACTACAAGGTCAACTAAACCCACATTTGGCTTAAGGTCAAAATACCAAACACCATTTTGAGAATGAAAATTCCAAGAAATTCAGATCCTCCTCTTGCTCAGTTGGAGACATTTTGGAAAAGGTTCTGGCTCCCTAATACAAAGAATTAACTCAGTCTCAGCCAATTTGTTTGGGCTCAGACATTTTCAGCCCTAGGTTTAAAGTTCGCTTTCTCCATGTTTTAATCAGAGCATTACTGTTTTTCTTTAATTTACTTAATATAGAGTGGTTTTATTGTTGTGGTCTGCTATTTTTATTACAATAGCAAAAATATTTAAAAAAAAAAAGTTATTGTTTATAAGCTTCAGTAGTTTTTATAAGCAAAATGCCCTATAAATGGTGTCTGACAAAAAAACTTGACGTGAATAAGGGAGTATGAGGCCCTACCCAGAGAGGTACTGAACAGCCTTGTGAACGTTGGGCCAGATGGCTTTGTTAGGGATAAACAAAAAGAGTGAAGAGAGAGCAAGCAGTAAGAACCATTTAAGGACTATGGAGACAGAAGAGACTTTGACCCCTGGACCACCTCAGACTGAGAAAAAAGGGGGTTTTTTGTCAGAAACCATTCTGTGACTCAGGGGAATATATGATCATGGGAGATACTCTTACCTAGGTCCTTACTATGCCTTTGTGAATTTTAAAGGTCTTAAAATAAGAAACCTTTTTTTTTTTTTCCTTTTGTGTCTCAATTCCTTCTTTGGGAAAAAAATCCATTTCAGTCTCATCCTTACATCATTCTGCCCTAATGCATCCCAGCTGGAGGGACTTTCCCTTCATAATCATCATTTTCCCCAGTTTGAGGCAGATCCACTACCCCTTCTTGACCTGCACTTGTCCTGCTTTAATTAGGGTTGGAGTTATCACAGGACTTGGGCTGCCCTCACCACATGGATGCTGCAGTGCTTACCTTATAAGCATCTTGAGGCTGCAGAACAACATCGAGAGCTCAGAATTAGTCAAAAGGTAAACCAATGAAAAACAGTAATAGAAATTCTGTACACTGAATGAGAGTCACTTAAATGCTAATGAAGAGAAATATTCAGCACAGAGGGGTAAAATTTGTCACTTTTCCAGTCTTTGAATACCTCAAGTAAGGACTTTAGGCAGGCATTTGTATCTCCTGTAGTTCAACACCTTGTTTTTGAGGAAAGACACCTACAGTTGCTAGACCAGTGTTATCAAAATTAATGCTTTACATCCTTGTTTCTTCAGTTTACACAGAAAATCCATCAAATAATATCTATGAGTTTCCCCTTCAGCAGGGATTAGATATCTGGATTAATTCTTCCAGTTCAGACTCCATGCTGGAATTGGCCTTTTTTGCTCATTTCTGGCCCCTTCCACAAGCTACAAATATTTTGATACTCAGGATAGTCTCACCAGAAGGTTAGAGAGATGCCCTGCTACAACCAAGAGTGTAAACCTTCTCCTGGGAACGAGGATGTGAGCATTCAGCCCCTTCTTAAAGAGATATTTAAAGAAGTCCTACAGAGGATCACTGTTAAAAATACCTGTCATAATTTGGAATCAAATCCTTTGCTCAAAACCAGGAATAAAATGGATTTGTATGCAGGTCATGATTCTCTCAGATAAATTTTTCAATTTCTGGAGCAAGAAAAAAAAAGTTCCCCCAAAGTGTTTGGGTGTATTTTGTTTTGGTTTGGGTTTTCTTTTTGGAGGGGTGGGTGTTACTTAGGGATTTTGTTGTGCTTTATTTTTTACTTTGTTGGTTGGCTTAGGTTTTTTTGTTTCTTTGGTTTGGCTTGGGTTGGGGTTTTTGTTTTTTGGGGTTTTGGGTTTTTTTGTGGAAGGTGAGGCATTCTGTGAGCACAGCTGAGGAAGGGAGGCAAGGATGGCTTCAGCTCGGGTGCAGCATCAGATCATCAGCTCAGCCGAGTGTGCGAGCATTGGCATATGAGCAAGATGCTGCAGACTGAATGTCGACAAATGGTTTTTGTTTTCTCAGTAGCCCAAGTGTGATGTTTAAAAATCCCTTTGTGGCTAATGTCTAGTAAAAGGATACATTACTTGGCTAGAACAAAGAGTGTTACACTACAGACAGAAATGGAACATCTCCAAGTACTCCTGTTGTGCTGTACAAAGCAGCATCTCTCTTAGTCTGTGCCATTTTCCCTTGTGAGGGAAAAGACTTTTCCTGATACAGGGACTACAGTAAACTGTGCAGATAATGGAATAGCAGAGAGAATTCACAATAAATTTTTGGCTAGGCTTTGGGCCGTGAAAATGGTTTAGTTGGGTTTAGGACAAGTTTCATTCCCTGCAGTGGGTCTTGTGCCAGCCTTATTACTGCACTGCCATGTGGAAAATACTGGAAATAAAAAGACTGATCCTTTGAAAAATGCTTTAGTGGACTTGATGAGACAGAATAAAAGGAAGGACAAGTTATGATGGATAGGGATAGGGGGTGCTTGCTGACTGCCTGCAGGTCATTCCCAAATCAGTTAGAACAGCTGCAGAGGGGAAAAAAGCAAGTAAAAAATAAACAAAACAGATTTGCACCCATTACAATCACTGCCTTTGCCAGTCTTTGCACTCAAGCCTGGCTTCCTGGAGTGAAAGAAGAAAGACTTCAGATTTCACAAAGGAATATTAATAGAAGTAATAGATGAACTTAAGAAAGAAAAACTACTAAGATGAATACAACTTGCATTTGGCGTGAACAGATGGGTCATGGAATAGTTTGAGGGGTAACTAATGGGACATTGATGCTTAATTGAACAAAATAGACAATTAGCAGCTGAAGAAAAATCTGGGGAACAGTAAATAATGCTAAGACAAGGCCAGTTCTACAGAGTGATCATTACAAATAGTACTTAGCAACTCACATTTTAATATATTCAACTACAAGGAAATTGGCCATATTTATCGGGCAAGATTCTATTTTAGAAATCAGTGATGCTGCAGATGATAGAGGGTCACTGTAGCCAACCAATTGAGCACCCATTTCCAGCACTATTAAGCATGGAAAGACCGCATGGGAACTTTTGAAGTGGAAACAAGGAAAATTATAAAGCAACAGTAGTGTGGATCTGCTTGGCATTAATGAGAGCATAACTGTCAGTTCTGGTGTCTGTGTTAAAGGTTATTAGAAAAGGCTGACAAGAGTTATAAAAACCAGTCGCATCCAGGAAAAACATGTTTTCAGCTGGAGGATAAAAAAGTTTGATTTCTTTAGTGCATCCAAGGGAGGGCTAAAAGGTGACTTGTTTGTAAAGTACAAGTACAGCCTTTGAGGGATTGTCTTTGAGTGAAAAAGGCTCTTCATCCAAACAGATAACATACAATTTAGTTGTTTGAATGATGAAATTTTAAATAAAAATACCTTCTCACAGCAGTTAATTTTATAGGCATTTCATGCATTCATCATCGCCTAAGTTCTTCAAATAAAGACTGGATAGCTTTCAAAAAGACAGCTGCACTATCTCAACCAGGAATTATGAGTATTATTCAGGTGTTACCAAGCAATATTCTCCTTTTTATGTCATGTTGTATGTTAAAGGTAACAGTCATTTTGGACCTTTAAATATAGGTCAGTACTGGGAAAGCTACAAGTACATTGCAAACATATAATTGACAGCAATATCTAAGAATGCTCATCAAAGAGTCAGTTGTGCATAACAAACATCTGCCTCCATTGCGTTTAATATGTTTTCAAGGACTTCATTTTAATTATTTTGAGCCTCAGAGATGCAGAATGAGAATCCAGCTTTATTTTCATTTAATAGTTCTGCTCTGCTAAAAAGAAAGTGGTCTTTGCTTTATCTTTCTGCACAGAATGACACAAGATCACCATCAAGTACATTTCTCACGTTATTACATGAAATCCCTTGACTAGCCCTTGCAGGCTCAGGAACGTAGCAGCCTTTAAAAGCCCTCAGAAAAGAAAAAAAAAAAAAAGAAACCTGGATCCTTCTCCTTTTTATTATTTGAAAGGGAAAAGCATTCTCTTGTCAATCCATCAAGAACCATGATTTAAGCATTAGCTGTTAAACCAAACAATGACATGAGCTCAGGTGATTATATACTTGCAGGTACTAAATGCTCATCATTAAATGTAAGGACATACCTAAGGAGTTGTGTAATCTAAATAGCACCAAGTCCTTATGACCATCCAGTTCCCTTATTTCTTTCACATTTGATTTTATTTTTTAATAATGCTGACGCCGGAGGTGCTACTTAAGAAATTCAGAAAGGCAGGAGCTGCAAGTTCCATCAGCTTTATAATAAATGGGTGTGTAAGAGGAAACCAGCCAAAGGGCAAGCATTTGGAGGTGAGATATTGAGAACACCTGCTCCTCCCTTAGCACACTTGTGATTAAACATTTTACTTATTGGTGAACTGAAATGTGTTATGTTAAACTGGGGTTAGAAGGCACAATGTAATTATGGTTGTTATTATTACTGCAGAGGCCAAACAGAAATCATATTGGGAATGACCGTGTCTGACTGCAAGAAGGAGCAAATCTCCTTGGGTAAGGAATTGCATTTTGTGGGGAGAGGATAAAGAATGTTTTATTGGAATTTTCCAGATCTGTAATAGTTAGGTTTCTCTTCAGGAAAGCATTAATTTCTGTGACGTTTTTAAACTTCTCTTAGTAAAACACAAAAATAAATTTTAAAAAATCCAATCCAAACCTCTTAGTCCAAATCAGCACTCTCTAACATATTCTGATTTCTTAACACATTCTCAGTATTTTTATGTAAGTGTGTGCTGAAGTGTTCCTTCATTTCCTAAGAAGTTTTGCACCTTTCCTTGAGATATACCTACAGGGTAGGTTCCTCAGGGCTGGATGACCCATGGCCATTGTGCCTGAAGATAGATCATGGAGCACAGACACACACACACCCTCCAAGTCACGCAACTGGTCTGTGCTTAAACATCTTTAATAATCCTTGACCATTTCATGATATAAATTTAAAGATTCAGTCCATTTTTTAAAAAGCAATTAATGAAGCTAGGCTTCAAGATTTAATTTCACACATTTCTTACTGCAACAGCTGCACAGTTTGGAGCCAGTGTACTCACAAAGTGCAGAAGAAAAAGAATTAATGTTCTGGTGTAGTGTGGTTTAACCCCAGGTGATAGCTATGCACCACCAAGCTGCTCACTCTTTTCACCTGAAAAATTATGAGTTGAAGTAGAGGCAGTTCAGTAGGTAATGCAAAAGCCAAGAACACAAGCAAAACAGATAAGGAATTAATGCAATTCTTCACATCAAGCAGGGAGCCAGACAGTCTTCTCCAGGACAGCAGGGCTTGGTCATCCATAATGGTGACTTGTGAAGACGAATGCTTTGGTGAGCTGGGGACAGCTGCCACAGCTGTGTCTCCACTCATGTCCTTGCACCTCCAGCCTACTACCTCTTCAGGAAGTGTAACAAGCAAAAAATACCTTGACTGTGAAAGCACTGCCCAGCAATAACTAAAGCTATCTGTATTATCAACACTATTTTCAGTACAAATCCAAACCATAGTCCCATACCAGATACTGTCACAAACAGTAATTCTATCACAGAAGAACTCAATATATTCTTCATTCTTTTTCAGATGTATCCATTGGACTATGGTTTGTAATATAAAATTTGTATTTGTACTTTAATATATATGTACAAGCTCTTAATATTTGTAAGACTAAACTCTCAAAGTAAATCAAGTATAATAAGAAGCAATGACTAAAGCTCTCAATAGATATGGTAAATAAGTGCAACTGCTCCCAGCACAATATTTGAGTGCATCTTAGGAAAGCTAGAAATTCTGGTTTCTTACCAGAAACTTTCTTCAAAGTTCAGTGACAGAGTACCTGTCAGAGTCAGTATTTTACTCACTTTATTTATCCTGGGCAGCACTTTACACAGCAGGACAATTACTGTAAGGGGAGAGATGCCACCAGCCTTTTTTCCTGTAATCAGTAGAAATAATTATACAGAAAGGCAAGTATAAAATATGGTAAATATTAGACCCCATCCCTAAAGGCTCACGTCCTGAATCTTTCTGTCCCTGATTTAAAAATAAAGGACACTGTAATTAATTTTGACTGTTGAGCAGCCTTGTTACTGGAATCAGAATTTTTTTTTCTGAATTTTACCTTTATTTGACTTAACAATTCCCTGTGGTGATGTCTTACCCAGTCTACTTGCACAATTTATTATTTAAAATACATTTGTTGGTTTTGAAGCATAGCCTTTTTTAATTAACTATGTACTATGCGCTAGGTTGTGATGCCTACTATCAGCCCCATATGTGTGAGTCCCATGTGTTTCTTTCAGTGACATATACCCTGTGTTTTTAAATGGAGTTATACATATAACTGTTTAAACTGAAAAGCCTGAAGAGTGCTTAGTTTTTGAGCAGGAACTGGAAAATTAAAAGGCTGTCTTGGTGTCAAAGGTGTGTCTTTATCCCTCCTGTCATAATTATTCCAGGCATGATGAAGTTTTGAATTTCAGGTTTTGAACCAGCTACTCTTAGTTAACTCATGCTCTGCAGAGCATATTAACTGAATTCTTAACATACCATCCAGAATTAAGTACAGAAAGTTGCAATACAATCTCACAGTTGCAAAAATACCAAATATACAGGAGTTATGTGGTGCCAGAATTGAGTTGACACTTAGAATTAGCACTCTCTTTTTGCTTATGTAATGATCTTTAATTCTATAGCACTCTATTTTTTTTTTTTTTTTGGCAGCCTTTAAAGCACAGAGGAAAATAATTCAAATCAGAATAAACGTTTAACTTGTCTTTTTGTCCATCTTGCTAAGGTCAACACAGTCTTTTTGTATGAGTCCCCTACAACCATTTCTCATATTACCACCATATGTTTTTTTTTCACTTGTTCTTCAAATTTCATAAAGTAGAATAGGTCAGTCTACCACATATAACTATGATATCCTCACTAAAGAAACATGAAAATTCATAGGCCCACCTGAGAGTGTAGAAATCCTGACTAATCTGTTGGCCTAGTCTGTGGTGGAGTGACTGTGTCAGCGGACAAGTGATGACACCTATATACACTTCTCTGATAGAGTCCCCCATACCATCCTTACCTCTAAACTAGAGATAAGAGTTTGACAGATGGATTTTTAGATGGATAATGAACTGACTGACCATGTCCAGAGTGACAGTCAATGGCTCAGTGTCCAGCTGAAAAACAGCAATGAAGGGGATGTGTCTCAGGAATCCGTACTGGGTCCACTCCTACCTGACATCCTCATCAGCTACATAGACAGGGGGTTGAGTGCACCCTCAGCAAGGCTGCAGATGACACCAAGCTGAGTGCTACAGTCGATTTGCCAGAGGGAAGGAATGCCATCCAAAGGGTCCTTACTTGGCTTGAGAAGAGGGCCCATGCAAACCTGAAGACCAACAAAGCCCAATGCAAGATCATGAACCTTGGATGGGACAATCCCCCAATATCAATAAAAACTGGGTGATGAACTGTTTGAGACTCATTATGCAACTCTTCGCATGAGCCATTTAAGCTAGATCTTTTTAGGCAGTTGTGCAACTGTAACTATGTTGTTCTTATGATGCTTCTGAATTCCAAATTAGGGTTTTAGAATTAATTTCATTTTTAAAAATGGTATACCATTAGTGTTCCATCAATATTAAACTGATAGACTCCATAATAAATACAGAAAATATAACCTATCATATGCAATTAAAATATTAAAAAAATCCACAGATCAACACACTTAATACCAGAAAACAAGCAATCCTCTAAATAAAATCAGTATCATCTGGCACTTAGATGAGCTTGCAGATAATACTGCATCTTTTTTCCAGAAACAGTCACAATAGCAAATTTACCAAGACAATAAATAACTCTTAGCAAGGAGTTACTTCTTTTGTAGAATAAATTACAATTTATTCATGTCATCATATAAGTTTGTTGCAAGGAAAGAAAGACTTCAACAACTGTACACACCTGTGGATGATAGAACAGCCAATAATGATGAAATCTACAGAGAAATAAATTCATCCATTGTAGTAGATCTAACGCTGCCCAAATGCCAGTGCACCCACTAAAAATTATTTCCGCATTTCCTGATGGATTAGGAAGCGGAGGTGAAAACAGGCTCAAAACTTTAAAGAGTATAAAGAAAACTTTATTAATAGAACCAAAAAAAAAAAAGAAAAATCAGAATAAACCTAAAATCAGAATAACCTTCAAAACACTTCTCCTTCCACCCCCACCCTCTTTTCTTTCCCACTGAAAACATAAAGAGACAAAACTTGGAACTTTCAGTCAGTTTACCACCTCTAAAATTATTTTTCCTCAGTCCACTTAAGGAGAGGAGTCTTTCTTGCCATGCCATGGAGACTTCTCCAGAAGAAACAGTTCTCTCCTGGCTTCAATGTCACAGCGATTCAGCTGCCCAGGAAAGGAAACTCTGTTCATACTGTGAAAGTCCCTCCCATTCCCTTGCAGCTTTCCCAAAACTGCTTTCATGGGCCATGTCATCTTATGGGGTAATATTTTAAGGATGAACTGTACTAGTATAAAAAAGTTCTTTTATCTCTGGGAACAGAGGTTCTCCTTCTTCTATCCCTGGGAAAGAGTTTCTCATCTCTCTCTGCTCAAACTTCTCATTGGATTAGAGCTTTTTCAGCATCTACATGCTCCAGCACAAGAGCCCTTCTCTTATGGGTTGTGAGTGAATGCTGCATCTCCCCATGCACTTCATGAATTAGAGGGAAAAATACAAAGTCTGATATATCAAAAATATATCTTCACCATAGCCTCACAAAAGAATTTCAGCCAAAGACTAAGGCATCTCCTCAATCCCCTCCCATCTGGAATTTGACTCCTTTACTGAACTCAGCGTCCCATGATGTTTCCTCTGGATGTCTTCACCCTCTCCTTTTCTTGATTCGGGAGAGATCTCATGTTTGTAGGTTTATTTATTCTCAAGCTTTATCAATTGAAACAGTTTTCATAGTTCTGCAACAGTGAAAGTTTGATCTTATTCAGGCTCTGCATTGGGAAGATCGCTCACCATGCCTCTCACTGCTGGACACTGTGCGAGTTGTGCCAGCTGCTGGCTCTACTCAGCGCTTTTCTCCATGTGGAGTGGCATCAGTGCGCTGCTACTGATTTTGTCCTTCTGTCCACCAAATGGCTGGCTAAAAGTGGCTAAACAAACAAAGTCCATTGCAAGCTATGCCAAGGCAGTCACATCTGTGTGCCATTGTCCTGCTCATCCTGCTCACGCTAATTTTGGTCACGCAGTGCTGGCCACACGGCCACTCCTGCCCCTGGTTGCTCCTGGCCCAGGGGCTGTGCCCCACCCTGGCCATGTGAGACCACCCTGGCTGTGCAAACCTTGGCCGAGCAGT
Organism: Bombycilla garrulus; assembly: GCA_013400315.1. NCBI lineage: Eukaryota > Metazoa > Chordata > Aves > Passeriformes > Bombycillidae > Bombycilla > Bombycilla garrulus. Next base: position 780,453 of record VXBU01013298.1, on the reverse strand, counting down.
CTTTGCCACGTGGTCACCTACAGTGCCGGGGACAGTCCCGGCAGCACGGCCCGGCAGCAGCTGAAATCCCAGCCAAACCACACACCGAGCTGCAGGCTGAGCTGACCCGGCCATGTGGGGTGGGCCCAGGTCTGGCCAGCCACCTCCTCAAAGGCCTGAAGCCAAAAGCCAGCTTTCCCGGGCTTTGGTTTTTTTGTAAAGGTGCTTTTCTACAGACATATTCTCTTTAAAGTAGTTTAACCAGGTGTCAATCTTCAAACCTAGCCCTCTGATTAGCTCATCAAAGGTAGCCAGTTGATTGGCTCCGGCAGGTCCCCATAAGGAGCCACTTCCCTGATTGAAAACCAGACTTGCGTTAAAAAACAACATCCATTTCATTTACACTGGAAGAAAATTATAATTTAAAAATAATATTATTATGAACTGCCCTTCTAAAACACCTAAATATATTTTTTTAAATAAAATCACTGTCATCAGAACTTATAGAAATAATAAGTAGAACCAAGTCTTGTCTAAAGTGCCATCATCCCATATGACTAAAATGTGAAAAGTCATTCTTGTGACTGTAGGAGTGAATTCCTAATGAATAAAGGACATCAGTGTAGAGATGATCCATGTATTTGCAGGCTGCATTAGTCAGTGGCTGGTGAAGAATTGTGTGGGATATGGAGTTATAATTGTTAAAGTGGTTAATGCTAATGCTCAGGGAAGGCCCTGTGGGAAGGCACAGCTGCAGGCCGGACATTCAGATGTTGGCAGAGTGAGACACACTAAGGGGTGAGGGCAGAGACAGCTGAGTGACAGCTAGGAGTCAGATTGTGATTGGCTGGAGGAGCGCGTGGGCAGCGTATGAGCAGGAAGCTGATTGGGTGATAAGGATGCATGGACAGCAGCACGGCAGCTGAGCCAGCCAATGGGTGCCGCCTTCTGTTCTGTTAGGCTTAGGTTTGGTTTCAGTTATGGCAGATTGAGATTAAAGGTATAAAAGAGTGCTAATTCTGCAATAAAGCGATCTCCTTTGGATACATAAGCGGGTGCATGTCGTTTCGTTCCCCACTTACTATGGAATTGCATTTTGCATCACTTGTTTTGTGTACTCTTTTATCATTATTACTTTCCCTTCATTTTCTGTGCTATTAAACTGTCTTTATCTCACTGCCTTCTTCTTAAACTGCCTTTTTCTGATTTTCTTTCCCATCCCACTGAAGGGGAGTGAGTGAATGGCTGGGTGATATTTAGCTGCCTGTCTGGTTAAATCACAACACTGGTGAACTATTCTGCTCAAATGAATAATGTCATTAGAGCCAGCAAGACTTGGAGGGGGTAAATTTAGAAAATCACACGTCTCTGTAGGACTGGAGCCACAGCATGTGTAACAGAACGTTTCTAATGTTCCCCAGGACCAGCATGGAAAATTGACTTGAACAAATCATTAGATGGCCATAGAAAAATGACTTAAGGATGTGACCCTTACAGACCTGATTTCCTGTAGGCTGCAGAGGAACAGTAGGGCAAGCACTTTTAGAATAAAAGCTGCCTGTTTCTCTAGCCTTTGGAAAAAAAGTTTGGGACAATTTTCTTTTGCTTGCATTTTTTACTGGAAAAGGTAGTACAGAAAGATAATTCTTGCCAAAATATCTGCAGGCCTAAACATTTGAAACACTATTGTGGTGATTTTCATACGGTCTAGGTACTACAGTAGCATATAGATAGAGAAACAAGGCTTGCAGCTAGTTTCATGTACTCCTATTAGCAATTTGAAGACTGTTATACAGAAAATACAGCAGTGATGTCAATGTCCTTGTAATATTCATAAAGGTGCTGTCTAGGTTCAGCTGCATTCTGATATTTGTACCCAGGAGCTATTTTTTCCCCTTATTGTTTTTTTTTTGCAATTCTAAAACATGAATCACCAAAAGAGCCTTTTGCAGAAGCATATTATTGTACACCAACAGCAGCTCCTTCCATTTGCCACAACATTCCCTCAAACCATCTATTGTTATGAGGGTGCTGCTGTTGGTTAAATGCTATTATACAAATAACATTAATCATATATGCCTGCAGTTAATTTTAATTACTCTGCTCTCTGCTTCTCTTCTCCTTTCCTGTCTTTCCTCTAGGAACTCAACAGAGGAACTGAAGACCCACTGTTTCTGTGCCCTTCCTGAAGACCAAAGGAAGAACAGAGCAATCCCTCTGTGAGCTCCGACAGCAGTTAAAGGGGAAAAAAAAGGTGCTTTCAAGTAAGAGAAATGAGAATCCCTCATTAAAAAAAAAAAAAGTGTTTTGAGACTGCATTGACAGCGGGAGCAATATTTAGAACAGTGTCTTAATTCATTAAAGCTTGCAGGAGAGCTGCTGCTGAGAGTGGCCACACACTACCCAGTTGTGACTGACTGGTGGGTTCAAAGGTCAGTGCTGAGGATGTGGGGAGAGGGATTGCTGATAAGCCACACCATCACTAGGTCCCAGTTCTCTAGGCTTAAAGTTGTCTTACTGCTCATAGTTCCCAGCATATATGTATATTGAGAGTGACCACAGCTTCTGCCCTCTGTAGCCAGGTGAGTGCCCTCCACATGAGTTAATTCTATGCTGAGATTCGTCTTGGGGTTCTACTGGATTCTTCTTGGGAAGCCCAGGCACCCAGGTGAATCACTGTGTCTGCATTAAGGAGCCAAAATCTGTCTCCTTTTGTAGTAACTTGTCTGATTAATGCTATACCTCTTCAACTTTTTTATTTTTTTTTTAATTCTGTGGTAAAAAGGCTCATTTTTATTCTTTGACTATTAAGTGAGAGTTGAATGCCTGGTTTGTGACACTGGTAGCTCATATTAAGGATGTCTGCCATGGGCCAGAAGCATCTCAAGCCTTGTCTGTGTATGCCCAGCATGTCTGAGTGTCCCTTCACAGGATAATGAGCCAATCACCCTGGACTATTGACATGATGTAGAATTTGAACTTTTAGAACACCAGTGAGTACCATCAAATCATTAACTAGAGTTACAATGTTACTGTTACTGTCCTCTCTCACACTCTTGATGCACCCTAAGTTAATTTCTTGCACACTGAGCCACTTTCAGTATGTTGACCGCTGTGACATCTGCCCACGGGGTCAGAATGAAATCAGGGATCAGTTCCTTGCAGAGCTTTGTTTCTTGAGGGAAGACAGCTTTGTGTGGATTGGACTGAGAACAAAGCCCTCTTTCTCTTTGCTTTGCTTCTTGTTGAATTCTGTGTCCCTGCAGGCTCATCTTTAATGATGAGAGTTTGTTCTAAGTTCATTCTTTGCTTAGAGTATTTGTAAAAAATTGGGTCTTGACAACTCTAGAAGGTGTATGAATACAACCATTTACCTTAATTTTCTTTCTAAAGTCAGTTCAGACCTATGATTTTACACCATCCCTCCTGCCATGTCTGTAAGATTTTCTCCCCAACTTTCTGCTGAGGAAGGTGGCTGAGGAGTGGAAGACACATCCCAGTCTGAAGAATATATTTATTCCTGCATGTCTTTGTCATGTGCAGATAGTGAATTCAGGCTGGTTGTAGCTCTGATAACGGCTAGGTTCCTCCTTGACTCCATTCCTGAAGGTAAGGAATGATGCCAGTTTTCTGGAGAAAAGGCTCCTCAAATGATCAAGGTGGACTTTAAAAGCTTGGCTTTTGTTCAGTAAGAGATTAATTGGGTGTTTTGGTGCTAAGATATGATTAGGCAACAGCAGTGCCTAGGGGAGCCAAAGTGATAAGATTCTTATTTTTCAAGCATAAAATTAATATTTATTTTTAAGACATAGAGGAGTCATAACTGTGGATGAATTAACAGAGCAGAAAAATCTGAATTTCTTTTTTCAAAGGTCAGCTGTTCTCACACCCCTTTTTTCCATTTTGTAATTAGTGTGAGAATCTGCTGTGCAAGGACTCCATCTCAATTTTCTTCACCTACTGTACTTAGCAGATCTATCCCACTCCTGGCTTACCTGCATCCCTTTCCTCAAGTGTCTGTACAATCAGGCATTTCTCCAACCAAAAAGCTTTCTGAAACTTTTGCAGTGTCAAGAAAGTGTTTGGCACAGAATCATCACCATGCTGATAACTTCAGGTAATCTTAGTGCCTTAGGCTGATATTTATATCTGGAAATTGATTTGCAACCTGTTTGTATACATGCATATATGTATGTTTGTATATATGTAGCCCCTCCCCAAATAAGGACAAAAGTCAGCTGGCCCCCACATTCCCCTCTCCAAATTCCCTGGTTCCAAACAGGGAAACAGTGTTTTGAAAGCATTGCAAACCAAGTACTGGAATCAAGGTGCTGCTCTCACAAACAATGGACTGCAAGAAGGAAAATTGTCATAGAAATTGCACCTTGTTATTTTATAAATATTTTGTTCTATAGTTTCTATTAAAATTAAGTTCTAGTATTGCTTAATTTTATATAAGCATTTTTAAAATATAATTTGTTACATGTTCAACCAAAACCATTGTGCATCTAGATAAGTATCATAAAATTTCAAAGGTGCTGGAGTAGCCAAATGTGATCCTCAACTGTGCCCTTATTTAATTAGTGCCCTCTCAATATTTCAATTTTTGGTTTAGCAAGAAAGAATAATCTTAAGCTACAGTCACAAATATCCATTCTGAATAGAGTGGCTTCAGTCTGAAAGGTATTCAACCCAACCTGATCCTCCTTTAAATGGGAAAAGTGCAGGATGATTTAATGCATATAAACTTTCAGCTAGGTGCAAAAAAGTCCCTGGCATGCCATGCACCACTCTCCAGTCTCTGTGTTCAGTGAAATGCTTAACTTTTTCAGCAAGACAGGTGACCTTCCCCTAGCTGGCAGTCTCCAGCTCCTGAACAGCACTAATCCTTTGCGAGGGCTTTGGTGTGAACGCTCCATCTCATCTTTGTGTCTCATCAGTCTGTGTGGCAGTCTATGATTATTAAAGGATGAAGATGTTGTGTTAAGGCATAAACAAGGAGAAAGGAGATAATCTGTATGCACACTAGTGTTTGATCTGTGCTGGGATAAATATTATTGTTGGCACACTGAAGCCCTTGAGAGCTTCATCAGAAAATTAAATGCTCTGTTGATAGGTTCATATCTCTGTCTTAAAGATAGGGAAGTACTCAAGAACATTTGTAGAAGGTCAGATAGCAAGCAGCTCCAGCTAGTGCTGTGTCCCACCACCAGCCAAAAGGGCCAAAAGGACCATGAAGCCCTGACTAGTGCAGAGAAATGTTTGTGCAGTGGGTTTTCCCATCTCCTAGCAATGTGAGACTCTTAGGATTTCTGAAGCAGAGGTGGTGTCTCTGTTTTACAGTCCTACCCTCACCACCTGACTTAGTAGGCCAGGGATGGTAGCTGTGGCCCTGCTGAACCATGGTCTGAAGTGCCAGCCTGAGTGAATTTCTGACTGATTGACCCTTGCTGAACTCTCTGATGTTATTTGCAGTGAGTTAGCAAGATTCATGTTGGCTGTGTCTACACAAGTCACAAGCACCATCATACCTCATATGAGGTTGTGGCAGGATCCAGAGACAGATGATTTTGAATAGCAGTTTCTAAGAAATACAGCTGTAATTCCTGGATTCAATAGGATATTAAGTTACAAACCTACTTATGACCATTTAAAGTTACTTTAAACCACCTTCTCAGAGGTGCTTTTGGCAGAAGTCTCCAGCAATTTGGGGAATATGGGAAGAGCACAGACCGAATTAGGTTTTGTCTTCATATTTCTGCTCATTGCTACAAAGGTACATCATCCAATGTGATACCACTTCACAGGCAAACACCACCATAGGATTAGCACAGGGCAGTTCTCTCAGAGCTCACCCAGGCCAGATGCCCAGGTTAGAGAAACCAGAGGCCTTTCTGAACAAAAACTCAGTTGAAGCATGGCAGGCACTGGCTGGCTGCCGGGCCAGGCTGCCTGGGAACACTCCAGCATCCTTACACCAGAAGGAGGAAGGATCAAGCTGATGCTATGATGACACAGCACTACTCTCCTGACTTTCTAATCAAAATGTTGAAAGCTCTTAGCCTTGCTCTACAAAATGGAGACAAAGTCTTAAATATTAACACTTCTGGGAAAATAAAATTATTCTTTCTGAGCCAGGCCTAGGGAGGACTGCATACTACATTTTCTCCCTAAAGAATATGAAACTGTTCCAAAATTCTCTTCCCTTTTTGCTGTTTTTATTCACCGTGGAGTAGGTTCATGAAGAGCTGCTGACACCATCATATTTTCAGTTAATACAAAAATAATCTGAAACATATCGCTGAACTCTCCTCATGACAATTTTACAAGCACAAAAAAATTCAGAATAACCTGTCCTGGGATAGTGCAATTTTGGTGCACAATTTGAAATGTGATTTATATTTATTCAATTGTATAGGTACAGGCTTGATATATCTAAATCAAACTAAATACATTGATTTTCAGGAGTAAAGATGATCAGTTTTGAATATGGAGCATGTGGAATCAATGTTCTCTAGAAGTCACAGCTTAGTAACTCCAATATATTTACTTATTTGGGGAACTAACAGCCTCTCTCAGGATAATTGCAGTGTATTTGTCATATATCAGTGTCAATTTTTCTGGCCAGTTTAGAAATCCAATCCTTCTAGTTTTCACTGGAAACCTTCATTAGCAATGTTCATGCTGTTCATTTATTTCATCCAATTATAAATAAGGGGAGGAGAATACCTTTGCTCTAGTAAGTGTTGGAAAATTAAATTCTTTAGTATGCATATTTTATTTATAATCTTTGACCAGAATATCAGCAAGAAAAGTGCAGTGTTATGTCATGTGATCAAAGATATGTTCTTCCTTTCCAAGGGCTGCCAGTAATCTATTACTGACTAAATGCATGTGAATTCCATGTTCATCTTGAAGATACAATATACAATATTTCACATCTACTGCACTCAGATTTCAACAATCAGCTTCTTTCAAAGACACTCTGACAACTCAAATGGTGAATTATTAAGTCAGGATGACAAGGACAACATTCACTTTCTTTGTGCAGCTCCAGCTAGAGTAGAAGATTCTATTAATTATCAGACCAAAAATGGGCTGGGATTTGCTTTGTACATTGCTGAGCAATTTAACTGGAAGAGATGGGTTATGTATGGCAATAAATGACCTTTCTAAAAGCTTATTTTTCCACCAACTGCTTGTGTTGAAACCAATTGCAGAAGTCATTCAAAATGAGCTGTTTATTGCTTCCTAAATGCATTTACTGCATGCCAGATGTCCATTTCAAAACATTCTGCTCTGTGCCTTTTAACTGACCCTACACTGAGACGCAACTGCCCGTAACCATTACCCTGGAAATGCTGCTCACTTAGCAGTGGGCTGCCAGCCCAGCAGGCACTGGGGCAGACCCTCTTCAACACCACAGAGATTAGGAAGAGTAAAAGCAACTCTTTAGAGGAGATGAGTCCATGTCCTGCTCAGCCGGGTGATTGCATCCCAGAGTAAACCAAACTGTCAGTGTTATCTCATCAGCTGGCTGACAGTAACAGCGAACACATGGCAACGCAAACTCCCAGCATGGGATGCTTGCAGGGTTCCTGAAGTTGCTTCCTCTCTTGTGCTGCAGAGTTACTTTTTAACTGAGCTGTGTTTTCTAAGGTGCCTGTTATGCTGAGTGCTTCTATTTTGGCTCCTTAAACTTTTGCCGTCTTCCTGGCATTTATCCTCCTGCCTCACAGTAGCACCAGTGGCAAGGCTTAAATACGTGTACCCTCACTTGGTGCTTGCCTTTAGGTGTGTGCTCTCTAGGATATCACAAGGACATAGAATAGTTTGGAAAAGGTTGGAAAAGACCCTTAAGACCATGAACCCTGCTGTTAACACAGCACTGCCAAGGCCATCACTGAACCATGTCCCCAAGTGCCACATCTGCATGTCTTCAAAATATGGAGCACTGTGCTTGGTAGATTTTGGCCAGAGGAGCTGCCTGGAAGGGATGAACATCTTGGGCCCAGTTCCCCACTTCTCACATCAATGGACTTAGCAGAGCATCGCCATTTCTCCCTTTAGTGTTCTTCAGCAGTTTTGTAGGTTTACCACACCTTGAGAATAGAATAAACTTTTCTTAAATTTTGCTTTAAAATATTCACCCGATCCTTCAATAAAGCATGATTTATATATGGAGGTTAGGTGGTCAGTTTCTTCACTATTCAATATGTTTTTCTATTAGAAGTTTCAAAAGCAGCTATTTTTTTGTTCTCTCTTCCAGGTAGTTATATGCTAACTCACTCTCCTAACACCATCAGGGATTTCTCATAGTAAATGTTCTTCTTCCTTTAGTGGTACCATAAAAGTTAAGCTTAGATGAAAGTGAAAATACATGAAATTAAAATAAATTTTCAATCTAAATTAAGATTAAAAGAAAAAACATGTTGGGGAAATGTTTTCACAGTATAATATCAAGGAAATTAAAGTCATAGTAATCTAAAGTTTTTTGAATAATTTAGACATATATAGCAATCAGGAAGAGAAATGGCTTTTACATAATTGCTTTCAGTTCCATGTAAAAATGAGTATTTTTTCTATAAGTGAATGTTAGTACATAAGAAACCAATGTGAAATTGTGAAATAGAATGTATTTATCAAATGATAGGAGTTATAGCAATTGTGAAAAATAAAGAAAATCTCACACATATAAGACTGAAAACCTTGATACTCAATCCATTATGAAAACAGTTTTGGTTTTGATGACTAGGAATTTTCAACAAAACTTTAAGTCTATCTCCAACTGGATTTGTTTAATTTCTAATCAGTCATACTGCAAAGCAAGGAAGTTATGTACTATTTGCTTAGGAGCACAGAGCTCGTATTAAGCAGAGCAAAGCCACAGAGAGCTCTTCAGGCCCATAAGGTACTGAATGTAACATTTGTTTCCACATTTCAAAATATCATTATGTTCTTTGCCATACTTTTCTTGCTTCTGACAAAAAAAAATAAAAAAAACCCACAAAACCAACAAGGCAAACAAACAAAAAAAAAAAACACACGAAAAAAAAAGAAAACGCAAACAAACAAGCAAAAAATCCACACCTAAGAAAGCCAACAAAACCAAAACACAAAAGCAAAACCGTAAGTTCAAATAAAGCATATGCAAGTAATTAACTATGTCTAAATTTCTCTTGTTTTCCTTCAATGTAAATTCAGTTAAATCCTAAATTTGAAATTAATCCTGAGCTAAATAAAAGTACTTTGGCTTTAATGCAGTTTCATTTGTAATTGTATAGAATGAAGAAGAACAAGAAAAGCAATCATAAAAGACTCATGCAGGAAGTTATTTCTACAATATTGATTTTTCCATGAACATTAGCTATATGTCAGAGGTGAATTTTTTTATTTACTTAGAAATAAAAATGTGATACTTATCTGTGTGAATTAAATCTTAATTAATGGTAGCACATGGAGTCTGTTTTTGCAATGATAAAAAACAGTTTAAGTGAAATATTCAGAATAAGCTTGCAATTGAATTACATAATTTTAACTTCCAAATTCTGTTACTCTCAGTAAATGTACAAGAACACAATTTTTTTTGGTAAATTAGCAGTGTTGGAAAGCAAGCAGTTACACCCACGGTGGCAAATCAGTTTTCCCAGACTGCTAGAAAGAACTAAAATTGTCAATCACTCAAACCAGGCTGCAAGGGCTTAACATTGTGCTGGCATGCAAATAAGAGGAGCTGTCTGCAAGAGTAGATCTGTTCTGCAAGATTAACAAAAGTACAGGAAATGGTTTGGAACTATCATTAAAGTATAAGCCCTGGAAATTATATCAAAAGAACAGCGGAAAAAAACACATGGAGAAAAAGCAATTACTCCATGTAATTCATGTTGGTTTTACCATGGTGTCTGAGAGGAAAAAAGGGATGTACCTTGATAAAGTGACAGGGTAAGATCTTATGTTTAAGTGAAAATGCAACTGGAAATGTTCTTCTAAATAGTCGCCATCAGTAAACTCTTTGACAGTCTCATGAGGCCTCAAAAGAGCTGTTTCCAGATGCACCTTTAAGACACCCAACATCCAATTCAGTGGCAGGCAGTGCTTGTGCTTACCTTCATACTGAAGATTTTGCAAAATGACTAGTCTTAAAAATAAGTGTGAAAACATTTCTTTACATTTCGAAACTAGTCTGTAATCTCTTTGCATACTTGAACTACTGTTGTTCCAGTTGAGATTGGAGGGTTTTGTCACTTGATTGTCATTTTGGTCTCATTCAGTGTAACCTATTCTGAGGTCTGACCATCACTTCAGCTGTACACAGTTCTTCCATTTTCAGGTCAGACCTAGAGTTTGAAATCCTATGGAGCCTGACAGCAATTACCCCAGCACCCCTGGCAAATCCATCATCTGGATGACTCCTCAGGCTGGGAGCAATAGCAATTATAGCCAGAGAAGCAACAATCTCCTTAAAGCAATGTATTTGGAACAGAAACATTTAGAAAAAAATAAAAAAGTGTTAAAATAATAAAAATCTAACTTGTCAGTTAACTATGTTCCGGGGAGATGCTGGTAGCACTGAGATCTTAGACTCTTGAAATCTCAGCTGGTATATTCTGTTCTTTCAACTCATTAATCTGTTCTCACTTCCACCATCTATGTTTGAGGCTTCTAAGGGTCACTTTCTTATTATCATATTTTTCTTTACCAAGACAAACTCACTGTTTTATTACCCTGACTTTTTGTAGCCCCTAGCTTTAGCAATGAGGCCAATATTCCATTGGAAATCTGAGGTAAAAGCCTTACAGAAGGTGTTTCTTGTAGTGTTTTTTTTTTATTCTTGAGCATTTCTGTGGAAAATAATTTTCTTCCCTTTTGTTTTTGCAACAATCCCCACAGTCCAATAGATACTAATTTTACTTGAGAAGCATGGTCATGTAAAGTGGGATTTTCCTCACCTAATTTTAGCTGCTTTCAGGTTAATAGTCTAATTTAGTCAAACAGAGATTCCTTTTATTATCAACAGGAAGAAGTAGATGTTATCAGAGAATAACATGTTCCTTACCTTTGGAACTTACCTAAGAATTGGACAGCTTAACTTTTAAGTACCTAAGGTGGTAGAGACCCATCCCACCTGGAATATTGATTTATTCTGTTCCTTTTTAATAGCTTTTTGCTTATTGCTTATACATTTCATATTTTTAGACATTTGAGTAATTAAAAAATCAAGATGCAGGTCACGTTTGAGATGAAGTCTTACAGGCCTGCTGGTAAGTTTTTTTTAATTATTAACCTTTTTTAAATGTTGGTGGCAGTGGACATTCAGATTGACATTTGTACCTTGTGATATCTGTCTGTCTCATCCCTTCTGGGTGCCAGACTTGTAGGACATGGGGGGATGGCTTTAAACTGCAAGTGGGTAGATTTGGATTAAACATTAGGAAGAAATTCTTTACTGTGAGGGCTTGTACAGGATGCCCAAACAAGCTGTTCATCCTCCATCCCTGGAAGTGTTCAAGACCAGGCTGGATGGGGCTCTGAGCAACCTGGTCTAACAGGAGGTGTTCCTGCTAATAGCAGGGATTTGAAATGGGATGATCTTTAAGGTTCCTTCAAACTGAAACCATTCTATCATTGATTCTGTGATTCTGTGATTTATTCAGTTGTATTTTACAGCGTGCAAGGCACATGCTGTCATTGACTGCAAATGCCTTGCAAACCAGATGATTGATTTTATGATGCTTTATCAACTGATTTGTAGAACCCTCAAACATTCAGGTAACTCTTTTATTCAAGACATTCCCAGGTTCTTACTCTAGAAGCAATACATCCTCTGACACCAGCTGGTGCTTTTCTGATTTTTCCTTCAGATAACAGGTCAGCAGGCTGTCACCCTGTTCTTTTGTTGTAAATTTGGAAAACTGGCAAATCCTGACAACTGCATTTGACACGTGGTGTTATGATGTATTTTGAGAAGCTGAGGCTGCAGAAGCCAAGAGCAAACCCCCCAAAGAGGGTGTTAATGCTCCTGTGCATAACTTGAATCCACTGTGAATCTTCATCACTTCAATCCTAAAGAAATAGGATTGATTTGGTTTATCTTCTGGGTTTTTTTTTTCTGTTTCACCTACTTAAAAAGAGCGAGCATGCATGTGGTTGTATTAGAATAGTCCAGTAAGTAGAAATGCCGAACAAAACTGTCACATTACTGCTATTGAAGTACAAGAAGGAACAAGCTGGAATTTTACCTCCATATTTTAATTTCCGTGGAATCCATATGTGTTCCAAAATGCTTAATTAGATGTCATCAATTGAAAAGAAACTGTTACTGACTGCTGGAGTTGAATACATGTGGAGGTGACTGGGTAAATGTGTCAGGAGGTGGAATTTCCAGTATTGCTGTCAACCCTCTAGTATTTTTTCTTTTCTTTTTTTTTTTTTTTTTAAACTCAGAGGCCTTTATTCTGCTTTCTCTTTACTTCAAAGTAAATGTCCAAGGTGACAGGTCCTGCAACATTTCTGTCTTCAATCCTCTACTGGTTTATGTATTCTAGTCTATGCATGTGAGGTGAGAATGAATGTACAGGTATAGGAAGCCCAGAGCAGCTATTGCAAATCCTATCGCATAATTCTTCATCAGATTGTGCATCATTTGATTGCTTCTTTGCGGTACAGTCAAGAAGTTATAGTGGTAATCTGGGAACCCAACAAATCTTTTGAATATTTATCTGCTGAGGCTGTAGATCCTCATATCTGTCAACAACTTGAAAAGAGATTGCAGGACCATTTATGAGGGACTGATCACAAAATACCTGAGCATGTGTTTCCTTAAAGCAGCAGAAGCTATGCAAGTGGTGCTGCTCCAAGGGAGATCAGTGTTAGCTCCCTATGACCCCGTGTACTTTGGCAGAAACTCACATCAGTTGGTTGAGGAAGCAAGAGGGAACAATGGAAAAATAAGCACACACTCTAGGAATCAGGGGATTGAAGCAGAGAAATATAACTTTTCTGGTAAAGCAAGCACAAACAGCTGAAGATTTATTGATTGTAACCCATATTGCAATGGTCCCTCAGCTAACACTTTAATAAAACCATGGAAAATGACAACCAAAAGGAGCCCCAGAAATCATAAATTTCAATGTACATGCAGAATGGTGTGGAGAAAATAATCAGCAAAAAGCAATCAACTCCATCTCACTTTGGAAGCACAGAAAGTGTCGTTTGGGGAGGACTGAGGTGTAGAAAACCTTGGAGTGTTCAGTCTTGCCTATTTCAGATGGCAGTCAGCGCCAGATGCTTCAGAAAAAACATGTAGGAAATTCCACAGCAGTCACATGGGGGATAATCTGTCCCCATCTACTTGCCAGGAAGATCTCATGCTAATCTTTAAAATTTAAGATATACTTAGAACTTGAAACATCAGGTTTTATATTACTCCCAAAATCCCATTTAAATGTTAACCAGTATAACTGGATAGTCACTTTTTTTTTTTAAACTGCTAAGCCTACTTTTTCTTAGAATTTCTTTGCAATGCAATATATGTCTACTTAGTTTTAAGAAATACTCCAGATTCATTACTTTTCTTTTTGCAATGATCTGAACTAACCAAGTTCTGTCCAAGCAGCCATTTCTCAGAGTTTAAAATACTAGTACAAGAATTATAAAAAGAAAGCACTCTAATTTTTCAGGTTGCAGCCTGCACATCTTTTTCTTGCCTTCCCTCAGTATGCAAAAAAAGAGTATTGATTTCAGGGATGTGGCTAAATCTGTGCCTGTGGTAGACTTTCTCAGTAGGATCCTGTTGGCCTAACTTGCTCCAGGTTTTTGAAGATGTAGGATACACCTATGCTAGTAAATTAAAAAGTCTGTGACAGGAGCTGAGTACTGGTACTTAAAGATTTATAGAGTTGAATTGGTGGAATGATCCTAGAAATATTTTCCTCTGAAAAGTAACTCTTTTTCAAACAGAGCCCTTGAAGAACTTGCATGATTGCAGAACCTAGGTGGGTTTAAAAAATGCCATTAATGTTTTAAAGGAATCTACCCAGTTTTAGAAAGTAAAAGAGCTGACTGCACCTTGCACACAGGCTGTGCCCTGTCATTCAGCTGCAGTGACAGAAAGTTGTCCCAAACAAATCTAATCAAGTGGAGTATGTAGCCTTGAACCCACCTTCCACAGGCAAGTACATCTTATTTAATCAGTGAAGACAAGTACTCTTGAAATCCCTCCTGAGAGACTGTCTTGTCTAAATTGTGCAACAGGTTTTTCTCTTGGGGACATCTACTGATCAGACACAGATCTCCATTTATTTTAGTCCTGATGCTTTGTTAGCACCTGAAGCTACAGTGCAAGTCTAATTGGGTGATGTGGATCTCATGCTTTATTGGCTAACTCAAATAACTTCATTATCAGGAAATCTAGAGTCATATTTTCCTTTAATTTTCAAGCACTTTGTATTGAAATGGATGGGGAAAAATCAAAAACTAAATCCTAGGTTGCAAGTTTTTATCTAAGTAAAAATGGAAGTGTGCTTTTAAATTAATTTATTCTTTTAAAAAGAACAAACAGCAGTGGGTTTGTGATGTTGTACCTAGAGGTGTCAGTCAGAATTCAGGTGCCTCTGAGCAAACATGCACAAAAAAGAGCTCCTGTCCCATGGAGTTTAGCCTGGAAATGAACCAAATCATCAAAGGGGGAAGAATAAAACAAAGGCCTGGAAAGTACAGTAATGCGCTTGAGATCAAGAAACTGACTAAAATGTGCTTAAAATTAAGAGATTTAGAGCAACAGAAGAATTTAATTAATCAGACTGTCAGAACTAACTGCCAGGTAAAATACAGCTGCTGATAGATGTACAAGTGCTAGTAAAACACATCCTTCACTTCAGCAACAGAAAAGGAAAGGCTCTGGAGGAGCACTGGCTGAGGTGTGCTCTTAGTTATGTTGCTCAGGCACTGACGATTGCATATCATAACTTGTGTCAGCATGGCCAATGAGTAGCAAATGTTTAATTAAAATTTAGGATGACACATACTCATATTCATGTTAATCCTAGATACTTTGTGGGGGGAAACAAAGTCCACAGTATATTCAATGGTTTCTTGCCACTGCTGCAAAACACCTCTACCATGTATCACATGCGTACGATGCTTGGGCCACTGCATGAAATCCCATCCAGCTTCCATCTCCACTTTTGCTATCACCTGTTTTCTAGTTTCTTAATTTTGCTTTTTTTACACTTTATCTAAGATATATTAGGATTTTGAAGACTGTGTTCCTCTTATTCTTAAACTTTGATGGCTGTTTTCACCTGAGATTTTAATTTGGTTGTCTTTTGTACTCTGAAATCTTCATGAATGGGTAGCCATCTGGCAAAGTTATTAGTTAATCAATTTATTATTTTTTTTAAATAAACAGTGGTGTACCTGAAATTGAAAAGTAACATATTCTGGAGTGCATTTTTTTTCTTTTTAAGAAGCAGAATTTTATAATGTCTTATTCTTGGACAGACTGTGAGGATTCTGCAATGGCACTGAAATTAAGAGTCAGTTAATCAAGCACTGCTAATAGGTACTTTAAAATGCTTTAAAGATGGGAAGAAAAGAGATCACAGGCTTACCCCTAAAGCAGAGGAAAATTTGTTTTAACTAGCAGTTAAGGCAGACAGCACCCTTATTCTGAAAAAACTTAGTTGTCTGAGTCTGAAAAAACTTACATTTTACTTTCTTAGTCCCTTTCATGCAGATTTCATTGCTCAAATGAGGAATCAAGTTAGCTCTCAAAATCATCACTGTACATGCAATTGATGCTGATCATAAATCTGCTGACTATAATATCTATAAACTTCTGTTTCTTTCCTCCTGGCCACTGCATTCTGATTATGCAATCAGCAACTAACAAATGGAAATACTTCAAGATTTAGCATTTGGAGATTCAGGTCTCCTTCCATCTCAGCAATCTTGCTTCCAATCTGTGTAGCTGGGCGGGAGTCTGTGTTTTTTTCTACAACCCTGAGTTTTCCATTCTTGGTTCAGCAGCTCAGCTTCTGGATGAGACAGGTTGGGTCTTAAGCTGTGCCAGGGGAAATACAGATTGGATATTAGGAGAAAGTTTTTTACGGAAAGAGTGAAAAAGTACTGGAATGGTCTCATTGGAGGTGATGGAGATGTTAATTGTCTGAAAAACATCAGTGTATGTTATATGGATTCCAGCTTATTATTTGAAAAACATGAAACACCTGTAAAAAAGTAGAAGGTTATGATAATTACCCAAGATGAACATCATCATGGAAGGTTTCTGCAAAAACTGTAATACTCATCAGCTTTGAGAATGTTTCCCATATGAATAATTTTGAATCTTGACTTCAGAAACTTCAGTATCAACATCTGTATATCTTTAACAGCATGAATGTTCTGAAGCTATTAATGAGATCTGATTGCTGAATATCAGAATTGGGACAGAAAGAAAGAGAGAGAAAAAGAAAGTAAAAGTGAAAAAATATTTGGAGCAGTGAACTTTTGTTGTGCAAGTCACCCTACAACATCTCAGAAAACTTGAGTGAATTAAACTATACATTGATTGATTGTAAATAAAATTAAATTCTGCTTGTCTAAGAAAACCCTAGCATCAATAATTTGAAGTGAAAATTGCTTTTAACAAAAACCACAAAAATATATAAACATAATAAAATAATTATATAATAATGTTATTAATATTTACTCATCCAGAATGCTTCTCTTCAGGGGAAGCATGGCATTCCTGAAGTTAACTGTAAAGGTATACATGTCAGACAAAATTGATTGCAAAACCATTGCAGGGAGATGCTGTGTCTGAAACTGGGAACACTGGGCTGCATTGCCTGGTTAGAGCTCTCACTATTTGTTCTCCTGCAGATTGGTGAGGGTAAAGGTGAACAGCCCAGGAGCTGAGCCGCAGCACGGCAAGTGTTTATGGCTGGAGAAACTGGAAATGTCCTTTTTCAGCTGTCAGCTGGCAGTTTCCTGCATGGAGAGAAAGAATTTAGGAGTCTGTTAAATGGACTTCTGAAAATTTCTCTGCAGTGATTTATATCTCTATCTAATTGTCCCACCAGCTTGCCAAAAGTTACCATCCCTGTCACAATAGAAACATGGGAGGATTTGAGTTCATATTTACCAAGTTTGTATTCTTTTCCAGACTGACTTTTGCCCATGCAATGGAAGTTCAGATACTAGCTTGGAAATCATTGTGGCTAGTGCTGCTACTCCTCAAAACCAGACGTAAGTTCTGACAACAAGGTGGAAGGGACAGAAACACTTAAAATAAGTCCTCAAAGCTTACTTTCAGTTTGTTTCAAGGCAATTTGCCTTCCTCTAAGCAGTCTTCAGCCCTGGCAAGCATCAAGTGGACAGCTTCAGACCACTTCCTGAATTTAATGTGACAGCCTTGTTTGTAATGCAATTGTCCTATCTCCTTATTACTCATTGAGATACTGCAGAAGAATGCTGCTTACCCACTGATAATAGATTGCCTTAATTCACAAAGGCAAAAGTTACACAAGTAGGCAAAAGTTTTGAAAATTAATGAATGCACTAGAGGTTAATTTTCAAGCATTCTGAGTGCATCGCTCAAAAGATGGTGACATTGATTTTTACTATGTATACTCCATTAGGAGTAATTGGGTCAGGAAGACATTTATGCATTTAGTATACTTGTATGACTTTCAATGATGAAACTGGGAGTTGGGTTCAGATTTGAGTGGTATTGGAAGTGCCTCTCCACCAGGTCAACTTTTAAGAACAGTAGAATAAATGTGACTTAATGCATTGCAGTAAATCTCGCATCTTTTATTGACCCTAAAATTCTAATGATATCCAGGAAATGCAGACTTGTGAAAAACTGCTGTGATGTAGCAAAAGCTTCTTCTATAAAAGTTATGGAACATATATGCATTAGTGTTCCAAAAGTTTTTTCATTGTAACAAATATTCAGAATATATTTATATTCTCTAAGTAGACTTAATGGACCTTTGAAATTCATTAGGGTGTTTTAGTCATCCTGCCAAATTAAAATTAATGTCTTCTGCCTAAGGAACCAAATCCTGGTTGTGGATCATATTGCAGTAGGGGTGTGGTGGGTCTTTCAGCTATGTAAACCATCTGTGCTCTGAGTTCAGTGATACAGGAGACTACTAACCAGGTGCACAAAGGAGTGAGACATACTGCTTGACCACAGAAAACTTGGTTTCCAATTTCCAGAATGAAGTTATGTCAAAAATGCCAGCAACAAAAGGTGGAAAGTGGGAGGCTTTCAGGGGGAGACGGGAACTGGTGAAAGGAATTCTCTGTGTTTTCCCAGACAGTCCTATGGTGACCACAGTATTATCTTCCTGAAGTTATCCCTGAGAGTCAAGACCCTGACACAGTTCTCACGCATCTGGGCTTTGCCCTCAGGCAGGATAAAATATTTTCAAATGTAATAAACTGAGACCAAAAGTAGTTGCAAAGTAACAGCTGCTCATCAACATCTAGCAAACAAGTCTTCAAAAATTTCTCTCTATTTTTGTAAACATTTTTAAGAAAAAAAGAGAACAGAAGAGAATTCTGAAAATATTGGAATGTTTTGTATAAATGCTTTCAGGAAAAAGACCTCTCCTTTCAGTAAGATACTTTGTTACAGTTTTCATAAATATTGAAAACAGTGTTTGCATTATGAAATTGAAGAGCTTTAAAAGTAGAAGCACAGAATCGTAGAATTGCTTCGTTTGGAAAAGACCTCTAAGATCACTAAATCCACCCATTAACCCAGCACTGCCAAGTCTACCAATAAACCATGTCCCCAAGTGTCACATCTACAAGTGTAAATATCTCCAGGGATGGTGACTCAGCCACTTCCTTGGGCAGCCTGTTCTAATAACCCCTTCAGTGAAGAAATTTTTTCCTGATATCCAGTCTAAACTTCTCCTGGTACAACTTGAGGCCATTTCTTCTCATCTTAACTTCCTGTCCCAAAGTTATTTCAGCTTTGTGTCCTCTTTCACCCTGCCCCATTCAGCAACAGTCCCACATTTCCCTTGTTCCTCATCTTGTTACTAATACAGCAATAGAAGCTCTTGATGCCCTCAGCATCCCTTACAAGTATTATCTTCAGCTGAGGTTTTACTGTTCTGTCACCATTCCCACACAATGCAATGTTTCTAAATTCTTCCTTTGTAGTCCACTTTTGCTGCATTTTTCCCCTGAAGTGTAGTCATGAGTTCCCTGTCAACAAAGCTCTTATCCTTCCAGGGCTACTTGACATTCTGAGTATTTTGATAAACATTCTTGCTGATGGAAGAGGTTTCTAGTCTGTCACTCCACTCTGACTGGAGAGATGGCTGGACCTAATTCCACCATTGCAAAATAGACTCATGTAGCTAAGTAAGTCACAGCAAAACAGCGTATTTGCCTATTAGTACTTTAAATAATTCACTAAAGAAACAATTATTCAATCTGAAGATTTTTTTTTATCTTAGTTAATATATCTATACAACTACTGCTACTAATAACTACCATATTATCAAATAACTAAAATTATATCTTGGTTACTTGCTCCTAAATTTGACAATCCCAGGTAAAAAATTTCTCTTTGATAAAGGAAGATTTCATAAAAGGATTGTTTCTGCTTGTTCCCAAGCATGAGCAGGAATGTGTATTTTGACTGTTTCTAGTTCTCTTCCAACTAGAGTAGATAATAGGATGTGTTGGCCCAAAACTTATCTTTCCACACACAGTCTGTTAATATCTGCTTCAGCTATTCCATCTAGTGGAATTTTACCTCTATTGTCTTCTCTAACTGAAATGTCATCAACCAAGTCAGGACCACTTGTTTTCCTGTGCCAGTGCTTCAAGGAGGGATTTCACTGGCGTAATCCCATAGATCCTGCTCAATCTGCATGAGCTGTCCCACAGCTCCTAAAATGAGCCCTTCCATATTTTTCCTCTGTAAGGGAAAAAAAATTAAAAAATTTGGACATATGTATCTGTTATTTTGATATTCATGTTAATTTGTTAGAATTAGTAACTTTTATCCTCACAAATGAAACCCTATTCAGGTAACAGCTGCATGGCAGTAGAGGTGATTACAGCCAGGAATTGCCTTCCTATTAAGTGACTCTTTCTGCAGAACTTAAATGTGCCATCTGAGGCTGCCAGCCTTCCAAATCTTTCTCATCCTTGTGCCAAAACTCCTCTGTATTAGTAGGTGTATACTTCCAAATGTAATGTCAAAGGAAGTGTAAAAATAAAAAATAAATCATCTAGTGTCATTTTAGATAGGATATTAGGAAAATATTCTTAAAAGAAAGTGTTGTCAAGTATGGAGCAGGCTGTCCAAATAGAGATAGAGTCACCATCCCTAGAAGTATGTAACAGACACGTAGATGTGGCACTTAGGGATATGGTTTAGTGGTAGACTTGGCAGCCTTGGGTTAGTGGTTGAAGCTGACAATCTTGAAGATATTTTTCAACCAAAATAATTCTACATTTCTACATTTCATTTTGTAGAATTTTTATATTCCTGGGTTAGCATCTCATCTGGAATCTCCAAGAGCAGAATCCACTTAGATCTGTTCTTTCATAATCTCAATCTCCTCAGTATCTCATCTCCTCTTCTCTTGTCAGTCTTCCTTCCTCTCATTTCAATTCTTTTGCTCACATTCCACCCATGTTTTGGACCATTTTACCATTTTACTGTCAATCATCCTCTCTCTTTTTATCTTAGGAGAGTCAACTGTGTTCTTAATTCAATGAACACAAACAGCTTCTCTCAATAACAAAACCCTGCGCTTGTGGTCTGCTCCTCAGGGAGAAGCCCACAGCCAATCTGAGACATCAGTGTTACAAACATCTGAAGGTTTTGGTAATAAAAAATTTCCAATATTGAACAATTTGTATTAAGTAGTTGTTTGATTTTTTTGTTTGTTTTTGTTTTTCTGGAAGTGTGTTAAGATATTATTGCTGTTAGCATCCAGAAGACAACTTGTTTATTGCTGTTTAGCCACCTACAATGCAGATGCTTAACCTGAAGTTCAGGGACAGATGTTTCATGGCACAAAATCACACTGCCTACATGGTAAGGTATGGGAGCAATGCACTGTGAATCAGTTTGCGTAATTTAAAGATTCCAGTCTTGCAGAGGCGTTCTACTCTCTCAGCAACTTTGTCAAATCTATTGTACTTAGCTTTGCGATTTACCAAGTGTTTGGGTTGCATTCAGCTGGAGTGGGGATGTTGCATAACCATTTCTTCTTCTTTTAGCCATTTCTTGGGGTTTTGGTGTTGAACCTATAAACTGTTGTGCTGGTTTTGGCTGGGGTAGAGTAAAATTTTTTCTCAGTGGCTGGGACTGTGTGTGTATGGGGCTGTGTTTTTTATTTATGCTATGTACTGGGTTGATAATATAGAGAGGTTTTTGTTATTTCTGAGCAGGGCTTACACAAGAGCTAAGGCCTTTTCTGGTTTCTGTACTCTCATCCTGGCAGGGAACTTGGAGTGCATAGGAAGTTGGGAGTAGATGCAGATAGGACAGGTGACCCAAACTGACCAAAGGCATATTCCAGCCCACATGACATCATGCTCAGTATGTAAACTGGGGGAAAGAAAGAAGAAAGTATGTATAGGAATTTTTAGAGTGATGGTGTTTGTCTTCCCAAGTGACTTTTACAGGTGATAGTGTCCTGCTCTCCTGAAGATAGCTGAACATCTGCCTGTCCTCAGGAAGCAGGGATTGAATTCCTTTTTAGTTTATTTTGCTTGTGTGAGTGGCTTTTGCTTTCCCTAATAAACTGTCTTTGTTCCAGTCCATGAACTTTCCAGCTTTTACCTTCCAATTCTCTCCCTGATCCCATTGGTGGGAGTGAGCGGGTGGCTCTGTGGGGTTTGTCTGATGGCTGGGGTGAAACCATGGCACCTGTACAATATTATCTTACTGGAAGGGCAGCTGGTATTAATGTTTGGGAACATGACTACTAATGGCCTAACGTTCACTTTTTATCCATCTACAGAGCAATAGAGATCCTCATAATTAGGAAGAATTTTGTAGCCAAAGAATTTCTGGTTCAATGTTTTCCTACAATGCTGTTATACTTTACTCTTTTACCTGAGTACAAACTTTCTTACACCTGCTCTCTTTATCAGTAGAGATCATAATTCAGAAGACATAATGCACAATAACCCTGCAAACAGCTCTCTTCTTCAGTGCTCTTTTACAAAAGAGGAGAATCTTTTTCCAACAACAAGGCTCAGTGTCTTGAATTACATTTGCATGTGTAATTTTTTGCTCCATTGCCCCTAATGTGCACTTACAAGGTATTATTTTTGAGCACAGCTATAACTGATTGGAACACAAACCACTGGGTTTATCACCTCTTGGACTTGGATTTGTGTTTTATCCTTAGACAAATGCATATGGAAAGGTTTGCTCACTGCATTGCATATTGCAGCTTGCTCCCCAAATGTACAATACATAATTCAACAGAGTCTGGTGTAGTTGTCAGCTTTTCCTCAGAAAGAAACCAGCTGTTTAAAAGGCTGAAGGAATAAAACATTTTTGGAAGAGCTTCCCCTCATGGATTTCTACAGCTCCTCTCAGCTCATATTACTAAGACAGATACAATAACAAATTTACAGAAAAGAGCTGAAATCTGGACCTAAAGCCAAATGAGGGTTTCTGCCTCCAGTGACTTTCCTCACTCTCTGATTTATGGTTATGCGTGTGAAATGGAGTGAAAGAGAGCAGCCTTGTGTTTCTTGTGTTAATTTACACTTTCTGTGTCTGGAGCTCTCAAGGACCTTTGTGTGATGATGAGTGAATTCCCAAGATGCAGACTTATAAAAGTCGTTTCACAGACCCATAGCATGAAAACCTAGAAGGTATTTAGAATATACCTTAACTATCATGCCAGGAGGGAATCCCTGGCCCCCCATGCAGTCAGAACATTTCATATGTGTCCTGCTCAATGACTTTACCCTCTGGAATGGACTGGCTTTCTTCATGTGGGGTATTTGTGTCCCAAGTCTTTGTTTGATGACTATAGCATAGCCTA